>CAKAOJ020000427.1:0-446581 GCA_916701645.2 Sebastolobus alascanus | reverse complement strand
CATCTGTCACTCACTCACGCACGCACACACACACCTCAGGAGCTGAATAGTCTCGTTTTGGTCACAGATAAAAATCTTTCCACCAAATCCTTTACATGGTCACAACACCAGAGGTCACCATTCCACACAGAACCAAGACATCAAACCAAAGAGCTAGAGATTCATATTTATCGGTATATTATATATTACTGTGCTAATGCAGGTCTTTTTCAGTAGATATAAACTCTCCATGCTTAGAATGTACACATACCATACTATGATTCATCACACAGTTGGTTTTTCAATCAGTATTAGTTTAGTTTATTTGTTCGCCATTGTAGCTTCAAGAGTCCATGTGGAGTTCTGAAAAGACCCACGTTTTGATTGCAGTCTCCATTTTGTTCCATTTCTTCATCTCTCCAGCATGTGATTTTTTTTTTATTTTCTCTCCACATCAGTCGTTTTTGGTCCGTTTTTCTCTCCTTTAGTGTCTCTCTCTTTATCCATTCTTCATTCTTGCACTCTCTCTGCCACATGTCTTTCTGGGCCTGTGCCGCTGCTCCATCACCGTTTTCATCGTTAGCGACAGGAGATGAGAGAAAGAGGAGGAGAAAAGAGGATTTCCAGAGCAGCGACGGATGAGCGACAGGAAAAGTGAGAGAGAAGGGGACGAGCACGACGAGAGAGAGAAGGATGAAGAGAGGGAGAGAGAGAGGCATATTGCCCGTTGTGCCATCTGAGTCACTCCTGATGCAAGCGTTGCCGTGGAGACACGCTGACTGGTTTCTATGGTTACTCCAACATAGCGTCCAGCTGGTCGGCCAGGTCATCGAACATACTGCCGATGTCGTCGAGGATGCTAACCGTGGTCTTCTGCTCATCCACAGAGCTAAATGCGTGCACACACACGAACGCACGCATGCACGCACACACACACACACACACACACACACACACACACACACACACACACACACACACACACACACACACACACACACACACAGAAACACATTATACCAACTGATGGGGAACTTCAAATCTTAATTTAAAGACCATTTGCTAAACCCCACCCCCCCTTAAAGCGGCAGTAGGCAGAATATATTTGGCATCATTGGGCAAAAATTTCATAATAACCTTTCAGCATATTGTAATTCAAATATTCTGGAAAAAAAAACTAGACTCCTGCACCTCCTCATGGCTCTGTTTTCAGGCTTTAGAAAATCTAGCCAATGACGGGAGACTTTCGCCAATCACAGGTCATTTTAGAGAGAGAGCGTTCCTGTTGGCTGTTCATTCAACGGAATGTGAATAAATATTCTGTAACTGCAATGCCTATTTCTCTCCTCAGATGTTTTCAGAAACATCTTGTAGTGTACTGCTTAGCAGTAAAATGAGAAAGTTTGCTCCAGCTGGTGGGCGGTGCTTGGTATTTCCTCAACTGGTCTCAACATGGCTGCCGGATCACAAACTTGCTCATTTTACAGCTAAACAGTACACTACAAGATGTTTCTGAAAAACATCTTATGCTAGAAATAGGCATTACAGTAACAAAATATTGATTCATATTTGTTTGACCGTTTGATCAGAGTTTGCGAGTGATTGACAGCTGCTCAGAGACAGCAAGGCTCCAGCTTAGCTCTGATTGGTTGTTTTCCTCCGGTCTGTGAAATCTTACAGATGCCATTAGGAGCACCGGAGGACACAGAGGCACAGGATTTTTTTCAGATTACCTGTCTCATGCACTACTGTCAGGATATAGTGACCGTTTTATAAAAATAACTTTTTTGGCTGGACCGCAGAGGGCCAGCCCTACAAACGCAAAAGTCTGTCACTGAGTGAGTGATGAAGTTACAGGATTGGTCGGCCGGCTGCTGGTGTTTCCTCATTGGTCGTTGCTCTTTCAAAATGAAAAGGCGGAGAACAGTTCTGTGTTTACGTTTTCTGGGGAGCGTGTCAAAGGTTCAATGTCACATTACATAGTGCCGTTGTTGTGCATGTGCTATTGTTTTGGTTCGTTTAAGTTACGTTATGTTGTACTTCGTATTATTCTACCGTGCATTCTCTTCAAGGGCGAAGTAAATTGCACTGACTATCTAGCAAGCCTCACGTCGCTACTGCGGTATAAACCCAAAATAAACAGACTGTGCTGTGATTTAATTGCAATAAACGGATTAAAATAATGCCGAAATAACGACATCATTATGTCGATTTGTAAAAAGACCGAATTCATGCTTTGTCAAGTCTGTCCGCAACACAACAAGCAAACAACTTTTAAAATGTTTGTTTTCTGAACGGAGTTCGGATCGATCAATGCCAGGCTATGCTAATATTGTAACTACTCCATCAACACTCAACATAACGTCATCTAGGCATAAATACGGCAGCGACGTTGTTGTAAACGGATCAAAAGTGTGCCGAAATAACTACATAATGAAGCTGATTAGTAAAAAGTCTGAATTCACACTTTGTCAGGTCTGTCCGCAAGACGACAAGCAAACAACTTTTAAAAGCTTGTTTTTTTAATGGAGTTCGGATGGATCAGTGCCCGCCTAACTAATACTACATCTAGGAATAAATACAGCAGCAACAACGTCAGTGATGACAGCAGGAGAATCTCAACGCAGATAAACCTGCGCGAAGAATTTATATATTGTTACACACTACTTTGAATGCTTTTGATACACATGCTTTGATAAAAAAACTGAAATACTTTTAACCTTGCATACTGTAGCCTATGTCATGCTAATACCTTTTCACCTTGTACAAAATGTATAATATACTGACTAATAAATGTTACCATTTACTATTACTGAATGTCATTTTCTTCATTATAAGTTGGCTTTTAATCAAACATTAAGATATAAGTGGAAAAAACTGTTCACAAAACATTATAGACATGACCACTGACTATTTGTATAACAATTTAGCCACAAATTCACAGACTTGACCATATACGGTCCGGCCATATACTCGGTTTTGACCGAGTCTATTTAAATCATATTTGCTCCATTTCTACCCACTGCTGCTTTAAGCCTAGTTCACTCTACAGGACTTTCAAAGTCGTCAGATAGCTGTACTGTTCACACTACACAACTTGCTGTCTTGTAATCAGGAGTCTTGGAGTCAATGTGGTTTTCACACTACATGACTGACCGGCAACAGGGGGTCACACACTACAAGATCTTTCACCAGGAGGAATCCCCGATGAGGTCTCCAAACTACGTTTTGTCACGAAAACACACGCGAGAAGTGACGTAATACCATGTGCGAGACAGGATTGTTTTGTTCAAGCAATCCGCTGAACTTTCCTTATGCTTGTTGATGTTGTCGTTGGCACACATGTTCACAAAATAGTCTGTTTCCTCTAGGTGAAACAACATTTTTGGTTCATGTTGCAAATGCAACATAAACAGTAAAGTTCCTATTGTTACAGGCGACCCCTCGGCCAGGTTTCCCCTCAACCCCAGTGGGCTACCTCCGGTTCTGAAAAGTGAAGCCAATGCGGAAGTGCCTTAAACTTGCATTCTTTCTAATAGCCAGCAGGGGGCTGGGCAACTTTAACCCTTTCACAGTGCGTTTTCTGTTCATGAAAGATAATTGTAACATTTTGGTCGCCTAAAAATGCCTTATCTAACGTTTGGTTGTACTTAGCTCCACCCTTTCGAGTCACAAAAACCAAGATGGTGACGGCCAAATACTAAAATGGCGATGGCCAAAATGCCTAGGCTTCAAAATGGCAGACCATAATGGGTGACATCATGGTGACTACATTCATTTCTTATATACAATCTATGCTCAACCCGTGTCTTGTGCTTTCATTGACTGTAGAAGATCCAGATATTTAGCATGCTAGATGTCTGTGATGCATCGACAAGCCTCTCGGCTCGTGCCTTTGAACAGCTCACATATAGCAGTTGAGAGTTGATTTGTGAGCATTGAGCCAACGCAGATTTGCCTCTGATGTGGGGCTTTTGTTGGGGAGGTCCAAAAACTGTTGGCAAGTGGAAAGTCATGTAGTATGAAGCAGGACTTAGTTGTGTCATGTAGAAGACATGGAATAAAAGAAACAACATTTTTCTTGTATTGCAGTGTAGAACTAGTCACTATCATATGTATGCTAAGAAAAAAGGAGTACAGCTGAGGCTGATGGGAATGTCTTTAGTTTTGCAGATATTCAGTCATAGGCCCTGTTCAGACCTGGTATTAACATACGTCCTCAGTGATCCGATCACAAGTGGACAGCTTTAAGTACAGGTGTGAACACGCTCAAGACGCATTGAGGGCGCATTGAGATCGGATCTTTCAGACCACATTCAGAGGTGGTCTGGGCCACATATGAACACATTCTTTTAGCAGTGTGCACGCAAATGCGTCCTGGCCACATTAAGGACTGCCTACTCAACTGATGTCCAGCCGCGATCCGCAGGATCTGGCCCCTCAGGTGAATAAACAGGCAGACACGGGCGCTTGTCAGCATGGTAACGGCCTCTGTGCTCTACTGTATCCTGTCGGTACAACTGTATTTTATTAAAACATATCTTGTTTATAGGTTACATATCTACAGACTATCAGACTAGGCACGCAAAGTGCATTATTATCATACTGTCGGAGATGTGTCGGTGTTTTTGTTCCGCTGCTTTGCGCGGAGCTGACACCTGCCTGCCCGCCCGCCTGTTCTCTGTCCTCCCCGGCTCTCTGGAGCAATGTGCCCCGCTGTTGTATGGCAAAAGCAGCGGTGCTGGCGGAGCGGAGGTCCCCGGGGACCGCCGGTACAATAACCTTATATTTTGATGTTAATACAATGTACCAGAATTCACGAATATGTTGGATATTACTACTGACATTCATGTAATATTACGTCACAACGTCTGCTGTATTAGCCATGTGGTTACTACGTGTTTATTTGCATATAGAGCGGGAAAATGAGATCGGATCACAAGTGGCCACTGAAGACGCATGTGGAGACGCATTCTAATGCCAGGTGTGAACAGGCGTACTTAAAGCTGTCCACTTGTGATCCGATCACTGAGGACGCATGTTGATACCAGGTCTGAACAGGGCCATAAAGTATTGGTTACACATTACATATTTTGATCTGATGATGACCAAAGAATTTGTGTTTCTGAAGTGAGTTTGTTCCTGTGAGTATAAGACTATGTGTGTGTGTATGTGTGTGTGTGTGTGTGTGTGTTCCTTACTCCTCCTGCCGCAGTATCTTATCCTCCACGGCCTGCAGAGCCGCGGCCAGCGATGCACTTGTCTCTTCCAGCTTCTGATGCACCAATGAATCCACGCCGAAGTCTGGCGTAGTAGTGGCCGGCGCCGTGACCCCGCCTCCCGCCATCCCGCTGTCCACCGACACCCCCCCGATGGAGGAGCGAGGGGGCTTGACAGGTGGCGGGGTCGGGCTGGGAGTGGCGGGGGTCTGGGGCGTCTGTGGTGTAGTGGGGGTCTGCGGAGTGTGGGGGCTCTGGGGAGACGGGCTCAACGGCTTGGCATTTGGCGGGCTGGGTATGTTGGAAGGGGGGAAGCAGGGGGGTGAGCTGGTCTGTCGGGCCACCGCGGGGTGCTGCTTGACCGGGGCAGGGGTTGGGGCTGGACTCGAAGAGTGGGGGCTGGTCATGGAGTGGATGAGCTTGGCCGGTTTGGGTGCCGTAGGTGGGGGCGCCGGTTTAGGCGAGACAGGTGGAGGGACCTTCTTTCCTTCCACTACAGAAATGGAGAGAGAGAAAAAAGAGAAAGGTTGGATCACTGACTGGCATCTGCATCCTGAAATATTAACTCTTTACCAGATTTCCCTTCTCTAATTAGCTGTAGTTATGTCATCTCGGCTGTAACAGTGTGACACTAGAGCAGTGTTTCTAAAAGTGTGTGGCGCGTCCCCCTAGTGGGGCACAGAGGCATAACAGGTGGGGCATGCGTGACCAGGGGGAAAATGTGATGCGGAAATAATGTTTTGACGTCGGAATCTTTTTCACGGCAGAACAGTAAACAAATCGTCTCTACCAATGGTGTTCATTCAGTCAGATAGTCTGTGGTTTTACAGAGTGGACAGATATTTGACGGGGAAAAAAAAAAAAAAACAGACGATGCTTTGGAGAGACAACGTGCTCAGCTGTCGGTAATCGAAAGAAATTATGACGAAGTAGGGCTACACAGAATAGTTCGGAGCTTCGAAGCTTGATTCATAATATTGATATTTAAATTACTATTATTAATAACTTACAGAAACATTACCTTCCACCTTCTATTTCCTCCTCTCTCTCAAACACACACACACAGAGCGAGTGGTGCAGCGTTCAGTCTGTCTCTGTAATTGCCTCAGTCTTCAGTCCAAAAGTCAAAATTTATTGAAAAAATAAAGATGTAATTTCCAAAATTCAAAATGTTTTTATTAGGGCTGTCAGAGTTAACCTGATAATAGCGTGTTGACGCAAATTCGTTTTAACGCCACTAATTTACTTAAAGCTGCAGTATGCGATATTGGCGCAAATATGATTTAAAAAAGTTATTTTTAGAAAACGGCCGCTATATCGTGACAGTAGTACATTAAACAGGTAACCTGAAAAAAACCATGTTCCTCTGTGTCCTATTGTGTCCTCCGGTGCTCCTAACGGCATCTGAAGGATTTCACTTACCAGAGGAAAACAAGGTCCGCTGCCAGCTGCCGTCTATGAGAGCCGGCTGTCAATCACTCGCGAATTCCGACCAAACGGTCAAACTAGGCAGCGTTGATCAAATATTAATCAATATTCTGCTACTGTAATGCCTATTTCTCACCTCAAATGTTTTCAGAATCATCTTGTAGTGTACTGTTTAGCTGTAAAATGAGAAATTTTTGTGACCCAGCCGCCATTGTAAAATCTGTTGAAGGAAGCCAAGTTCTGGTCACATGACCGGAGCACAGCCAATAGGAACGCTCTCTCTCTCTGAAATGACATGTGATTAGTTAAAATCTGCCGTCACGGGCTAGTTTTTCTAAAGCCTGAAAAGAGACATGATGAGGAGCAGAAGTCTGGTTATCTCTCAGAACACTTGAATTACAATATGCTGAAAGGTTATTATGGAATTTTTGCCAAATTATGCCAAAAAATAGTTGCATACTGCTACTTTAACTCATTAATGCAACTTATATTATGATTTTTAGGTTGTATCGGGCTCAGTTTTAGTGAAGCTATAGTGAAGATACTGGCATCATATGAAACTAGAAAACCTGAGGAATCCATTCAAAGGGCTCCCTTGACCTTGTCATACTAGCTTGTCGGAGGCTAAACAACACTCCAAAGTTACACTAAATTTTGGCAAGGAAAAACTGGCATGGCCAGAGGTCCCTTGACCTCTGATCTCAAGATATGTGAATGAAAATGGGTTCTATGGGTACTCACGAGTCTCCCCTTTACAGACATGCCTACTTTATAATAATCACATGCAGTTTGGGGCAAGTCATAGTCAAGTCAGCACACTGAAACACTGACAGCTGTTGCCTGTTGGGCTTGAGTTTGCCATGTTATGATTTGAGTATGTTTTTTATGCTAAATGCAGTACCTAGGGTTTCTGGACAATATTTGTCATTGTTTTATGTTGTTAATTGATTTTCAATAATAAATCTCCCTTTAAGGTACATTTTGAACAAATAAAAAATGTGCCATTAACTTGCGATTAATCGCGATTAAATATTTCAATTGATTGACAGCCCTAGTTTTTATCTAATGAAATGTTCTGCTTCAGCCCATATTTGTTGCTGTTTAGCCTTTCAAAAACAACATTTTCACTTCCAAAGGGCAAACAGTCAAAGTTATCTTTATTATGCTAGATGCAACAAAACTGCGAAGCTGATTCTAAATGAGTCGCATTTGTCATCCGTCACTGTGATACCTGGATGTATTTTACCAACTTTCCTGGCACAGGGAAGGAGACTACTAACGTTACATTAGGTACATTAGGTTTTGACAACTTAAATTAACGTTAACTTGTTAATAGCAATCAGCTGTGACGTTGCTGATCGGTTCCTGGTTCTACATGGGTCCTTGTCCCAGAACGAATTTTTGGATCAGTGAAGACCTCTACCCCCATCCTCACCCCCATCTGACAAAAAATATACAATCATACACTGTGAGTACCTGGGCTTCCAGGCGTCCCAGGGCCAGGTAGGGGGACTCTCTTGTTGGAGAAAGGCTGTGGGGGGGTCTGTGGTCCTCCCTGTCTCTTTATCTGTGCCACAACAGGCTTCGGGGAGACTGGAGGCTTTGGTTTTCTCACGGGACCGCCTTCATTGACAACTGGAACTCCTTGGTCCACACTGTCACTGCGGGGCGCAGCAGTCACTTGTGGTTGAGGTTGAGGTTGCGGTTGGGGCTGCTCTGTCACTCCGGTATCAGACATTGGGCGGCGTTTCACTGTGGCCGTGCCGTTCTGGTAGGGAACCGGCTGCGTGGTGTTCGGCTGCCCAGCCCCCACAGGCTCTCCATTAGCGGCCAGGTCTGCGTAGCCCTCAGGCTCCTTGTCGCGGCTCTTGGGCCGCCGTTTGACGGTGGACGACTCCTGGAGGGTGAAGTCGGAACCGTTGGGGTGGGGCTTGGAGCTGCGGGGCCGACGCTTTAAGGTCGTGGTGGCCTCAACCCTGGAGATGTCCTCCTGCGTGTAACCCCCGTCTTCCTGGGGACCCTCGCCGTCACCCTGCAGACAAACACAAAATACACACTAACGGAAAATTCATACATTCGTGACAAGGGGTCATTTTTGCACAGTCAAACAGTCAAAAACATTGACAAAGATAAATAGACAGCACAAATAAAGCTTACAGAACACAGAAGCTTGATTATGGATTTGTAATACATTAGAGCACATTTGATTTTAGCACATTACATTACATAGATAGATGATGTAGATTAGATAGATAGATAGATAGATAGATAGATAGATAGATAGATAGATAGATAGATAGATAGATAGATAAACATATATATAGATAGCTACCTGTCCTTCTCCTTCTCCTCGACCCTGGCGGCGGATGGTCAGGCTTCCCTCATCTGCAAACGGCAGGTTCTCTGATGAACTGCCACTGCCTCCGGAGCTGGGGTGGGGGGAGGACGGAGGGTTGGGGGAAGAGGAATTTACCGGGGGAGGGGAGGTATCAGGCTGGACAGAGGGAGAGGGGAAAGGAGAGGGAGTTGGTTGTTCACGCCTGGCAGCTGCCACCAGCTCAGTGACTGGGCCACTGATGGTCCGCCGTCGGTTAACCACTTCACCATCCAGTCCAATGGCGTCACGTGTTTTCCCCACCTGGTAAACACACAACCAACAACAATTGGTTGATCTTTAACTACATGAATAAATGTGTATATTTTGCATTTTAGAGAACCAGATGTATATATATCTAACTATAACTTAAGGAATCTCTGTCTGTCTGTCTGTATGTCCTTTGCATATCTCGAGAACCAATCATCCGATCTACTTCACACTTGGCGGGAGTAATGATGGGGACCCAGGGGAGTGCTTTGTCGAATTTGGTGCAATTTGGACACGCAATTATTATACATTAATAAAGTTTGAATAAACAAGCACACAGCGCTCTGGGCAGAAGCAGGGGTGGGGCTTCAGGGTTCTGCAGGAAAGTCCATCATGTCGTCCGCAACGGGCAGACCATGGCTAATTGCAGTTCACTGCTGGATATAGACTGCTAACATTACAACCGGACTCTTCTCTTCTTCCCTGGAGTCAACACAAGCGGATAGCCAACTGGATGCAGAACTGAATCACAGTGTATTTCACAGGTGTGACCGTGAGTTAGCCGTGTGTAAGATGCTGGTGTGTTTTTCCCCCGTGAGTGAGACTGTATTTCCCCGGTCAGACTCGATACTAACTTATAACAACCGCCAGCAAAATACCTCAGCTAATTAAATCCATGCTCTACTTTATAGTCGAGGTGGTTATGTCAAAGCAAGCGACTAATATGTCTATTTGGATATTACCTCCGCTAAGTGTATTTCACCGATGTTTCTGTCGCGAGTAACCGCAACTAGGGTGTTTTTTCCTGTGAACCAGAGTGTATTTCACCAATGTTTCTGTCCGCGAGGAACTGCGACCTGGGGGTGTTTGTTCAGGTGAACCAGAGTGTATTTCACCTGTGTTTCTGACAGCAAGTAACTGCGACCTGGGTGTGTTTGTTCAGGTGAACCAGAGTGTATTTCACCTGTGTTTCTGACAGCGAGTAACTGCGACCTGGGTGTGTTTTTTCCTGCAAACCAGAGTGTATTTCACCGATGTTTCTGTCCGCGAGTAACTGCAACTAGGGTGTTTTTTCCTGTGAACCAGAGTGTATTTCATAAATGTTTCTGTCCGCGAGGAACTGCGACCTGGGTGTGTTTGTTCAGGTGAACCAGAGTGTATTTCACCAATGTTTCTGTCCGCGAGGAACTGCGACCTGGGTGTGTTTGTTCAGGTGAACCAGAGTGTATTTCACCTGTGTTTCTGACAGCGAGTAACCGAAACTTGGGTGTGTTTTTTTCCTTTGAACCAGAGTGTATTTCACCGGTGTTTCTGACCACGAGTAACCTCAACCTGGGTGTGTTTTTTTCTCAGACACCAGAGTATATTTCACCTGTGTTTCTGACAGCGAGTAACTGCGACCTGGGTGTGTTTTTTCCTGCAAACCAGAGTGTATTTCACCGGTGTTTATGATTGTGAGTAGCCGCAACTTGGGTGTGTGACACAATATGTCATGGCAGGTGTAGTGCTCAGCACCCAGGGAAGCGCAGTGATACTAACTTACAACACTAATAACATTACCGCCATCAAAATACCTCCGCTAATTAAATCCATGCTCTACTTTATAGCTGAGGTGATTATGTCAAAGCAAGCGCCTAATAGGCCTATTTGGAAATTACCTCTGCTAAGTGTATTTCACCAATTGTTTCAGACTGTGAGCAGCCGTGAGTTGGCTGTGTGATGAAGCTATGTCATGGCAAGTGTATTGCTCAGGACCCAAGGAAGCACAGTGTCAAGTTTGAAGTTGTTTTTATGAGCTGTTCTCGAGAAAGCTGCAAACAGCAATACCACAGGCCAGGCATTCGGCCTATTCTGAACAGGCATGTTTTGAACAGGCACTTCACGAGTATACAAGTGTTTTCTACAATACCTGCAGGAAATTCTTCTGTAGTGCCATGCCTTTGGCTCCACCTCCTATGGAAGACATCTCCAACATGGCAGCGATGCTCCTCACACTACCCACGCTGCTCGTCTCGACAGCAGCTGTCTCCAAAGACACCCCCAGGTCGCTGGCCCGGCGCTGTTGGTGGTAAGGCACGTCCAGCATCCCCCCCGTGGTGGTGAGCGTGGACGGCTGTGCGTTGGCTTCTGTCAGGTTGGAGTTGGAGGTGGAGATGGCCGAGCTCGAGCGTTTGGGCGGCGGTGGGGGCGGGCCTTTCTTCTTCTGACGCAGAGCAAATAACTGCGTCTGGTTGCGGTTGGCGCTCTTGTCCTGGTTGCGTACAGAGTGGCTGCGGCTGACGCGGTGGGTCACTGTGGCGTATTTAACTCCATCAGCTCTGACAACGGCAGAGCCCTGACCTCCCGACACCTCTGCTTCTCCCTCTCCTCCTCCCTCTCGCCTTCCACCTCCTCCTGCCCTCTCGTCACACTCACCATCTGAGACAGCGTATCGGTTGAGGCTGTGGGCGCGTTTCTTCTGGAGTGACTCCTCTCCTTCTCCCTCAGCCAGCTCAGCCTCTGGTGGGAGGCATAGGAGTGGGACCTGTTGTTGTTGGTTCTCCCTAACCTCCATCACCTGCGCCTGTGGATGGTGCTGAGGGTGCGCCTGGTGCTGCGGCTGGACTTGAGGCTGGACTTGAGGCTGCTGTTGTTGCTGGGGCGGAAGCTGGTTACACGGAGGCCCACGTTGGGTTGGAGACTGAGGGGGGTGGGAGCGCGGCGACTGAGGTCTCTCCCCCTGGATGAACTGGGGGGACGGCTTGTGTTTGGCCTGCGGGGAAGCTGTGCTCTGGACGGAGGAGGCGGAAGAGGAAGATGAGGTTCTAGTCTTGGTAGGGTTGTGAGGGGGCGTGTAGGGAGGCGCAGGCTGGGAATGGGAGTGGGAGTGACGGTGTTTGCCTTGAGAGGAGACAGTGCCTCTGTGAGAGGAGGTGCTTCCCTGGCTGCTCTGCTGCCTCATAGTCCGCGCCTCCTTCTTAGGTGGTCCAGCACCACCACCTCCTCCTCCTCCTCCTGTCATCACCTCATCATGGTCTTTGCTGCGTGTTCGCTGAGCTTTGACCTCCTGACCCGGCTGCGTCATGGCACTCTGTAGCTCGGTGCTCAACTCGCTGTCCTGGAAAGTGCTCATCTTTGGAGACATGATCTCTGAGAAAAAGAGAAGGAAAGCCTTCAAATTAATGAATTGAATTAATATGAATATTAATCTTAATAGGACAGGAGGTCATGACTGTACTGTTACAGACATAATAAACAATTTGGCCGCTGAGAGATCTTATTAGATAAGGCATGCACACCCTCATTATCATTATCAGACAATCATCTGTTAGCTCACCGTCTGGAGGTGGGCTGTCCATTGACATGACTTCCTGCTGCTGTGTGATTGGTGGGGGCTTCTTTCTGAGGGAGCCCCGCCCATCTGAACTGCGCTGCATTTCAGCCAGTCGCTTCACCGCCAGCATCAGCTTCTTCTGGTGGCCTAAAACATTGAAAGATTGGAATTACAGTTCTTGCTGTTAAAATGTTACTTTAATATGTTTTTGTTTTTATCAAAATAAATCATATTTTTTATATTATTATTTCTATTACATAATTATCATTATATATGTAGATCTTCCCTTAACTTATGTGAATTTTCGCCTTGCTTTACTCACGTATTTGACCGTGGGATCATTTGTTTATTTTTGTTACTCGCATGAGATTCAACGGAGAGGAGGGGCTTACCTCCACGTAGATACCAACAACTTTTCTTTCCATCATCAACCTTGGCCATGAGCTGTCGAATCTAAATTGCTAAGAAGCCAGACAATTATGCCGGGAAGGCCGGCGGTTGTGCTAACTTGGACTAATGCTAGTGCTAACTTGGTTCATAGTAAAGTACAACCGCTAGCTGGAATCAAGTAACATACACATATTTTCAGAACTAACTCAGGGTTTATCTGCAAGTCTCGCAGGCTACATGACACACCCCCTGTGATAACCTTGGGATTAACATACTTATTTTAACCAAAACTATGATGTTTTCCTCAACCTAACCAAGTAGTTTTGTTACCTAAACCTAACCAAAATGCGACCGCTCAAGAATGTATCATGTAGTGGGCGTGTCCTTTAGTACTGTGCACCCACAGATAGACCTACTTGGTCTATTCTAGTCTTTACATTGACTTTGTATGTGGAGTGAAGAAAGGAGGTTTCACGCTCTTCAACCATTTCACAAGGAATAGTATGTCAGTCCGGTGCTCACAGAATGGGGCAATCTTATAACAGGCGACATTTCAGAAAACAGGTCCAAAACACACTAAAGCACACGGATTTAAGGCAATCAACGTTTCAAAACCATGTAGACAAGATTGACTTTGTATATAATTGCGTCGAACAAAAAAGCTTCACGTTGGTGTGAACACACCATTAGAATGTGAACATAACTCCCGAAAACAAAATATGGTAAAAGGTTATCAGAAAAAGTCATACATATAATTGATCATACCAAATGATATCAGTTAAATAATTAAAATGGAGGGTAAAAAGAAATACAAATATTTACACTTAAAGATTAATACATTTTACTTATCTATTTATCTTTCACTGATTCTTTTTTTGGTTTTGGCACACATTTAATCATCTATCTATTCCCTATTTACCCCAAGAAACATTTCCCTTTTCACAATCAGCAGTCGAGAGGACTGTGTGGCTAGCTAGCTTAACTGAAAACACACTGAGCATGAGCCTTTGTAACTAGGTACCAAACTGAAACTAACTTTTGTCATAAAACTAAACCAGCCAGTGCATGTAATGTTAATCATCTATATACTGCACTGCACACTGCTGTAGCATCAATGTATAAAATGTAACAGTAGCTAAAGCATTTTACCCAGCAAGCTAACAATTACAAACACCTAACTAGCTAACTCTACTTGAAAGTTCATGGACACAATGCTTCTTTCGTCAGAACATTATCATCTTTACGTGCATATATATTTTAGGAGCGAGAGAAAACTGGTTGCTCTGTTTACTCAACTGTAGAACAAAAACGTATCAGGTGCTTAAACTCAGGATAAACATTGAACACGTTAACACGATAATAACAATATTTTGGAGGTTGTAGCGGGCTCAGTTTTAAAGCTAGAGTGAAGATACTGGATCATAGGAAACTAGAAAAACCTAAGGAATCCATCGGTACCAACCATGTCATACTAGCTTGTCGGAGGCTAAACAACACTCCAAAGTTACACTAAATTTTGGCAAGGAAAAACTGGCTTGGCCAGAGGTCCCTTGACCTCTGACCTCAAGATATGTGAATGAAAATGGCTTCTATGGGTACCCACGAGTCTCCCCTTTACAGACATGCCCACTTTATGATAATCACACTGACAGCTGTTGTTGCCTGTTGGGCTTGAGTTTGCCATGTTATGATTTGAGCATATTTGTTATGCTAAATGCATAATGGACAATATTTGTCATTGTTTTGTGTTGTTAACTGATTTCCAGAAATGAATCAATTATTACATACATTTGCATAAAACAGCATTTTTGCCCACTCCCATGTTGATAAGAGTATTAAATACTTGACTAATCTCCCTTTAAGGTACATTTTGAACAAATAAAAAATGTGCCATTAATTTGCGATTAATTGCCATTAATTATGAACAATCGTGCGATTAATAGCGATTAAATATTTTGATCAATTGACAGCCCTAGGCTCGACCACTATAGGTATTTAAATGCCCTGACGAAGACTTTAAGTGGTTGAAACATGTTGGCTTTTTTAATGGATTAGCTTTTTTATGTTTCCTTCCTTGTTGCCACTTGTTATTATATTTTGGAGCGCCTGGATTGCCTTCCTGTTTTATCCTGCATATATATCTGGTCTACGAGGACCAAAATGAGAATGTTGCATGGGGAAAATAGGAAATAGATAAATGATTATATGTAGTTTAGCAGTTAGCTTTTTTTACCAACTGCAGGTTGAAAGAAAAGTATAAACTTTTATTCAGTTATATTTTTGACTTGTCTGATAACCTTTTACTACATTCGGTGAGTTTCGGGGCTCCATATACAACATGTCTATGTCACACTAAGATTATTTTCAACAAATTCATCTTGTAGAGGCAATCTTATATCTGTCCGGTAATCCACATTACCACTACTGTTACAGTCTGTGTATGGCAATAAGCTTGAAGCAAAATTAATCTTCAGAGAGGCAGTAACTCCATTTAAAAGGTTTACTCACAACAAAAAATAAAGTTAAAAGATTCACTCTGTACTCAACTTGGCACACCTCTCAAAGAACTGGCTTGCTCCACAGACTGCTTAACCTTAACTGAGAGCTATTGGCTAGACGTAGTCAGTAACATAATTAAAGGAGCATTTCAACATTTTTGCTACTAAGTCATTTAACACATCTTATCAATTCTCAATACATCTCTTACACATCTGTTAATGTGTTACATGTTAGCTGTCTCCTTATAAAATTCAGTAAAATGCTTGCCACAGACCTGGGCTCAATAAGCTTGCAAAGACCTAGCATAAACTGCTGTTCATGGTGCTGAATCTTTATGGCAGACATTGGGAGATACTGTAGCCATCATGGTGGTCATATGTTCTGATGTAAAAAAATGTATTGAATATCTGTAAGTCTTACCCAGTTTGATGATGCCTATTTCCTGCAGGTCCTCCCAGGTGATGTCAGTGATGAACTCGATATTCTCGTAACCGTTCTGTACCAACACCTGGTGGTACTGGCTTAGACCAATCGCAGACAGCCACTCTCCTAGACTGGCCTATAGGAACACCAGAAACATGACAGCTCACCAGACTAGCTGACACTTCAGCTGGTAGCTTGCCTTTGAAATCAGGCGTAGCATCTAACTGGTCACTAAACGATAGTGTTGGTGTGTGTTGAATTGTACTCACAGGTTTCTGCTCAGGCAGCCACTCAGTGACACTTAGTTTGTTAATCTCAGATGTCATCTTCTTTCTGTGACCTGGTTTAGTTATTCCAATAGCTGTCAGATCCTACACACACACAAATAAACAAGTTCAGGCTTTTCCTCCACAAAGTGAATTCAAATCTCCCCAAGACTCCAGCAGTCTCTCTCTCTCTCTCTCTCTCTCTCTCTCTCTCTCTGTCTCACACACACACACACACACACACACACACACACACACACACACACACACACACACACACACGCACACACACACACACACACACACACACACACACACACACAGAGGAAAACTTGCAACACAAAGGAACAAGTGACAGTGTGACATCTGATGAAAGCTTCTGCCAGTTGAGAATAGAGCAGAAATGTAAATGTCTCAAAACCATAAGAAAAGCGAGGAAAGTAAAAGCAAATGTCTGCAGTGAAAAGAAAGCATCTACAAGAAAGAATCAGCTCGATTCTCCATGACATCCTTTAAATTCAGTACTTTATACTCATTATTTCTGTGCCAAGTAAACAAGCTCATACTTGAATACAAACTAAGTGTATTAAAAATGGTGGTGTGCAGATTTATTTGGAGCTGTAATTAATGACGAAAGACAGTGCATCATCCTGTCATTGTCTGTTTTCTTTTGTTTTCTGTGTATTTCAGTGGTAGTTGTGGTTGACATACAGTAACACACTTTTACAAACATACATGAACATTCACCCCACACAAGCACACACACTTGCACAACTCATAAATTATATGCAGCTGCAACCCAAACATAGAGTAGAATATGCCAGAATACTACGACACATATCTGATAACAAAACCTTTTTGAAGTTAGCTCAGCTCTGAACCATTCAGCATGCACAGCCCCGGAGTGTACGTACTGTATATATACAAATAATTTAGGTATGCTATAAATTATTTGTATGTAGGTGAGCGTGGCAGAGAGGATCGGTCTAGTTCCTCAGAACAGGCAGCGGTAGCAGTGTTGAATGTGATGGGAGGGTCAGGAGGTTGTGTGTATATATTGAGCTTATTTTCAATCATTGATTGTTTAATTTAATTTTCCCTTTTTTGGCTCCAGTTTGTAATTCAGACTGAATTCTGACTGGTACAGAATGTGTTTTTCTTTTTCTTTTATTTTAATTATTTATTTAGCAAAAAAAAAAAGACTTGATTGGTGCAATTTGAACATGATGCAGCTAAATAAAAAAGTATCACTGGGCTGATGCAATATAACAATGTGAACATATATTTACTCTTCTAAACATGTAGTTAAACTACATATTATTATAACATTATTGGGGGACTCAAAAGAGACAGGTTTAAATATGAATAGCCAAATCAAAGCAGCAGAGGCAAAGATATCCTGACTTTTGGTCCCTAGAAGCTAGAAAAAAAATGCATTCCCCATAATGCAACTCAATAGCCTTTTTCATTAGACCCTCCCTGTCTAGTAAAAGTCCACATCTTTCAAAGTCCACACCCAAAGTTCGTAACACAGGCTTGCTGTTAAAAAGTCTCAAGCCCAACCCGAGATGTCCCTGATGACATCATCTTCCTTTAGAAAAGTGAATTGTGGGAAAAATCTGACAGTGTAGCATAAGTCCAAGGTGAAGTCTATGGCTGCGATCGAAAAGTCCTTTTTGCTTAGGAAGGTTCCTAACAGCGTGAAATGACCCATAAGTATCTCAGCCATGATAAGAGCTGTTCGTATTCTCTAAATGCTGAGGAAAGGTTCTTCAATGCTTCCTTTATTATCTCCTTTAGCATAGGATACACTGCCAAAGGAAAGGAGAGAATAACATCCCACAATTCCTTGCAGCCGCAGCCTTTAAAGCGATGCAACATTCGTCAATTCATAATAATAATAATATAACATAATAATAACAATATGCTTATTTTGCATATTATTTTCATACACTCATATACTAATTGGGATTCATGTTTAATATGAGTGGACGGTGACAATCATTTCGTTTCACTTTATTTTTAATTAATTATTTATTTCGAACATGTAACAAATACCTAAGTAAAAAACAAAACAAGAATTACAAATAAAATGAACAGTAAACATATATCAAACTGTCAATTAACAAATAATCAACATAAATAAATATTACATATCCAAAAAGAAGTACAGCCTACACTAATATGGTCCTACCCCTTCTCCATAGCTCAAACAATTAATACAATATTTATCATATATTCCTTTGTTTATTTCAATTCCAATCTTGGTAATGAAGTGATATTTTTCATTGGTTGTCCATGTTTAAGGTAAGATAATCCTTTATCATATGTTGATGTTGAGTGTTACAGCAGCAGAAGGACCTGCGGTATCTCTCCCGCAGGGGAAGGAGCCTGTCATTGAAAGACCTATTTAGGAACGCACGGGGGGGAAGCAGCGCCTTTTGTAGTCCATCTTCCGAACATTGTAGTTTCACCACGGCAGACTCACGTCACTAACATCCGCCGCCGTTGTATCATATTTATGGAGCCTATAGTGTAAGTGCAGTCGGATTCTCCTAACACCGCGGTTGTCTTTTCCTAAGTCCTTATGAATTCTCTTTCTCATCTTTCCTTGACCTCATGACGTTTTCCATCGAGGTCAAGGAAAAGTGATTAGGAAAAGACATTAGGATGTAATTTTTTTACTTTTCGACCGCAGCCTATGTTTCTTACTAGGCAAATAGCATACACTGAAATGACTATCTAAAAACTTATATTGTGGGGTTGGTGAGAGCCAAGAGAGTCAACTGTACACTGCCGATTGGCAAACCAAAACATTTAAGTGGTTAAGATGCAGCGATGGATTGATACCACTCTCACGCCTGTACGATAAATATGAAGCTACCGCCAGCAGCCAGTAGCTTAGCTCACTACAAAGACTGCAAACTGGGGGAACCAGCTAGTCTTTGTGCTCTGTCTCTAAGTTGCTGGTGGTAGATTCATATTTACCATACAGACATAAGAGTGGTATCGATCTTCTCATCTTTCAACAAGACAGTGAAAAAACGTGTTTTCATTTGCATTTTGTATCCACTCAGCCTTTTAAATATTTTGAATCTACTTCATTCACATTTTAAAAATACTACGAAGGGTAATTAGGTGAAAAAAAAAGAATAACATTTACGGAGCCTGAGGAGGGGGGTAATATTTGGAGAAAATAACTCAGAATTTCCTAGATAAAAGTTGTAAATTTACAAGAAAAAAACTTTGATATTCTTGAGATTAAAGTGCTAAATTTATTTATTTATTATTATTATTTATTTACTTTATTTCTGAGATTATAAAGTCATTAATTTGCTTGAAAACACTCGAGAAAACGAGAAAAAAAATTGGAAATTTTCGTCAAGGAACCACATCGCTTCACTTTGCAAGGTTGGATCAACCTCATCATACCACAGATGCCACCGCTTGCCATGTATTATGCCTGCAGTGGATGACCTAATCAAATTATACTTTGCAATCAAATTTAGCAACAAGGAAATACTCGTGATGTTAGCCCAGAATCAGCATATTATCTTAAGCATCCCGGCTTAGAGACATTGCCGTGAATTGGGCCTATTCAGAAGAAAACAACATAGGCTACTGATTTGAGTTTTTTCTCATAAATTTACGACATTAATCTCAGTTTTTTCTCGGAATGTTACTCCCCTACGTAATTTATTTATTTTTTACCTATAATGGCCCGAATACGCCGTCGTAAAATATTCATAGGCATGACAATAATATTTTTTAGTAAATTGTAATGTGCAGTTTTTGGTCCCAGAAAATATTCTTTTAACAGGGGTCAGAGAGAGACGCAGGTCAGTATCATGTCAAGGGTGAGAGGTGAAAGGTTCAGCAGGGAAAGTAGAGCTGATATCAGTTTAGTTGAGTGGTTTAATAGTGCTCATTTGAGGATTTGTAAAGGAAATGGTATACATGCATCTTGAAAACATCAAGGACAGCACAAATCAAAGTCGTGCAGACTTTTTTCCATTGTGGTACTTGGAGGTGCCTGTGACCTCTCTGGGGTTCAGGGGTCAGGGGTTCAGTTGCCTTACCTCCGGGGTCATTCGGCTAATGGTGGGCAAGTCATACCCAGCGCCCAGGAAGTTTGGAGCGTAGACCTGCAGCTGAAAGTCGCTCAGCCATTGGACAACGGCCTCTGAGCTCTACGGGAGAGAAGACAGGGGGCATGCTGTCACTGGCTCCGTGTCTGCTTCAAAAGCCACTTTTTCTCAGCAGGGCCAAGTTCAGTTGGGCCAAACAGGGGCCACAATAGATACTGTAGTACCATGTCTGTCAGTATATCTTTACTAATGTCACAAAGACAAATTCTTATACATTTTTGGCTGATTATAATGATTCAGTGGCATTATAAAACATCTGATAAAGTCAATTAATTAGCCCTGGTTAGCCCTGCCCAAGCAGGGCTAACCAGGGCTAATTAATGTTTTCACTACAGGGCAAACCCTGTAGTGAAAACCAGGCTAAAGTTAGGAGGGAGAAAGGCCCTGCCTATAGTACCTAAAATGCTACAACAAGAGCTACAGATTAGCAACAGCATGCTAATCTGCATTTGACACTTTACAGCTGGAAAGTAAATACAAAATAGAACTGATGTTGTTTCTTTTGCTCTTGAAGAGAAGAGGCCAGAAAACATTGCAACTCTAATAATCATATAAGCACACACACTCGTTCTCACACACTTCCCCTTAATAAATCTCTTTCCTATTCTCACACTTCTACGATGATTTCCTGTTCACCAGATGCTGGTCTAACATGTTGAGCCAGCTCAGCCAGGATGAACAACACAAGCTCAACTGTTGATTGCTAAAAATGTAGCTGAATGTTTGAACTTTGTTGTAGCTATGTTTAAAATACCTTAAAATATTAAGGAAATATGGTTCCCAGAATAGCCTCAGAAATATAACATTGCTAACTACTCTTACCTAATTACTTTAGGGTGATTTTATCTTCTAAAGCTGCTTTCAAACATGCACTGCAATCCTGAACTTTCTGGAGTTTTTTTCCTATCTTTATTCAAGAGCGTGGTCTTTCAATTCAAGAGCCTGACTTCTTGATTTCAAGGTCAGATTTTGTAATGCTTTCCCTCAAAACCCTGTCCTTGCACTCAAATAGCCCCTGCTTGCACTTGGATTTGCTCTGCTTCTGCTCAACCTGTATGCTTGCACTCAGATATATTGTTGCTTGCTCAGATTTCCTGTGCTGCAGCTTCAGCCCTTCTCCTCACACTGCTTCTTTGTGCTTGTGCTACTTTGTCTTGCTGGAGGTCGGAAATTTTATAGAGTTCTGAGTTACTCAGCATAATTTTCTGAACAAATTAGCTAACGCTGGCCAGCAAGTTTTGTTGGCTTGTTTTTTAATAATGGCTGCAGAAAATAAGAGTTTTTGTGAATATGTACAGTCACTCTCTCTCAGGGGCTGCGAGTGTTAGTGTTAAAGCTTCAGTAGGCAACAATTTTTTGGCATCACTAGGCAAAAATTCCATAATAGCCTTTCAGCATATTGTAATTTAAGTATTCTAAGAGAAAACTAGACTTCTGCACCATGGCTCTGTTTTCAGGCTTTAAAAAATCTACCAATCACAGGTCATTTCAGAGAGAGAGCGCTCGTATTGGCTGTGATCCGGTCATGTGAGCAGTGCTTGGTATTCCCCAAGAAATCTCAACATGGCTGCCGGGTCACAAACTTTCTAATTTTACAGCTAAACCGTGCACTACAAGATGTTTCTGAAACATTTTATGCAAGAAATAGGCATTACAGTACCAGAAAGTAGCATTAACGTAACATAATATTGATTCAAATTTGATCAGCGCTGCCTTGTTTGACGGTTTCTTGGGAGTTCACGAGTGATTGACAGCTGGCTCTCATAGACAGCAGCTGGACAGCAGATCCCAGGTCAGATCTGACAGGTTGTTTTCCTCCGGTCTGTGAAATCTTGCAGATGCCCTTAGGAGCACCGAAGGACACAGAGGCACATTTTTTTTTTTCACGTTACCTGTTTCATGTTCTACTGTCAGGATATAGCGACTTAAAAATAACTTTTTTTAATCATGTTTGCTCCAATATCGCCTACTTCAGCTTTAAGACGGACTTATCAAAAAAAGAATCTGACAATATCGGCAAAGTGTTTCAGAGATGGAGAGAAAATGTTGCTAATAGTTTAGCTACTGCTAACCCCAGTCAAAGACTCATGGCTGTGGCTACGGTTATCAGAATGCTAAACTATTAGCAAAATTTTCTCTCCATCTCTCTAATAGATTAGCCTATAAGCAACATTTTCTCACCATCTCTTCAATAGTTTAACCTATTAGCAACATTTTCTCTCCACCTCTTTAATACCTTAGTCTATTGGCAACATTTTCTCTCCACCTCTTTAATAGTTTAGCCTTCTGCGTGAGCAGTGAAATCACCGCTGCAGTGCAGCAGCCGTGACAGCAAATTACAGTTAGCAGAAGGCTAAACTAAACTATTAGCAATATTTTCTCTACATCTCTTTAATAGTTTAGCCTATTAGCAACATTTTCTCTCCATCTCTCTAATAGTTCAGCCTTCTGCGTGAGCGGTGAGCTCACCGCTGCGGTGCAGCAGCCGTGACAGCTAATTACAGCTAATTAGCAGAAGGCTAAACTAAACTATTAGCAACGTTTTCTCTCCGAACTCTCTGAAACACTTTGCCGATATTATAGCTCGCTAGAGTTTTCTTGGCTTGAATCACAGTTTGTCATCTGAAATGTATGCAATATCGCTTTTGGCACCCAACAACACAGCAAGATGACATTTTTGATGTGTGACTTTAGCCCACTACTCTGAGGTGATTCTTGTTTGCCTCCAGTCTTTCCTTTGTTTTGTGGCGTAATCATGACGTCGGCTGTAAAAGGGTCTATTGCTGCTTTATATACTGAATATACTGTAGCTGCTATATTTTCAAAGTCTGGTTGTTGTTTAATGGCAAAGTATCTAGGTACCTGGAGCTGGTCACACCAGCTAGATCTAGTTGTTGATTTGCTGCAATGTCCTGCTCTAGATGCTGATGGGCCACAGCAGGGAACAGAGCTACAGGACTGACTGTAACTGCAAAACCACTGCATGACTTCTTCCCACACACTCCACTTCTCTTTAAAGTCCCACATCCCTTCTGTCTTTCTCCATCCTGCCTGTCTCTTCTTCTTCTCTTCCTCATCTTTCCCCATGACCATCCTCCTCCTCCACACTGTCCCTCGAAGCTGATTGGTTTTCCCTCCCATCTTTCATCGTCATTACCCTATTGAGGGATACACGATGGGTGCTGAGGAATCAGGACTCTAGCTAACAGATGGCCATGAGAACATGGCTTACATGGCAGCACATACACACATACTGTAGGCAAGCAATGCACACAACCACCACAACCACCTGCTATTTAAATATGCTCATTATCAAGCTTGAAATTATTATACAATGAGACATGAACTTAAATGTGGGCCCACACACATATAGAGAAACACACACACACACACACACACACACACACACACACACACACACACACACACACACACACACACACACACACAAACACACACACACACACACACACACACACACACACACACACACACACACACACACACACACACACACACACACACACACTCACACACACACTCTACAGTAAATAACAGCTTACTGTACATGGTGTAAGCTCAGATTTCACACTTCTTGTGCCGAGCTAGTCCACCCACGACATGCACACTGCTGGGCACATACACACGCACACACACATACTGATATCTAGAGTTATGCTTGCCTGAGGCGCACCTACCAACCATCAATTGAGAGACATTTATCTCTGCAACAGAAGCAGAAAAATACCGCAATGGAAGAGGCAAAGCTGCAACTAAAAGGAGTGAATAACGATGGATAACAGGTAGCAGATAAACAAGAGAAGGACAGGATTCTCTCTCACACACACTCACACAAGATTTCTCATTCACAGATTCATACAAGATCAAGCCATGGATCTTCCATTCACACACTCACCGTGTCGTGGCTGCATCCGAACACTCGCAGCACGGACGAGGCCAATTGCGAGAGAAACCGCTGGGACATCTTGGTGTGTGTGCGTACGTAAATATATATTGTGTGTATGTGTGTGTAGAAGAGAGAGAAGGTTGTGGTTGAGGTGACTGAGGAGCTACATTGTCATCAGTTGTTGATGGTGGCGATTGTCTGTGTGTGACTTGTGTGTTTGTATGAAAGAGAGGACTGAATCTGTGGGACTTTGGGACTGTCCTACCTTCCCCTCGCCTTGCCCTTCCCCCTTCCTGGTTGCTGTGGCATCGTAAGGCGGCGCTTCGTGGAGTGGACAGCCCGATTGGCTCGATGTCCGAGAGGAGCTGGCGGAGCCTGCTGGGAGAAATACCATTGGCCAGTGTCAAGCTGTCGCCCTATCACTGTAAACGTCCGATCGATCAACAGATGAGTTGACGGGTGTCCTAACCTGACCTCTACCTAACTGATTTTTGGTCAGTCTCCCTCATTGCTTTGATAAGGAACCAATCACATTCTTTTTTTCCAAGATATAACAAACCTTCTTAACCATTCGCACCCTGCTACACTTCCTCCTACATCCCCTGCCTTGGCCATCTGTCTGTTAAACCAGCCAAGATCTGTGTGTTTGTAGAAGTGTGTATGTGTGTGTGTGTGTGTGTGTAGAAGTGATATAAGGACATTTTTCGAAAGAGCAGTGGTTTATGACTCTTATTCATCTAACCCGACCCTCTTTTCCCCTGGTTTTAATCTTTTTCTCTCTACTTAAAACATTCCCGCCCCCCATGTTCTCACCAGTTTCATAACACTTACAGGTATGGTTACTGTGAATTCATGTCATAAAGAGTTATGTCTAAAATCCTATGGTAAGTAAACTCATTACAGTGAAACAGTGACTGTGTTGAAGAAGGATCACCCTCCATGCTGGCCCCTGTCTATACCTGCAGGCTGGTCCACAGACTTGGACTGCTCCAGTAGATGCTCCTTGGCTTTGGCAGACTGGGACAAGACTGTGGCTAGGAGCTGCAAGTGCACAAACACAAATACATCCACATGAACAGGCATGTAGCAACTTATATTTTGTTGCATTAAAGGTAGAGTGTGTAAGATTTGGCAACATCTAGTGTTGTGGTTGCAGATTGCAACCAACTGAGTACCCCTCTGCTCACTCCTCCTTTTCCAAGACTGCGGTTTTGTGAGCCGCAAAGTGCAAAACCGTTGTAACAACATTCGCCTCGCTCAGAGGCCATCCTTACCATAATAACACTACTAACGGAAGTCAGACAGCGAATGGCGGTACCACGGTTTCGAAAGCGTGTCGTGTCGGAGAACTACGGTGGCCTTCAGGTAACATAAAAACACGAAAGGCTCTCTCTAGAGCCAGTGTTTGGTTTGTTCGTTCTGGGCTACTGTAGAAACATGGTGGAGCAACATGGTGAACTCCGTGAAGAGGACCCTAGGTAGATACAGTAGAAAGAGCTCATTCTAAGCTCACGAAAACACAACGATTCTTAGTTTCAGATGATTATACACTAATGAAAATATATTAATGAAAATTATATTCCATTTGTGCAAATCGATCTCCCGAAATGTTACACACTGTTCCTTTAAAGTGCAGACTGTATATAAGAAATGGACGTAGTCACAGTGAAATCTCCCTTTGGTTTGTGGACTACAGTTTTGAAGCCTTGAGTTCAGTATTTTGGGTGTTGCCATCTTGGTTTCTGGCTGTCGCCATCTTGTTTTTTTGCAACCAGAAGTGACATGAGAGGGTGGAGCTACGTACAACCGAATGCTGAATAAGACATTTTTAGGCAACCAAAATTTTACAATTAACTTTCATGAACTGAAAACACACTGTGAAAGGGTTAAAGTCGTAAGATGAAAACACGGACAACTCCCTGACCGGACAATGCCGTGTTAGCAACCTGTCAATCCCAAGATAGTCACGCCAAACGCATACCCTGCTTTATCGTCTATTTGACTCTAAATATGAGCATAATTTACTCAATGAACATCATGCTGTATTGAAGAAGACCTGAAACTAGCGATTGAGACCATAAACTCAATAAATCAAGTGAGACACAAGGCAGAAGTGCGCATGGCTCACATACCCCCGCTCACTGCTTGACCCCTACTTAAGTAGGGCCAAAGGTTTTGCCCTTTTGAAACTAATGGAATGAGTCTATTTAGCACAATCTAGCTTGTTATTAGCTCACCTTCCTCAAGTCCAGGGTGCCCAAAATTTTTGAAATTTAAAATTAATTTGTCAAATAGTTTCTGAGTTCTGCTCCGTAAACTAAACTGAAGTCGAAAAAATCACAGTTTTTGGACAAAATTTCAATTTCATTTCTCATCACGTCAGATAAGATTGATCTCTGCAGGAAAGTCTGTCTGGGAAAAAAGATGTGATGTCTGCTGAGTACATTAATCACATTTAAACCTTGGTTCTGAAGCTTTCAGTACGAGCACTGCAATAAAAATCTGACTAGCGCTGATGAGGAGTGAATGAGTGAGATGCAGAGAAGACAGATGCTACCAGTCAGTCTGGGCTGCAGTTGCATCTAATTTTGCTGTGTGGATGTTTTAGTAGGCTTAAAAGTGTCTCACTTGCAGTTTCTTAACAGGACGCTTGCTGAAAATGAATGACATGTGCAGCTGGCTGCTTTTATGGGTAAATAACCATCTTGAGAGACAGCTTCAGACTAAGAACATATGCAGTACAATGTTTCTGTATATATGTATGTCTGTGTATCAAAGAGTGTGTCAAAGGGATGAGCTTTAATGTAGTGAGGTTTGATACGTGAATGAATCATTCTATATGAACGTCTCTGAAATAGGAACGAGTTAACTCTATTTGCAAGCGGGACTGGATCCAAAATCCTGCTTCCGTATGGTTCTTGCGCAGTTGTGCATAAGAGCCAGGTTAACTTTCGAGAGCCGCTGCTCCAGCTTGTTCAGTGACTCTCGTTCAGCGTGACTCTCGCTCAGACTCTCATTCAGCGTGACTCTCGTTAAGACTCTCGTTCAGCGCGACTCTCGTTCAGATTCGTTCAGCGCGACTCTCGTTCAGACTCTCGTTCAGCGCGACTCTCGTTCACACCCTTGTCCAGACTCTCGTTCAGCGCGACTCTCGTTCAGCGCGACTCATTCAGCGCGACTCATTCAACGCGACTCTCGCCCAACGCGACTCTCGCCCAACGCGACTCTCGCCCAACGCGACTCTCGTTCAACGCGACTCTCGTTCAACGCGACTCTCGTTCAACGCGACTCTCGTTCAGACTCTCGTTCAGCGCGACTGGTTCAGACTCTCGTTCAGCACTACTCATGTTCAGACTCTCGTTCGGCGCGACTCTCGTTGAGAGTCTTTTTCGGCGTGACTCCTGTTCAGACTCTTGTTCGGCGCGACTCTTGTTCAGACTTTCGTTCAGCACAACTTTTGTTCAGATTGTCATTCAGTGCGACTCACGTTCAGCGTGACTCTTGTTCAGACTCTTGTACAGCGCGACTCTCGTTCAGCGCGACTCTTGTTTAGGCTCTCCTTCAGCATGACTCGTTTAGGCTCTCATTCAGCGCAACTCTCGCTCAGCGCGACTTTTGTTCAGTCTCTCGTTCAGAATCTTGTTCAGCGCATCTCTAGTTCAGACTCTCGGTCAGACTCTTTTTCAGACTATGGTTCAGTGTGACTCTCGTTCAGATTTTCGTTCAGCGTGACTCTCATTTAGGCTCTCATTCAGCGCAACTATCGTTCAGCATGACTATCATTCACTCTCGTTCAGACTCTTGTTCAGGCTCTCGTTCAGTGCAACTCTCGCTCAGCGTGACTCTCGTTCAGCACGTCTCTTGTTTAGGCTCTTGTTCAGCATGACTCTCGTTTAGGCTCTCATTCAGCGCAACTCTCGCTCAGCGCGACTTTTTTTCAGTCTCTCGTTCAGAATCTTGTTCAGCACATCTCTAGTACAGACTCTCGTTCAGACTCTTGTTCAGACTATGGTTCAGTGTGACTCTCGTTCAGATTTTCATTCAGCGTGACTCTCGTTGAGCGTTTACAGCAGGTTAACCGAAAGAATCATTGCATCTTTGTTGTTTGTGGCTGCATTTTATAGTGTGTACGTGTATGAGTGTGTAAGTCGTACCTTAACCCCCTCAGCCTGTGCATGGAGGATGTGTCCAGCACTGCCGGCACTCTGACCGCTGCCCGACGACCTCACACTGGTCACACTGCCAGAACTACCCACACTGCTGCGGTCTCCACCTGCAACATACACACACACACACACACACACACACACACACACACACACACACACACACACACACACACACACACAAAAACACACACATGCATTCACACACGCATGCAACCGCCCAAACAATATGTATAGATTTTGTGCATACAAATGCACACATGCAACAAACAGATGGATGCATACAGTCGCCAACACGCGCACGCACGCACGCACGCACACACACACACACACACACACACACACACACACACACACACACACACACACACACACACACACACACACACATGCACACAGAGTGGTTTAGCTGATATCCAAAGCAACGTGGTAACAGGTGTGACTCTCCATTGAAATGCACTGGGCAGCATGTGGTCGGATGGACAGGACGGACGGACGGACGGACGGATGGACAGACAGACAGGGTGACGGACGACTGAGCGACAAACACAGAAGTGGAGGAAACAAGACACACCTTTCGCTTTCACGCACACACATACACACACACACACACACACACACACACACACACACACACACACTTTTACTCTCACTCTTCCTCTCTTTCCTAAGTTGTTTTCTTCTCTCTCACAAGAAAACGTCTCCATACATCCAGTTGGAAAGACATACAGACTGTAGACTGATGCAGATGGCTGCAGTCCTACACATAAGGCCACTGAGTTCAGCTAAGCTTTAGATGGAGGGATAAGCAGGACATGGGGGACTGTCAGGAACAGGTCAAAGAGTATCTGAAAGCCTTCAAACATCATCTTTTAGCTCAAAGAAATGGATGGATGGGTTCTGCACTTGGGGACATTTACAATACCACAGACACTTGAAAGGCAGTGCCAGGCAGAAAACGTTTTTGAACGGATGTCAGATACTATTTGACCCCTGGTCAGAGTTTAAGGAGTCAGGGGTTGAGGGCTCAGCGCAGCGCGGCTTAGTTACCTGCCACGGGCTTGCGCAGTACCCAGATCTCTTCGTTGGAGCCTCCATGGGGCCCGCTGGACGTGGTGGGAGAGCTGTGAGGACTTGCCTCTGAGCCGCGACAACCTTTAACACAGAACACCACTGTTAGCCGCTAACCGACCCTAAACTGGCCTTAGAAGCATTGCTATCCTTTTCCTATCAAATATTAGCATTTAAAGCAGCAACAATTGATGTTTTTTGTCAACTTTGGGGCAGAGGAACAAGCTGAAATTATAACATTGACAAATTATTAGTTGATTTTTTCCCCCCGGGATCAATAAAGTATTTCTGATTGTGATATGGCTAATGTGTCAGCAAACACTTTGGCAACGTTAGCATTAATTTAAAGTTATGTTTCTGCCCATCTGTTGAATGTAAGTCCAATATTCAACCTCCTTTTAGCTCTGTTTTGGTCACCACCATCTCATGAGAAAAAATATTTAACTCTTTAGCTGCTAAATGCTCCACTATGTTCACCAGCTAGCTGCTAACTTTGTCTGTCTGCCGTTTGGTGTTGGGTAAAGTTGTGGGTTGCAAAACCCCCAAAAATAGCTAAAAGAGGCTAAAAAGCTCAATAGAGCTGAGGGGAACCACAAAGCCTATTGATTGTTCTCTGTGGGTTCATCACTACAAATGACCCCTCTTACATTACACGTAGTCCATCGTTCAAACAGAAATATCGATTAGTGCAGCTTTAATATTAGGCTCAAAACTAGCTTTTATGTATCCCTAAACCTGAGTTCGATACTATGACAAAACACTGACGTAAAGAAAACAGTATAATTTTACAGAACATTTCAAATTTATAGTTAATTTAGATTTTTGTCACATAGTTATATCAATCTGATATTAGCTTCAGCGTTGCCAGATGGGAATTGTTAAACTATTGTACCAGAGGCTTAAAATGATCGTATTTTGAGGAAAAGTATCGTACGCGAGTCATAACCACAAGAACAAATAAGCGCAAATGTGTAATTTTTAGGGCTGTCAAAGTTAACACGATAATAACGTGGTAATGCAAATTTGTTTTAATGCCACAAAATTCTTTAACAAATTAACACAGCTTGCGGTATTTTGGTTGTAGCGGGGTCAATTTTCTAGTCTAGCGTGATGTTACTGGCATCATATGAAACTAGAATACCTAAGAAATCCTGTCATCATGTCATACTAGCTTGTCGTGAAGGAGGCTAAATAATGCTCCAAACTTATGCTACATTTTTCAAAGGGGTCCCTTGGCCTCTGACCCTCAAGACATGCCCACTTTATAATAATCACATGCAGTTTGGGGTGAGTCATAGTCAAGCCAGCACACTGACAGCTGTTGTTGCCTGTTGGGCTGGAGTTTGCCATGTTATGATTTGAGCATATTTTGTATGCTAAAGGCAGTACCTGTGAGGGTTTCTGGACAATATTTCTCATTGTTTTGTGTTGGTAATTGATTTCCAGTAATAAATATATACATATATTTGCATAAAGCAAGCATATTTGCCCACTCCCATGTTGATAAAAGTATTAAATACTTGACAAATCTCCCTTTAAAGTACATTTCGAACAGATAAAATGTGTGATTAATTTGCGATTAATTGTTATTAACTATGGACAATCATGCCACGAATCGCGGTTAAGAATTTGAATCGATTGGCAGCGCTAGTAATTTTACAAAACATGTATTAAAACGACTTTTTGACACGCCAACAAACCTACCCACATCTTTTGTTTTATTCTTTAAAGCGAGCTGACAAAGCTTTGGTGCATGGAAAGGGTATTCCATCAGTATGACAATGTTTGTAATAGCCTAATATTACAAAATTAAATTACAAGGCAGACATGCTCGTGAGTCACGACCATCAACATAATAGCCTCACGTGAGAAGAGATGCTGGGGTAAACACAGACGTAGGATCAATATTTTGCTATCTGGAAATGAATTAAAATGAGACTACAACCAACTACTAATAGTAAGCATTAAAAAAATGGTCAGATTATCGTACATTAGGGCACTTTTTGGCATTATTGATCTACATCGTACAGAGGGCAAAACTATCATTTAAATACGATAATTATCGTACATCTGGCAACACTGGTTAGGTTAGTATAGTGGTAAAAAGAGGTTTTTATCCTCCAATGCAGTTAAAATCATCCAAAATGTGGAGTATTGGACACTCCGACTGCAACTGCCTATGCTACATCTAGTATTTGTACCTTACAAATACACTAAGCAAACTACCTCATTTAACCAAGTACTGACACCACAAATTACTTTTGCAGATTCCAGCGGTTGTAACAATATGTTTAGACAAAGAAGGGCAAAGTGGGGTTAATTAAATAAATTCCAAACTAATCCGCAAAAAAGACAAAAATTACAGAGGGGCCAGTAGGAGAGCAGAGTGATGAGGTAAAGGCGGATAAGGGAGGTTTTTTAAAGGATATATGTTTCACTTACACACCACACTTTCATTCTCGCACACACACACACACATACATACACAGAAAAAATACAGCATATATATATATAGATATATGAAAACATTTATATACCCATAGTACATAAATAAATCCATAACATGAATATCTGTGTATATACACATATATGCCATAATGTACATACACATACATATATAATGCATCCATATGTGTGTGATTATATATGTAAGCTTGGTCAGAATGGGGCTGCTGTAGTGCATTTGGAGAGTGTCATAAACCATTATAACCATCTTAATAAGGGTTTATAAATGGTTTATATGTGTCACCAACAGTGCTCCAGAGAAACACACACATTAAAAGAGTTCCATTTGCTTTCATGTAATGTCGCAGCTCCTTCTTGTGGCCATTTTGCATCCCTCCAAGTGACCTCAACCAAAGGACTGAACAGTCAGCTTTCAAAGACTTTGAACAGCCTTTGATTTGACTTGAATCATTTGTAAGTCCAAAAACCAACAGTCAACCAATGTGATCAAGGCTTAGGGAAAATGCACTGTCCTGATTAGTAAAGTAAAGGCATTATATTTTGTCTTTATTTGAGTTCTGCATTCCCATTTTTGGACTTACTGACAGGAAATTTGCCTAAGGGGATTTATTCTCCTGGAGGAAACAAAATGGTGTCCAGTGAAGGCTCCCATTCCCAGAGTAAAACGTTAACAGTCAGAGAATACTTTACCTGCAAAACATCCTGGGTGACATTTTCTAACAATGTATTTGGGTCTCTTACATAACACTTGATATTTTACATTTTAGAATTTGCAAATCTTTGCATGTAATACATAATTTCAGCATGTATTTTTAATACCTAATGCTCAAGAATCCAAAAAGGCTGTATAAAAGTTTAAGATGGTTAAGAATAAAATTTGTATTAGGGCTGGGTAATATATTTTCCTGGTTTTAAAGGCTGCTTTACAGTAAAGTGATGTAATTATCTGAACCTACCAGACTGTTCTAGCCTTTTCCCACGTAGTCATTATATCCACATTATTGATAATTATTTATCAAAAATCTCATTGTGTAAATATTTTGTATAAAGCACCAATGGTCAGCCCTACAATATCGTCGCAATATCGATATCAAGGTATTTGGTCAAAAATATCATGATATTTGGTTTTCTCCATATCGCCCAGCCCTAATTAGTATTATTCCAGCTACAATATCTTATTGATTTTTGCTTAGATAGACAGAAAATATCACCCGTTAATGTCTGAAAAGCTTTTCTTTTGAAGCAACAACTCCAACTAAACCTCTCTGACAAACTTAAAGGAAAACACCACTTATATTAAGAATTATAATATGTAATTTCCATGGCCTAAGAAAGTTCAATCAATATTAGTGAACATGAGCTACTCTCTCTCAAAGCCAGAAACCAGAGAAGTAAGTCTCAAACTTGCGATGTCATCAAGTATAAAGTCTGGAGCTGTCATTGAATGCTTGTTTCTTTTTTATACCCAAAGGGGCTTTATTCTATTGTAGTGTTCTCATTTGTTGAAGCAGAACATGTTCCCATATACTCAGAACCATAGACAGTATATAAAGATGGAGACATGACAGCTCCCCAAAAGTGAAGCAAGAACATCTGGATGGCCCCCTGGTGGCTGGCTGCAGTAAAAGTCATAAAGCCCGCCCCCTCCATGTTAGCGGATGGGACATGGGTCAAACTAAAAAGTCGGCAAGAACATGTCAAATAAATTTTCCCAAAGATGGTTTCTGTCATTTTAGGTCGTTCTTATTACGCCGATGTATGTTCAAGTGTTCATTTTTCTGATAAGTTTGGTTTTAATCAGTTATTTGATGCTATAAAAATGGGGTGTGACGTCATGATTGACAGCTGTGAGCATCTCTCGCTGACAAGCTGCGGCCGTGCTCGGCTTGTGATTGGTTCAGGCGGGTGACCTCCATACCGCAGCTCCACCACCCGATCACTACTGCGCAGACTCTGGCTCCAAATGACGTCAAAACCTCAAGATGGCTGCTCCCGTATCCGGGATATTTGGCTTCACCTCTGTACAGTGGGAGGAAGTGGAGATGCGTCGTCCATCTTTATATACAGTCTATGCTCATCTAGAACATCTCTCCTCCATTCATTGTCTATGGAGCAGTTCCACACTTTATACTTGATGACATCACAAGATTGAGTTTTAGCAGTCGAGTTTGTCTTAGACCATAGGAATAACATGTATGAATTTTGAAAATGGGCGTTCCCCTTGAAGTGTCATTAAAGCAACAACTTTGAACTTTCTGGAAAACAAGTAATAAAAAAGATTTTTTCTGAGAATCAATAGTGTTGTTTCAAAATCTTAAATTACTAACTGTTCATTCAGCACATTCAGAACATTCCAAAGCCTGGTAAAGATGCTCTATTTTTACTTAAATATTCCCACCCTTCACCACCACCACACACACTCTCACACACACATTGAGGGTATAATAAGTGCAAGGTGGGTAAAAGTGGTGTTAAAATGAACGGACGTGACAATAACAAGCAGGACGAGGCAGGACAGAACAAAAAACACAGTTGTACACAAAGTCTGATCAGGAGAGGGTTGGATGTGATGTGTGTGTGTGTTTAAGAAACTAGCAGGGATTTCTTAGTGGATGGGACAGTGGTGATGTACGGGGAAAGAGGAAAGAACAAAGAGGAAGGAAGGAAGGAAAAAAAGAACTGCAAAAAAAGGCAACACATTTAACTGAAGCACAAACCAACTCAGGTGAACAAAGGTCTGTGGTAAAATGATGAGCTGTCCTCCCACCTGACATCTATTCTTCCTCACTAGCAAATAAATTCACAGAAGATTCTTCTGGGTGGGTCGAAATGTCAGCAGTATTACAACCACATCCTAAAAAACCACGCCGATTTATTAGCATTACTTTATCAACTGTTTTTCAGTCTTTTTAATGGCAGAAATGCTAATGCAGTGACCAATCCCGCGAGGGGCATTACCTTGCATTATTTACATATACACATGTCTTATTACAGAGAAAGTGCTTTAGGTGTTTTTGTGGTTGACTATGGAGCCTCATTTGAGAGCTGATGAACATGAGACTAATTAGATTAATTTACAAGCCCTGAAATGAGGCAACTGGTAGGATCTTGGGTCTCAAGTGTCAAAAAGGCCAAAGTTATGGTTCAGCCTTAACGCCTTTGCACACCGAGACCAGATTTTTTTGTCCAAAATTGTTGTTTGTTTAAAAATAAATTAGGGCTTTCAAAGTTAATGCGATAATAACGCATTAATACAAATTTGTTTCAACACCACCAATTTCTTTAACGGTTTAATGCAACTTGCTATTTTTAGGTTGTAGTGGCTCGGTTTTAAAGCTTAAGTGAGGATAGTGGCATTATATGAATCTAGAAAACGTAATGAATCCATTGGTACCAATCATGTCATACTAGCTTGTCGGGAAGGAGGCTGAATAACGCTCCAAAGTTACGCTACATTTTGGAGAGGAAAAACTGGCATAACCCTTTTCAAAGGGGTCCCTTGACCTCTGACCTCAAGATATGTGAATGAAAAAGGGTTCTATGGGTACCCATGAGTCTCCCCTTTAAAGACATGCCCACTTTATGATAATCACATGCAGTTTGGGGCAAGTCACAGTCAAGTCAGCACACTGACACACTGACAGCTGTTCCTTGTTGGGCTTGAGTTTGCCATGTCATGATTTGAGCATATTTCTTATGCTAAATGCAGTACCTGTGAGGGTTTCTGGACAATATTTGTCATTGTTTTGTGTTGTTAATTGATTTCCAATATATATATATGTATATATTTGCATATATATTATATATTTATATATATTATCATAAATATATATTTAAGTAAATTTTGAACAGATAATAATGTGTGATTAATTTGCCATCAACTATGGTCAATCATGCGATTAATCGTGATTCAAAATTTTAATTGATTGACAGCCCTAAAATAAATATGACCACGTTTACACACCAACTTCGAAACTTTCGTCCGTCATTAAAGTTTTCCGGAAGAGATTTGATTTTCAGTTTTTTTTTGCGTCCGTCAAAAGCCAAACAAGGTTTGTTTTACCACTCAGCCACCGTCTGTGCAAACATCGTCATCCAAAACGGCATGTGATAAACTGATTTACTTCATCTCCCAGCACAAAGCACTTTACGATAAAGAAATAAAAGAATACAGAGATGTGGAATGTAAAGATAGATTGTGGCAGGTAATTACAGAACAGCTTTGAATCACTGATAGTCCTAAAACATAGTATGTATGCTCCGAAAGATTAGATTAATAGAAAGATTAATAGTGATTGTGCTCTAATCAGCTAATCGATAGCTTCTTGCTAATGTCATTCATTCAATAGCCTGGTTTGGGGCTAGTGCTATCCATTGTACCAAGGTAATTAGTTTATTGTTGTCTTGTATTTCGCAACAAATAGAATAATAAAACGCATTAGACTCAGTGTGCAAGGTTTGTGTGAGTAACGTTTTTTACTCACACTTTGCAGATTAAAAAAACGTTTCCTGTGAATACCTTGTGTGTGTGCAGGCAATTTGAATCCAGTGTAGGAATGGCGCACTCCGCCACTAATAAAGACAACTACTATGGTAATTACTGACCATAAATAGCATCAAAAATAGGGTTTGATTTTATGAAAATCTGATAGCCAATAGCCCATTTACACTTGTGTCTTTGGGCTGGTCAAATAGCAGTGTTCATTCAAATGAACTTTTGTTGTTTGGTCATACAGTACGTTTTGTAACTGCATGTCTTACACATTCTATGAAATGTAAATAAATATTTCTCTTTTCATCTTTCATCATGTCCATTGAGTAAAACACTTATTTCTATAATACTGATAAAATAGTAAGTGGCTTAAACCCATTAGACTCCTGTCTAAAAGCTGACTCTGGCTCTCAGTAATGGAGATGACAACAGCAACAACAGAAAAAGAAAAGTTATACAGTATGAGCAACACATAAAAATTACATAAATAATGATCCATAACAGAAAACTTCAATGATGCCTTCTTAGAACAACATTTCAAACATCAATTAGAATCTTACATGACCAATCAGAAATAGAGTTGTTAGTATGGGCAGAGGAAAGCATCCCTTGAAGCTTTAATAATAATAATAATAATAAAAATAATCATAATAATAATCATAATAATACAAATAATGAAAAAGGGGGCGTGTACCTGGGGCAGTGGGTGTGTCTCCCTGTGGGGTTGTCACGGGCGACTTGTTATAGCCAAAGGAAGTGAAAAGTGGAAGCAGTGGCTGATGGGAATGTGGTGGAGGAGGAGGCGGTGGAGGCAGGATATGGATCTGATGGAACGTGGTGTCGTTGCCGTTGACTACCGCGTTGGCAGGGGCAACCGTCGCCGGAGGAACCAGCGGTATCTTTTGAAACTGTTGAGTGCAAATGACTGTGCTGGCCAAACCTAGATAACACCCACCGTGACGACACACACACAACCAGCCAACAGTGAACCACCGACACATAACAAACAGACGACAAAACAGAGAATTACACGTAAGAAAGAAGGGGGGGGGGGAGAAAAATTAAAAACAAAGGCTGAAGTTACAAAATTAAACAAAGAAATCAAAGGTGGTGAAGAACACGGCTGATGTTAAAGAAGACGAAGAGAAAGAGTGGACAAACAAATGTGGGCACTGTTGAAATGAAATGTATGGAGAGGTGAAAAGGGGAGTAATGGATGAGGAAAGAGGAGATGGCCCAAGGGACTGATAAATTTTAGCTGCTGTTTAGTCCTATGTTGTCTTTCAGTCTTATTTTGTGAAACAGGAAATGACTAATTACTTCCAGTCAGTATGTTCTAATCTATGGCAGGTCATTAGCTACTAGCACACAACAATACGAACATGTAACAGGATTCCACTTGCCATGTATCTAGCAGTGTTAACTGGCTCACGAGTATTCTCTAGTTAAATACCACTGGTGGCTGTATAACTCCTCAGATATATACCCAAAATAGGTTGTATAGCTCAGCGCTACGCACAGTTACAAGTTCATACCAATATGTCCTATGTATGAACATGCTAGCCTTGTGCCTTATCAAAATGCTACTTCAGAGTTTAACAAATGGATGTATTACGTTTTACAGCGTTATGGTCATATGACATGAAGAGGTGCACTCTGCAAACTAGCTACAGGTTTTCCGCCAGAAAAGTTGTTAGGACCGGCCATGGATGTATAAAGAGAACTAGATACAGCATTGGAGGTAGGCTCCCATTCATTCCTATGAGAGTTGCTCGTTGGCGCATAGAGCCAAAATGGCTTGACTGCCAAGTGTTAAATATCCGGATCATCTGGCGATCTTCCGCATCTATTGGGCCCATAGAGCAAGCGCACTAGTGTTCCTTTAACACTGCCTCCCAGCCCGCGGTCTGGGGCTCATTCACATAGTGCATTACAACTTTTAGGAATGATTTAAATAAGGGCTATTCAAGTGTTTGTACTGGGAAGTTGATTTACCTAAAAATTATCTGCTGAATTACAGATGTCTCTTTCCGAATGTAAGTCTATGGGAAAAATCTTTTTGGGCCCAATGGCATCACGTGATGGACACGGAAGTTGTAATTCCACCCTTTGGCCACAAATATCTGCTTTATTTTACCGTTTTGCTTTCAGCTGCATAGGAGTTGTGTTAAGTTGTTGCTGATGAAAACCCAACATTTCCTGATTTTGTTACTTCATCATAAAAGCTTTTAAATAACGAAATAACGGGGGACTTTTATTGTGAAGAATATAGGAATACAGTTTTACAGCCGCTCCTTACCACTAGTCACAGCCATAGTTGACACACCCTAAAGCAGGTAGTCCTGTTGTAATGGAGACATAAATCCCTGCCGTGCTGGGCTGATGCGCCGAGTCATGTATGGAAAAACCCTACAAGACATTTATTCACCGACCACCTAAATTGCACACACACTGCACTGCTACGCTCACAGCTAGTTACGGCTGACTTCATCTCATCGTGTAATCCTGTAAAAACGTCTACCAATCAGTGCCTCTGCGCCCAGTTGTAAAGAACCAATCAGATGCCTCCCTGTCTCCCTGCTCGTACTCTAGCCTCAGCGTGCACCAGCGTGAACCCAAAGCGCGTCGCCGCCGCACGTTTACTGGAGAATGGAAGAGAAAACTCAGCTCTTAAAACACTGGACAACGAGCACGAACTCGTACCACTATTACCATATTATCGAAAAATACAACTTTGATTTAGTTGTTTATGTTCTGTTAGTTTACTTTATAAGATACTGCAGGTTTAAACTATTTATTCTAACAGCTCAAAGTGAAGTCAGACAAACAGGATTATCAACGAGGGGAGACGGCGGATATAAAACATTGCTCGACAAAATGTACGTTACTAAAACTGCTTTTTCAGTTACAGAAACAAAAGAGTGGACTGATCTCCCTCCAGATATTAGAGTAACGTTAAAAAGGGTCGTGTTGTCTCAGCAGGTATCTCACTGCCCCCTCAGAGGCTGCTCTTTCCCTCGCCACTCTGCTGCGCTATGGCCGGCTCTCCAGCGAGCTACCCCCCCGCGGGCGATTGTGGAGCTTTTCAACTCCAAAAAGGAAGATAAACACCTGTTAATTTATAACGGACCTTTGTGTTGTGATATTTAAACAAACTATCCGTCAACAAGGAAATAAAAGCCCCTTGTCTACGAGACCGGTCTCTTGAGAGAGCTCCAGCCATCACATAGTGGGGTCTGTGTGAGTGAATGCCCGGCTGGAGAGGTGGCAATCCCGGCAGGAGCAAGCTAGCTTTGCCGGCAGTTTGTGGAGCTTCTAAACTCCCGACAACGGTGGAGCAAATGTTTGATTCGCCATCTAACATCGTAAAACTGTCAATATTCTAAATCTACACAGTTGATTTCTAGCCTCAAAATTTTTCAGAAGTGAATTTAGTGATGAAATAGCTACGAAAAATGTGAAGTAGTTACGATGCGGCGGTGCTCGTGCATGTGTGTGGGGGGCGTTGCCTTGGAAGGAGTTTCGAGGCGAGGGGGTGGGTTTAGACAGAGCTCCTGAGGCATGCTACTTTCAAATTATGCTAGCTCTCCAAGACTGCAGACCCTATCTCTAAGTAAAATTAGCTGGTAGTTTCCCACTGTGATTGTGATGGCTGTTGCAACATTAGGGTCAATTAATTGACTAGTGCAGGAACAAATATTTTGTTTATATTCCTATCTAGTTGAAGTAATTGGCCATTTATGTGTGTTGAAAAAACGTCTAATGTAACATCCCTGTTACAGGGAAAAGGAAAGAGCGAAAGAGAGGTCCAGCACATGTACTGACTGGGAATAGAGGAATAATTAAACATTGATGAAAAACAGTTGAGTAAGTGAAACCTCTTGCTGAAACGGCTGTCGTAGCCCCAAGTGTGTGTATGTGTGTATGTGTGTGTGTGTGTGTGTGTGTGTGTGTGTGTGTGCGTGTGTGTGTGTGTGTGTTTGTGTGTGGCTGTGCCCTGGCAGTGATGAGTCAGTATGGCTGTGCAAGCTGAGTGCTCCAGCTGTTTTGTACTGTAACCACAGCTGCTATATAATGCACTGTACTGTGTGTAAGGACAGATGCAGCCACAACAGCATTTTCATTGATTTGGAGCAGGTTCCATAGTGGTAAATGGACTATACAGTCAATACAAGTGATCGAAGAATGATGAATGATGACCAGAAAAGGTGACTACATGAGAGATAATATGAAAGAGATGACTTTTGTGATCACAGGGGATGAAGCAGACAGTAACAGAGAGACAGACATACAGACTGAGACGAGTAATACATAATACTACAGAGAGACAGACGGACGGACAGACAGAGATACCAGACCTACAGACAGACACCAATACACAGTTCAAAACATCTAAGCCTCTTTGTGACTGCGCAGTGACACTTTGGGATGACGAGATGGGTGTGAATGTGCTCTGTAGCTCTCACCAAAGAGGCAAAAGCTCATTATGGTTATATCAAATGGAGAAAGGAGGTAAAAATAGCTTTTGGGAGATGCCTGTTAAGTAATGAAAACACAGAGATGACACCTGTAACCCTGGCAGATCTTTGACTTGATTAGCATTCACCTCGTTGTAAGCTTACATGATGAGCAATTGGAGAAATAGTTTGACATTTTGTGAATTATGCTTATTAGCTTTCTTGCTGCATGTTAGATGAGAAGATTGATACCACACTCATCTGTATGGTAAATATAAGGCTACCCACAGCCGCCGGTTAACTTAGCTTAGCATAAACACTGGAAACAGGTGGAAATAGCTAGCTTGGATACACTTTTGAGGTGAAAGAATCAACATCAACTTTAAAAGGTAAATATGCAAGAATTCATTTTAAAATAATCCCTCTCAATCATCACTTATGACCCATTAGATGTGTGTGGTGGTGTCTGACCTCTGCCTGGTTGTTCCAAAACAAAGGAAAGACTGGAAGTGAACATTAGCAGTGGGCTAAAGTTACACATCGAAAATGTCATCTTTCTGTGTTGTTGGGTGCCAGAATCCAGATATCACATACATTTGATTTGACAAACTGTGATTCGAGGCTCTAGCGAGCTACAATATCGGCAAAACATTTCAGAGATGGAGAGTAAATGTTGCTAATAATTTATATTTGGCTAAACTATGAGCAACCCTTTCTCTCCACCTCTGAAACGCTTCGCCGATATTGTCCGACACTCTTTTTGACTGCCTTTACTGAAGGATAGTTAACTATAGGCATCCAAAGATTTATACACCCTCAATTTATCTTTACAGCGCTGCCGTTGGCCACAGCTGGTCAGACAGCTGGCTACTTTACGGTGACCAGACATCCCGGTTTGTCCGGGACTGTCCCGGTTTCAAGCTGACGTGTCCCGAGTCCCGACAAATATCTGTAAAACACTCAAATGTCCCGGTTTTCACCAGTCACTAAGAAATTGTCCTGGTTTTCACCACAATTAAAATAATATCAATATTATACTTACATAGACGTTTATTGTGTTCCACTCATTAATTAATTTGTGCGCATGAGTATATAGAGAGCCAGCACAGCCACCCCGCTGCAGTAGAGAGTGATGTTGCGCACTGTCAAGCCACAATTACGCACGGACATAACAGCTCCGCTGGTTACATTTTGTGCAATTTTGAACCACAGAACCCTCAGTGGTTATGTGCACATCAAACGTACAATTTTTATTAATTATTCTGCACAGTTCCTTCTGCGCATCAACAGGCATTTTGCTCCACTTATAACTCCCTTAGGACCGTCCGTTCCTGTCAGTCTTTCACCCGGTGTCTCCATCCTGGCCAAAATGTCGTCTAGCTCCGCAATTTCATTATAATAGCCTGTGGCTAGCAACAGGATGTGATAGAGATGGTTCGGGTTCAAAACTAAAGTTGAAAAATAATTTCCGTAGTCTCAGATAACAATAAGTTTCCTCTGAGGAAAACGCTCTACGGGACTCCCTGTCTGTGCATCATGACGGGGATAGCCCTGTGATTAAAGGGGGCGAAAGTAGTAATGTGATAAGACATGATTGTCACAGCCTCTAATGCACCCCCTATAATAAGGCCTTCTTTCTGATCCCACTCCGTGCTCAAATGTGCCATAAGTGCACCAAGTGAGCCATCCTGATGAAAACGCCTATGGAGCGTGCATATTAGCACGTGCACGTGGGTGGGCATGAACGCGCGCGCCTGCGTGAACGTGCGCGAGCATGAACGTGCGGTACATTTAAGGGTCCTGGTTTGGGGGTTTGAAAATATGGTCACCCTAGGCTACTTAGCTAACTTAGCTTGCTAATTCCGCCATGCTGTCATGCAACACAGAAAATGAGCCAAACAAAGTTGCCACTCATCTGGCGATAGCACTGTGCTTTCCTATGCTGTGACAAGAGTGAGTGGATGAAGCATTAAAGGGGCTATATGTAAGAATCAGAAATTGCTTGTTCACAGCGACACCTGTGGCCGCAATGTCAACGAAAGTCAGCGTCCTGTGGCTCGCGCTCGCGCTTTCGGCTCGCGCTACATTGACATGAACGAGCACCGGTCTAAACAGTGAGGCGACACAAGTCAGCTAACACACAATATCACTCTATATTTCACCTGCTTGGCAGTAATGTTAGCTGACCAGAGGAAGGTCTCTCCATGAATCAATGCTGATCCTAGTGTTGGCTTTTCCTCCCGATCCGAAGGGAACGGAGGGGGGGGGGGGGAGGGGGAGACCGACATCCGGTCGGGACTATAACGTAACTCTCTGCGGAGCCCCGTCACTTCACAAGACACGGGAAACCTCTGTTGGTCTGGAGGAGCTGCAGCAGTTATTTCTGCAAAAACGTCCACTGCACATTCACCAGATATTCTCAGAGCTAAACTAACTCTTCTGCAGTGTGTAGTGTGCGCGCGTTCACGTGGAGGTGGAGCGAGCCGAGCGTGTGAGAACGAGCGCGGTGTGCAAACAGGCAAGAGCAGAGCTGCTGCGCGCTCGCGTACCCACACGCGAGCGCGCATGGGATACCGACCCGTTAAGATTTATGCGCGTGATAAGTTACAAATAGTCCCTTTAAGTTGTTTTACTCATTTAGCGACTGGCTAGTTAGCTAGCTACCTTCGTAATTCCACCATGCTACAGAAAATGAGCCTAACAGTGGACAGCGCTGGGTCACGGTCCATCTGCCTCACTCGTTGCCAATAGGAGACCACTTCGCCGGGAGGAGAGCAGGCGTTAGCTAGCTAGCTTGTCAGTCTCCAGCAAAGCGCCTGACCACACCTAATTTTAAGACCAACACGCCCATGGGTGCACAGATGGGCGCAAGCCACTTACACAACGTGTGCGGTTGGAACTGCGTCGGTCTGAAACTAACAATGACAGTAGCGCTGCGCGACGCTTTGCGCCGGGTGTAGGATATGGCCCATAGAGCGGTACCAATATTCTCATCTAATTCTAGGCAAGAAAATTAATAAGTGTATTTCCAAAAAACTTCTGACAAACGACTATCATTTAGCAGGTAAGTTTCAGCAAGGAGAACTGAAACACGTTATCAACCAGGGTCATGTGGATGATTCTGGTGTCTGTATTCTCATTTCTTAACAGGTACTTTCATCATCAAGCTGAACCCCTAAAACTTCGTGTTTTCATTCAGGTTGAGTTGGAATTAAGTTAACATTTCTGATCAACTTCACAAACATTAATCTTGGCTTACATCTTCAGCAATGCAGGGATAGCAGCTGTTACCACTGTGCTGCTTGCCAACTCACAAACGTCTTCTCTCCCAGTGAGATGAAAGAGATGAAATTCTCTGATCTGATTTTTATTGTAACTTGTTTTCATCCAGGTAAAGTTAACTAATGAGATTAGTAAGGTTAAGTGCCTTCCTCAAGGGTTTATGGGAGAGGCTAGAACATTATTCATTAACTTAGCTTCACATTTCTTCATCTTCTTCTTGTTTTTCTATCTTTCTCCAAGTTCTTCTTCTGTGTTTAGTCCAATTACGGGTATGTGTAATGGCACCTGGCTGTCACTTTATCCAGACAGTCAGCTTGGTCACAATTTTAATTGACTTCAACACACTCATATACACAGACATAGGAGTACACACACACCTGTGCGCTTGCTGATGACCTCCACCATGGTGGAAGGGAAGTAGCCCACTCGGTCATTTCCTGTTCGGTTGTCGTGGATACAGCCTTTCCAGCGTCCGTCAGGGTGCTGCTCCAGAACCTGTTTACGACAATAATATTAAATTTCATTTTACAACTCAAACTGTGCCTGCAGGTGTAATAATATTACTTTAAACTATTTTTAGCATTTTAAAAATGACCGAAAGATCTTTTTTGAAGTGTAAAATCGTTTTTCTGTCAAACACAAATACAAAACTGTATTCGGAGCTGTCTAAAATTCCCCGTGTCAGACAGCAGCGAAGCCAAGTTGTTCATTCAGACCCTAAGGGAGGAAGCATAGGCATGCTTGGCTTCCTTATTATAGTAATAAGCACCCAAAAGTTGCATAAATGCTCATAAATATTCATGAGTGGTGGGCGGACCGCAATGTAGCACGGGAATACACGTTTCTGAAAAATATTCGTAGTAAATGAAGGAAGCTGGAACCACTCATTCTTACATATTCATCAGTTATCTCATTAAACAAGGAGCAAGCATTTTTTACTGCCTGCTAATAATTCAACAAGATGGTTGTCAGGGTGATAATAAGTAAACCAACCAGCTTTTATGTTAATTTTAATTAACATAAAATTAACTTAAGACTGCAATACGGAAGCCCTGAGAGGCGAGTGAGAAAAAAACTTCTGGTAATCCATTTTCTAAGTCTGATCTAAATAGTTTTCTCTCCTGTGTTTATGACTTAAGAACAGGTGAAAAACAGGTTTTGCCAGGATAAACTTTTTAAGTTACTTACATTTTTTTTCACCTGTTTTGGCAGATGAATTTTTATGTTTGTTGTTGTAATACTAATTTTAGCCACAAGAAGCTGAAGTGCACCACTACCCCATGTTCTAAATACAACAAAAAGCATTCATGTTTTCTTCCAGGTGAGTTTTAATTTCTCCATTTACTCTAAACACAAGGTACAAATATTGTGTTTTAGCAAGATTTTTAAAGGTCTATGTATGTATTATGCACAACCGGCTGGAGCTGGGCGGTGTTGGCTAGCTCGGACCCCACCGCTGATAGTGAATGACTATGTTAGCTAGCTAGCTAATTTATGTGCTAAGTTAAGTTGGCTAACTTAATTAAATGGTAAATGGATGGACTTGCATTTATATAGCGCTTTTCTAGTCTTCCGACCACTCAAAGCGCTTTACACTACATGTCAGCATTCACCCATTCACACACACATTCATACACTGATGGCAGAGGACTTTGCCCATCAGGATCTAATCTAAATACTCATTCACACACCGATGGCTATGCCTTCGGGAGCAATTTGGGGTTAAGTGTCTTGCTCAAGGACACATCGACTTGTGATCCGGAGCAGCCGGGGATCGAACCACCGACCTTCTGATTGGTGGACGACCTGCTCTACCCTCTGAGCCACAGCCGCCCCAATTAAGGTCTGTTCAACAAGACAGTGACAGCTTGTACTTTTCTTGTGGTCAGGCAGCAGCATCCAAGAAACGTGAGAAATCATCAGGGAAAGAAAAAGGAGCAGGTAGGCTAAGCCTATTTATTATATTGTATTTGTTTATTCAGTTAAGACACACTCACTGCCATGTAAAATACACTGTTATCCGTTGTTTTGGAAAGAAAACAAACAAATGTTGTAATAAAGTTAAAGATGTATTTTAAGTGATAGCATCATTTTTTTTAATGATATCGCGATAATATCGTTATTGTGATATTGTTTGCCATGATAATCGTATTAAGAAAAATTGATACCGTGACAGCCCTATTGGGTACACATAATTCCAAAAGTAGCAAAGCCATGACTTTGACTTGGACTTTAGTAAACTTTTACGTATTATTTAGCCCAAGACAACAAAGAAGCTGCCAGTATTCACGTTGTAATGTCTTTTAATCGCTCTACGAGGCCGGGAAGTAACGTTACAGCGAAGACGATAACTCCTCTGATCAACAGCTGTCTGCTCTGAGCTCACGGCATCTCTCTCTCTCTCCCTGCTCGCTCGCCCACTAACTCCGGTAATCAAACCTACACAAATTCGTACAGTTTGACTGTTTGTTTTTCACATGAGCTCATTCAGGGCAGTCCTCAACATAGCTGTAACACATACAGACAAACCAGAGCAGAAGGTTTGCATGTAAACAAAGCCCGTGGGCCCACTGTGAAAGCTAGCGGCGTTAGCCGCGCAGCATGCTAACGTTAACAGGCAAACAGTCTGCTGAATAAACAGAAACTAAAACTGCACAAACATGACAAACTTACAGCTTCCAGGTTTGAAGGTGGGTCCCAGACAGCCGGTACGGTTCCATCCTGGGCTTCAGTTTGAAGTGAATCCTGTAGTCTACTGACCCGTTTGTTTTACTGTTGCTGTGAGGGCATTTCAGTCAAAAGTCACCTAAAACAGCTAAAAAATAAAGTGAATCCACTGGATCTTCACGTCCTCAGATGATGGGAGTACATAAAGACTTTTCTGCTGGTTCTTGCAGACTAACAGAACTAGTAGCATGCTTTGCTTGTCCTGTTAGCAGGTCCGTGATTATAGCGAGGAAAACAATGGCGGACAGCGAGGAATTCAGCAGCTACTCTGTGGGCGGGGTCACCTAGCTGGAGGTTGTTCTACCCAGTTCTACCGTTTCACCAGGAAACCCATATATGGCCTGAAAAAAATCACCAACGTCACCAGTTTAAGGAAGTACTGATCACCGTTTTTTCAGACACATTTTCAGAGAGATGGAGAAAAAGAGAGAGGATGGTCTTTTATGACACTATGGTGGTCTGTAGACACACTAGGGACAGATATTGATGTTTAAAAGACATGGAAAAGTGCATTTTGCATAATAGGTGACCTTTAATTAAACTCACCTGGAAGAAAACATGAATGCTTTTAGTCCTATTCAGAACATGGGGTCGTGGTGCACTTCAGCCTCTTGTGGCCGAAATTAGTATTACAACATCAAACACTTGTCAAAATGATCCTGCATTAAAAATTTAATATCCTGGCAAAACCTTTTTTCACCTGTTAAGTCATGAACACAGCCTCACTTGCCTCTCAGGACTTCCATACAGCACCTGGAATATTATGTGATGACCAGAGACCTGCACTCCGAAGCAGGATTTGGGGTTAGTGAGGTAACTTCCGGGTTAACTCTGGGTTTTCAGTCCTACAACGGTGGTTCACTTTTTATCGGGGTAGATCGCCATGCTAACTTATGCTGAACACTAGGGATGTTAATAATTAACCCTTTAACTGTTAAAGTGGCGGTAGGCAGTATATTTTTGGCATCATTGGGCAGAAATTCCATAATAATCTTTCAGCATATGGTAATTCAAGTGTTCTGAGAGATAACTAGACTTCTGCACCTCATCATGGCTCTGTTTTCAGGCTTTAGAAATTCTAGCCCGTGACGGCAGACTTTGACCAATCACAGGTCATTTCAGATAGAGAGAGCGTTCCTATTGGCTGTGCTCCGGTCATGTGAGCGGAATTTGGCGTTCCTTCGCCAGATTTCACAATGGCGGCCGCGTCACAAACTTTCTCATTTTACAGCTAAACCGTACACTACAAGATGAATCTGAATATATTTGAGGCGAGAAATAGGCATTACAGTAACATTGTATTAATATTGATTCATATTTGATCAGTGCTGCCTAGTTTGACTGTTTGGTCGGAGTTCGCGAGTGATTGACAGCCGGCTCTCATAAACGGCAGATGGACAGCGGACCTCAGCTCAGCTCTGACTGGTTGTTTTCCTGCGGTAAGTGAAATCTTTCAGATGCCGTTAGGAGCACCGGAGGACACAGTAGGACACAGAGGAACATGATTTTTTTCAGGTTACCTGTTCCATGTACTACTGTCACGATATAGCGACCATTTTATAAAAATAACTTTTTTTAATCATATTTGCTCCAATCTCGCCTATTTCAGCTTTAACTGACATTAAGAATATTAAACGATTAACGCTATCGTTTAAACGGTTAAAAGAAATATTAATAATGAATTAAAAAGCTGAGCAAAACTCAGAGGAGCGGGTTGTCACTTAAAGGAGAAAAGCTGGTCCACCTTAAGAGAGTCTGAGCCGGCCTTTCAAGATACAGGAAGTTGGCTGGCGTCTCTTGAGCTGAAGAGTTGTAGCTTTTATTCACCGACAAATAAACTGTACACACACTGTTACACCAACGTTCACAGCTATAACGCCACAGACAACCCCACACTCATCGCCGCCACACACACACGGTCTGTGGGACACTCGCTAAAGTTACGTCGCGTTGACAGACCGTATGTGTTACAATGGCGAGCACGAAGCCTCCAGCAACGCTTCAGCTGTGAAAGTAGCAGAAACACACACACGGTTTGTCGGACACTCGCTATCGTCACGCCGGGCAGACACACAGCTGACAACCTGCTAAAATAAAAAAAAATAATGCGGTGAAGTTCCTGGGAAAGTGGCTTTCAGATTACCTGTCTCATGCACTGTCAGGATATAGTGACCTTTTTATAAAAATACCTCTTTTTAATCATATTTGCTCCATTTCTACCCACTGCAGCTTTAATTTAATGGAATACACAAAGTAATTAAAGTCAGATCTATCAAGCTCTAGATGGGCCAGTGATATTATAAGTCTGTTAATTTAGACATTTACACAATGACATTTTTTTCTTTTGCCATCTGTCCTTCCTGCATTAGGTGTTTAACTTCTTCGTATGTGTCTAATATTATAGTTTGCTCTGTTTGTAAAATGTGCCGCTCTGCTGATAGTAGACTTGTCCATGTCTGTGATTGGTCACATGCCGCAAACACCACTCCTTTCATGTGAACGCGCTCATAGCCAGATTGAGAAAACCTGGGTTGATATACTGAGCTAATAACCACCTTTGTGGGACCACTTAGCATGATCTCGTTTGTTAGGGTTAGTTAAGCCAGATAATCATTTGGCTTATAAAACGTCAGAGTGGTGAGAAACGTCCAATTTCCCAAAGTCAGACCTACAGTCAAAAAACAACTATTCAATTTGATATCAAAAGGGACTAGAAAAAAGAGCACATATTCACATAAACAGTTGTGTCCATGAGCTATGAGCAGTTCAATTAAGAAGTGATTTTCCATCCTCAAATTGTTTAATTTTAGCAGTCTAAGGAGGTAAAACAATATAGTGTTTCATAAGAAAAGCTAACATGAGAAAAAAAACAGACATCATTTTGTGTAATTTAAAAAAATGTGAAAATGTTATGTATCACAGGGCTTGACTAACATCCCTTTTCAGCTTTGATGTCAGAAATGCTCAGTGTGTCTGTCCATAATGACATCGTTTTTTGTTGTCGACATTGAAAATGGCCATTTTGTGTGTGTGTGTGTGTGTGTGTGTGTGTGTGTGCATGCATGTGTGCCTGCGTGCGTGCGTGCGTTACCGTAATGACGTCTCCTGCTTTGATGTTGAGGCTGGTCAGGTCGTAGTTGTTGCAGTAATCCTTCAGAGCCCGAACCTGAAGGGCCGCTGACGCATCTGAGAGACAGAGAGAGAGAGACAGTAAATCATACTGGAGCCTACATTACAGAAAATAAACATTATCATATAATTCACATTATTGTTTTGACAACATGTGCAATAAAATAGTTCCAGGTATGGAGAATCTCTTTAAAGCTAAAGTTGGTAACTTTAATAAAAATAACTTTTTGTCATATTTGCTCAAACGGTCACTATATCCTGTTCCTCTACCTCCTTTTAGTGCTCTTAAGAGAGTGCTGCAGGTATGACATATTTTTGTATGCCAACCAGGAAGTTAGCATCGCCCTGGGTTTCCTCGACAAAGAGCCAATGGGATTTTTCCATTGGGTTTTGGATTATTGCAGAAAATAAACCCTGTGGCAAACACACGTTTGATACTTACATGTTATGCTCCATAATCTCAACAAATGAACACCACTTTTATGATTTTTGAAGTGTGAATGCAATCGCCAGAAGTAAAAAGCAAACATAAGGCTATAAACGAACTACACCACGGTTGCATGAGTATACACAACGAGGCTGTAAAGGCGGACGAGTCGGCGTGATGACGTTTAGTAGTTTCATTTAACCACTTGTTAGGAACCGTAAGACACGTAAAGGCTTAAAAATTTACGAGTGGGATATTTACTGACGTATTTTATATCATAGAACAACACATTAAAATCTCTTAAGCTTGTGTTAACCACAGACCTTATTTCAGGCATCTAACTAAAAAGCCATTCCATAAACCCATTAACTTCCAGACGAGGGAACCGGATGTGCTAAAATGCTAACTCATTTCCTGGTTTTACGACTCATTCCTGTAGGACTCTATGGTATTTGCAAGATTCTACCACGCCCGTTGGAAAACAACCAATCAGAGCCGAGGAGTCTCTAAAGCAGCTGTCAATCACTGTTCGCAAAACTCGTGAACTCCGATCTAACTGTCAAACTAGGCAGCACTGATCAAATATGAATCAAGATTCTGTTACTGCAATAGAATGTAGTGTAAAGAGAAAGTTTGCTCCGGTCAGTGGGCGGAGCTTGGTTTTGGCTCAACTGTTTTCAACATGGCGGCCAGGTCACAAACTTTCTCATTCTACAGCTAAACAGTACACTACAAGATATTTCTAAGGCAAGAAATAGGCATTACAGTAACAGACTATTGATTCATATTTGATCAGCACTGCCTAGTTTGACAGTTTGGAATCTTGTAAATGCCATTAGTAACAATAAAAGGAGGCAGCGGGAACCCTGATTTTTAAACAGATTATCTGTCTCATGCACTACTGAAAGGATATAGTGAAAGTTTGAGCAAATATGACAAAAAGTTACTTTTATTAATAATAATAATAATAATAATAATAATAATTACAGCAGCAAGCGGCAGTTCGCGGGTTCAAGCCTTTTTTCGCTCAAGGTACTCTTGTGGACATGTCTTGCAAGTTTCGAGATGATGGGCCAAATGGTTGTTGACTTAAGTCTGTTTATGTGTTGAGCTCCGACCTTTTGAAATTCATTGGTCATTATCTTTGAAATGCAATGATATATCAACAAGCTTTATGCAACTTTTGAAAAGCTTGGTCCAATAATGATCCACAGAAAATCTGGTAGAAATCGGATTCGTGGTTTAGGAGGAGATGTCAAAAATGTGTGATTAAAAAAATTCAAAATGGTGGAAAATGTAGTTTGCGGATGTTAGCGGTCCAAGAGGCTTTTTTTGTAGAACACACTCAGCTGGACATGTGTGTCAAATTTCAAGTCAATCGGACCTTAGGTGTGATAGGGCCGGCCTTTAAACTTTTCACTCTTTTGGCTGTCAGTGATAGCGCCACCATGTGGCCAATTGAGATCATATTTTACGTTAAGCATTAGGTCATCATGGCCATTTATGGTACCAAGTTTCATGTCTCTATCGTTACAGCTCAAAGCAAATTGAGCAAAGGCATAATATAGCATAAAATGCTAAATAGGCCATGCCCACAGGCACAGATCAATATGACACTTCAGATCTTGTTTAATACTTGCCCCCAGAGCATGTGCACCAAATTTGTTGAAATTCTGTAAACCAGGTTTTGAGGTACAAGTGTTTGGTATTTGTGGCGCCCCCTATGGGTTGAGCTGAAACAGCTTTGGTACACATAGTAGGAAAATCTAGTCAGGTTGACTTTCGTGGTCCAAAAGGCTTTTTTGTAGAGCACACGGAGCTGGACATGGGTGTCAATTTTCAAGTCAATCGGACTTACGGTGTGAGGGGCGTGGCCTTTCCAAAATCATGTGTTTGGGCGTTAATTACAGCGCCACCATGTGGCCGATTGGGGTCATATTTCTTGAGAAGCATTTGCACATCATTTCCAGTTATTGTGCAAGTTTCATGTTTCTAGCTCATTCCAGCTCACGGGAATTTGAGCCGCGACATATGACAACGAATAAAAATAATAAACCGGCACAAACTCAATAGGGTTCTGCTCCTTCGGGGCTTGAACCCTAATAATAAAAAAATGGCACGAACTGATGATCTATCTTCAAACGTCGAAAATGGCGGAAAGTGCGTGTCGAAGTTCAGCTGCTCCTAGTTGTAGCCGGCCTCGTTTAAAACCTGTGATTTATGAGTCTATTGACGGCAAAATTATCATTGAGGAGGAGTTTCTTAACTTCCTCGTGGTTAAAATAAATACGATGAGTCAGGATGAATTAGTCCTTGTGGCTTCAAACACCTTCGACGCCGAGTGGATTGAGTCTTCAAGAAAGGTGTTGTTTGAACTTTGTCCTGATACTAAGCAACGGTGCGTGGCCTTCAAAGGCAACCAGAAGGTTGTTAATAATATTAAAAGTTGCCTAAAAGTGTAAAACGAATGCGGAGAGACATCCCCGATTCATCTCCCACTACCTGGATGAGCTTCCACCAGTAATGTTTAACAACATGGATGTCTCAAACCTGCTCTGCAAGATGGAGCGTCTGCACAGTGAAGTTAGCACTAAGGCACGCAGTAAAACTTCAGGCAGACATCGGCGAGGACCTGAGTATTGTTACTATGGCCATTGATCGCAGAGTTGCCGTTATGGAGCGTCATTTGGAGCCGAGTCGTGACGGAGGGCATGGCCTGGATGTATCGAGTGACACTGGAGGCGCTTGCGGGAGCGCACCGATCGGAGCCGCTGCTGTGGCTAACTGCGCTGAGTTGATGGCGGCTGGGGCCGTCCCTGGTTCCTCTGTGGCCGGGGATAACAGCAGTGTTGTACCGGTCTCTGCATCTCGCACGGATTTGGCCTCGGGAGTCTGTCGGGCAGTAGTGGCTTCCACTGTGAACGCATGTGTGAGCCCTGGAGGGACCGCTGCATTGCCAAACTCTCCGAAATGGAGCTATGTTGTGAAGCAAGGCCGACGTATGAGGAATCATAATAAGGGCCAGTCTTCCCCAACAAAACAGCGCGCAGATAAACCTGTGCAGAGGAGGCTAAATCCGATTGTTGGCACTGGTGCGCAAGAAACTATAAAAGTTGTTCGGACAAAGTTGGTAAGTGTTTTTGCTACCAAATTCTCACCAGACCTTGATGCTGTCTAACTATCTTAAAGAAAAGCTTGGCCGTGACATTAACTGTCAAAGTATTGTCACTGTGAGCAACAGATGCAGCTCATTTAGAGTGTGTATAAGTATAACCCGGAGCCTTGGCCCGAAGGCTGTGTTGTGCGGCGATACTATGAGCCATCAAGGCAGGAGTTACAGGGTCTGGCGCTAGCACAGCGATTTCTACACTTGGTGCAAATATGCCGACTGGTGCTACGGCCGCACTGACCATTTAAACTCCTATGCGTGTTGTATCTTACAGCTGTCGAGGGCTGCGCGTTGGCAACTGCGCAGGAGACAGGGCCCGTTGTATAGTTGTTGACAACTTATGCAAAACTGTGACATTTTATGTTTACAAGAATTTTTTTTATCAAAACAGGATCTGGGAAAATTGAACTCTTTTAGTGACAATTTCCACGGGGCTGGTGAATCCACAACTGATCTTACTATGGGAATAGTGAGAGGAAGGATAGCAGGAGGTGTGGCTATCCTACAGCACAAAAAGTTGAACTCAGTGATAAGTGTCATCAGGTCTGAAGCCGACTGGTGTATCGCTGAACAGTTAAAGATCAATAACAAAGAGTGCATTATCCTTAATGTATATACACCATATGAGTGTCAACAGAATGAGGATGTATATTTGAATAGACTTGCTTTTATAAGTTCCTTCATTCATGATAATCATTCCACAAGTGCTTATGTTGTTGGTGATATGAATGCTGACATTTCAGATAAGTGTTCATTGTTTGCTAAACACATGTTGCAGTTTTGTGATGATAACAATCTTATATTACCCACAACTGCTCTTACCTGCAGATAGCTATTTGTACATAAGTGAAGCCTTGCACTCAACATCATGGCTTGACCATTGCATTTGCACTGCTGATGCCCATGCTACTCTGCGATCAATGGAAATACTATATGAGACTGCCATGTCTGATCATGTACCATTTATTATGAGTCTTGATATTGATAATCTTCCTGAGATGACTCACAAGGTCAATAGTGCCTGTAAGGCTAAGTTAGACTGGACTAAGCTCACTAATGAGGATGTGTTGTCATACTATCAGAGAACTGATGACCTCTTGAGTGATGTACATCTACCCAAAGGTGCAGTTATGTGTTCTGATGTAAACTGCACCCACGCTCCAAGCACTGGCACCAGCTGGACCTGATCCTCGTCAGGCGTTCCTCCCTCAGGAATGTGCTTCTCACACGCTCTTACCACAGTGCGGACTGTGACACAGACCACTCCTTTGTATGCAGCAGTATCAGGCTATCGCCAAAGAAATTCCAACCTGTCTCAACCTGACCTCGTGGAGCAGTTTGCAGAGGGGACAGTGCAGTTCAACAGCAGTTCCTCCGAGCCCTTTGACATATGCAGCGGCGTCACGCAAGGCTGTGTCCTTGCTCCCACACTCTTTGGGATCCTCTTCTCTCTGCTCCTAAAGCATGCCTTTGGCGCCGCAACAGAGGGAGTCTACCTCCACACCAGATCAGACGGCAAGCTTTTCAACCTCGCCCGTCTTAGAGCAAAAACCAAAGTCCGTGCAGCCCTCATCAGAGACATGCTGTTTGCCGATGACGCAGCTGTTGTGACCCACACTCAGCAAGAACTCCAGAAACTGATGGATCACTTTTCCCAGGTCTGCAAAGACTTTGGATTGACCATCAGCCAGAAGAAGACAAATGTCCTGGGACAAGACACCGAGGCTCCACCAGTCATCACCATCGACAACTATGAACTGGATGTTGTCCACCAGTTCACCTACCTCGGGTCGACTATTAGCGACAACCTTTCCCTGGACACGGAAATCGACAAGAGTATTGGGAAGGCAGCAACAACACTCGCCCGCCTCTCCGAACGAGTGTGGGAAAACACCAAGCTCACAGTTAAGATCAAGATGGCAGTATACAACGCCTGCGTCGTCAGTACACTGCTGTACGGCAGCGAAACATGGACAACCTACACCAGACAGGAGAGGCGACTCAACTCCTTCCATCTGAGAAGCCTCCGCCGCATCCTGGGCATACCCTGGCAAGACCAAGTAAGCAACACTGAGGTTCTGACCCGCACTGGCCTCACCAGCATGTACACTCAGCTCAGACAGCGCAGGCTGCGCTGGCTGGGCCACGTCTGTTGCATGGAGGATGGTCGCATCCCTAAAGACCTCCTCTATGGAGAACTGGCAACTGGGAGCAGAACAACAGGCCGCCCCCACCTGCGCTTCAAAGATGTCTGCAAGCGAGACATGAAGGCCCTAGACATCGACACCAAGTCCTGGAAGGCTCTTGCGGTTGACCGCACAAGGTGGAGAAGCACCTTGCACCAACACCTCATGACAGGGGAGCAAAAACTGAAGGACGCAGCGGCAGACAAGAGGGCCCGCAGGAAAGAACTTAGCAACGCAGGCAGACCAGAAACCACACACAGATGCGACCTCTGTGATCGAGACTGCCACTCCCGTATAGGACTTTTCAGTCACAAGAGACGCTGTACCAGACAGCCAGACCCGTAGGATGCGCCAACCATGGTCATACCCTGACCGACGGAGGCCTATTATTATTATTATTATTATGTAAACTACAAGGATGTTTCTCATCATAAAGCCCTCTGTGCTATGTATGATGGTATTGTGGGAGCTGTGTATGAGGCTAGCAGATCATACCTTACTTACTCTTATAAGGCACACAACATCAAGCCAGATTGGAATAAGCATGTGGCTGCACATCATGCAGAAGCTAAGTAGGCTTTTAAGGCTTGGGTTCTGACAGGTAGACCCAGGCAGGGGCCGGTCCTGGACTGCAAAAAGCTCACTAATGCTAGGTACAAATAGGCGGTTCGTTATGTTTCCAAACACGAACAAGTTATGAGAGCGGACTCTATGGCTGAAAAGCTACTTTGTAACAATCTCACTGACTTCTGGAAGGAGGTGAGAGCTCTGAACAGAGGAAATACATCGCTACCATGCACTATAGAGGGAGTTTCTGGAGGCGATAACATAGCTGAGTTGTGAAGGAAGCATTTCTCTGCTTTATTTAATTGTGTTAAAAGTGACCCCTACAAAGTGGGTAATATTGCTAATAGTGACACATTGGGAATCACAACCAATGCAGTTTATCAAGCAATAGCACAGCTATCTGACAATAAAGCAAGTGGTTCTGATCATATCACTGCAGAACATCTTAAGTTTGCAAGCCCAAAGGTTGCAGCTCTTCTTGCCATTTGTTTTACGGGGTTTATGACTCATGGATTGTTGCCAGACTCTATGTTGTCTCTTACTCTTGTGCCTGTCATCAAGGACAAAGCTGGCAAGGTTGGGAGCCTGGATAATTAAAGGCCAATCGCACTAGCCAGTGTGGTATCTAAAGTCCTCGAGAGGATTTTATTAGATGGGTTATGTAAATATCTTGGTACCACAGACAACCAGTTTGGCTTCAAGCATGGCACTGATTTGTCTATATATGCCTTGAAAGAAGTAGCCGAAAGCTATAGAAGGCAAAACTCCTCTGTTGTATTCGGTTTCATTGATTTATCTAAGGCTTTGACCGAGTAAATCACCAAAAGTTGTTTTTGAAATTGAGTCAAAGGGGCGTGCCTGACAGCATTATAAGAATCTTGGCATACTGGTATGCAAACCAGAATATGCAGGTCAAATGGGGCAATGGAGTCTCCGATCCCTTTGGTGTTGGTAATGGAGTAAGACAAGGGGGGGTTACTTTCACCAGCCCTCTTTAATGTGTACATGGATGAGTTATCTGACCAACTAAGAGGCTGAAAAAAAGGCTGTATGATTGGTAACACCCTGGTGAACCATTTTATGTATGCTGACGATCTGGCTATTGTCTCTCCTAGCAGTGCTGGGTTTCAACAGCTGCTGAATACATGCTCCGAGTATGGGGTCAAATATGATGTTCAATACAATGCAAAAAAGGGTGTTGTCATGATCTGTAGAACAAAAGAAGATAGGGACCTCAACTCTCCAGCTTTTTATCTATCAGGACAACTGCTATGTGTTTGCAATAAAACAAAATATCTTGGGCAATTTATTACAGATCAAATGTCTGATGATGACGACATGTACAGGCAGTGCCGTATATTATATGCTCAAGCTAACATGTTGGCAAGAAAATTTTACATGTGTTCAGACCATGTCAAGATAGGTCTCTTTAGAGCATATTGCACTCCCCTCTATACTGCCCCCCTGTGGGCCAAGTTTAAAAAGGCGAGCATGCATAAGCTTCAGGTTGCCTACAATGACTGCATGCGGATATTACTTAAAAAACCCAGGTGGTGTAGTGCAAGCAGGCTGTTCAGTAATGCAGGTGTCAACACTTTCCAGGCTCAGTTGAGAAACCTGATGTATTAATTTATATGTTGGCTAAATGATTCTCAGAACGCTATTATCATGCTACTGTCAAATCCTTGTTTTAGTGTTATATGATACCAGTCCCCCCTGTGGAAACATAAGTATAACTGTCTTTTATAAAAAGTGGCAGTTCCTATTTTAATGTATGTATTGTTGTTTGTGTTGTATGTTTTTTAATGGACTTCGAGTCTGTCAATAAAGATGAATTGAATTGAAAAATAAGAAGGGTTCTGCCTCTTCGGGGCTTGAACCCTAATAACAAACCGGCACAAACTTAGATGGGTTCTGCCCCTTCGGGGCTTGAACCCTAATAATAACAAATCAGCACAAACTTAATAGGGTTCTGCCCCTTCGGGGCTTGAACCCTAACAAATCAGCACAAACATAGAAGGGTTCTGCCCCTTCGGGGCTTGAACCCTAATAATAACAAACCGGCACAAACTTAGAAGGGGTTCTGCCCCTTCGGGGGCACAACAAAATCTTACTAATAAATAGAACAGAGGAAAAAACTGTAGCCAGGTAATTAAAACGAGTGATGTGTAGGAAGACTTAGCTGAGGTCATAGGCTTTGATGAACAAGTGGTGCTTGAGGTTTTTTTTTAAAGTGTCCAGGGATGAAGCATTTCTGATTTCAGGAGGGAGAGAGTTTCTGAGGGTGGGGGGCTGTGACGCTGAAGGCTCTGTCGCCGAAAGTTCGCAGCCTGGTGTGGGGGGGTGGAGAGCAGACCTAGTTTCCGGGATGGAGTGTAGGGGTGGAGAACATTGGTTAGGTACTGAGGGGCAAGGGCATTCAGGGATTTGTATGTGAGAAGGAGGAGTTTATAGTTGATGCGGGACTTGATTGGAAGCCAGTGAAGGTGGGTGAGTGTGGGGGTGATGTGCTGCCAGGGCCTAGTGTGGGTGAGAACCCTGGTAGCTGAGTTTTGGACATACTGGAGCCTGTCCAGGGCTTTGCTGGGTACCCCGGACAGGACTCCATTACAGTAGTCCAGACGGGAGGTGATGAAGGCGTGGATGTCGGAGAATGATGGCCGGAGTCAAGAAATGTTTTGAGGTGGTAGAAGGCGGATTTTGTGACGGATTTGATGTGTGACTAAATTGAAAGGGTGAAGTCCAGTTGTTTAAGTCCTCCGGGTCCAAACTTGGCTTTTTAAGGATGGGGGTGACAGAGGCTGTTTTGAAGCTGGAGGGGACCGTGCCAGCTTCAAAGGAGGAGTTGATGATGTTAACCATAGTAGGGCACAGGGTGCGCAGACATCCCTTAATCAGGGTTGTGGGCATGTGGTCCAGGGAGCAGGTGGAGGTTTTAGCCTTAGTGACTAGCTTAGCCACTTGAGGGGCATCCACAGGGACGAAGGAGGATAGATAATGCTGAGCCAGTGGTGCGGTGGAGGGCGTATTGACCTTTGGCGGAGGTGCATGTGGAGGGGTGGGGAGAGGCGCCAGAAGCTGTTGGTAGATGGCATCAACTTTGGCCTGGAAGAAATCCAAGAACTTGGTGGTCAGAGACACCCGGCGACAGAGCGCCGGTCAGAATGTATCATGGGAATGGCATGATCGGAGTAAACAAACTTGCAACGGGCAGCCCTGTGTACATAAAGTGGACGACGCAGGAGTCTGTTGGATTTGAATAATGGCAAGAGAGTTTGGTGTGAAGTGACAGAAGAGGTCCAGGAGTTGCAGTGCGGTGTATTTTAGGAACATCATGGCAGCGGCTAGCTACTAGCTGCTAGGCCGCAAGCCAGGGACTTGGCAACAGCAGCGCCGTAGAGGAGCCAAACAGGATGATGGAACAAAACAGGTCGGCGAAAGCCAGGAGTATCGACACCAGCGGAGGTCCAGTCAGGGAAAATCCAGGGGGAATAATTCAAGAATTAAAAGACCGGTGGATCACTAGCTAGCGAGGACAGGCTAACAGCTAGTCAACGGAAGCTAACAGCTGTTCAGTGGCTAACAGCTGACCAGGCTAAACAGCTGATCGACGGAGACAGTGATCAACGTTACACTGACTACTACTACACTGGGATAGCAACAGAGAGATCGGTGAGAGATAAATGTGGTGGAGACAGTCCACATCTGATTTGTTGGCAGTGTAGAGCACAGGAAGGCAGAATAAGCAGAGAAAAATACAATTTTGCGGCGGATAGTGAAGCGGCGAGAGACACGCCAGCGCCTACTTCAGCTTTAAAGTCACCAACTGCAGCTTTAAACCAGAATGCTATACTATCACTTTTTAAAGTTGCACTTTTCAACACAACACCATAACCTCATCGTGGTATCATTCCCACTAAAATCATGTACACATTTCATATATTCTGTGTTTGGGAAGCTTAAAGGTACAGTGTGTAGGATTTGGTGCCATCTAGCGGTGTGGTTGCAAATTGCAACCAACTGAGTACCCCTCAGCTCACTACCACCTTTCCAAGACTGCAGTAACTGAGTGAGTGCTCAACCATAGTAACGCCGTTCACCTCGCTCAGAGGCCGTCCTTACCATAATAACATAACTTTTAGGAGCAACGGAAGTCAGATGTGACTCGTGGTACCATGGTTTTGCACTCTGCGGCTCACATTACTGCAGTTTCACAAGCATGCCAAAGAACTACGGTGGCCTTCAGGAGACACAAAAGTCTCTCTCTGGAGCCAGTGTTTGGTTTGTCCGTTCTAGGCTACTGTAGAAACATGGAGGAGCAACATGGCGGACACCGTGAAGAGGACCCGCTCCCTTTGTAGCTATGAAGGGCTCATTCTAAGCTAATGGAAACACAACGATTCTTAGTGTCAGGTGATTATACGCTAATGAAAACATAGTTATGAATATTATATTCTATTTTTGCTAATAGATCTCCTGAAACGTTACACACTGTTCCTTTAGGAGGTAGGTTTGACATTTTGGGAAATCCCTCCCCCCTCCTTTCATCCATCCATCCATCCATCCATCCATCCATCCATCCATCAGTCCGTCCATCCATCCATCCATCCATCAGTCCATCCATCCATCCACCTATCCATCTGTCCATCCATCCATCCGTCCGTCCGTCCGTCCGTCCATCCATCCATCCATCCATCCATCCATCCATCCATCCATCCTACCCCTCAGCAGTTGTTTGATCTCTCGGCTGGCTTGTGTTGCAGTGAACTGGTAGACGATGTCGAGAGCAGTTTGGCTGTAGGTGTTTCTCACTGTGGCATTGATGCCACTCTGTAGAAGAGAAAAGAAGATGGATTTGGTAGTGTGTTGACTTTTTAGTTTCATTTTCTTGTTTGTTTGCTTCATGCGGATATAAAGTGAGAAATCAGAAAGTGCAAAAACAGACTAGAGGGTTTCATTTTCTATTCTGTTATTGTTAAGTTTGTAAAAAATCAAAATACACAGTATCCAGTTACTTTAAAAAACGGTTTCTTCATATTAATTAAACACCTCAGGGGTGTAATAATTTATCATCATGACGTCAACAGATAATAACCAATGCTTGCTCATTCCCTGTAGCTGTAACTAACCACAACCACCTCTTTATTCTCAACTGAACACAGCCAAAAGCTGTACAAAGAGGACTTCAGACCGAAGACGCTTCAGGTCAAAGACGCATAACCAAAGTTAGTTTCTCGTGCTGGGACTCACACGGTCATTAACACATTGCCTCTTTTGTTTTCATTAACCCCGTGGCATTTTCAGGTCACCAGCACAAATGGGTAATTTACATCATCTCTCTCTTGCATTGCAGTTTAAAACTAATAGCCTCAAGTTTATCACATGGGGGTGTAGGGAGTTTCTGTAGGGATTTATCCTCATAAATGGGCAATAGGCCTCAAACCCACAGTGCATTTAATACTTCTCAAGGAACACTATCTAGGAATATTTTCATGATAATGACTGTTAACACAATAGGAGGGGTCAAAACAGTAGCAGCAGAGTAAAATCTTTCTCTGAAGGAAGTAAAACATTTATTACATTTTTGTAGCTTTATTTATATTTCTATATATTTTAATTATTTATTTATTTTCACATATACACGTATATAAAAAGACAGTAAGAATGTAAGAAAAAGTTTGAACAACAAACAATACCTCCCATATTCCCACAAAAATTGCATAATTCATCAAAGTTTCAAGCAGTAATGCAAAAAAATGATAGAAATGTAGAATTTACATAGAAGTTCATGTTTACAAGTTACAAGTACAATGCATTACAATGAAATCCATAAAATGTAATAAATCTTTGCTAACCCTCTGAAACCCATAATAGACCCGTTTTTGTCTTTTTTAGGGGTATACAGGGGGTATTTAGGGGTAGATAGCAGGTCAACAGTAGATGTCGCATAGAAGTGGTGTACATCATCTGAAAGCTGGAAACCTGAAGATTAATTTGAGATGCAGCTCAGCACTGTGTGTCAAGTCGTTCTGGTCATAAATCAGAAATAAACATGAATTAATTCATTAATTAAAAATAAATTGTGAAAGTGTATAAGGGCTTAGAACATTATGATGGAAGTATATGATGGCCACCCCCATGATCTCTTATGTCTCATAAGTTGTTGTAGCACTATTTGGGGTTGATACCTGTCAATATCAATATCATACGGTGTGGTATTTGTTACACAGATTTGGTGCTAAAATTAACCATTTTTTACCACTCAAGAATTGAAAAAAATGATCAGTAATCCCTCCAAAATACCACATTAAGACACCAAGACCTTGAGGAACACCATAGAAAAAGCAATGCTGTGATTTGATATCAAAATCTTTTGACATTTGGAGATTTCTGCAAGAATTGCATTTTTCGGCGATAAGATGGCGGGCACTTCTTTTCTGGAAACTGCTCAGAAACTCCCTTATTGTCCATCTACCTAGGAAAGCCATCCATCCTCTGAATGCCCTAGGTCTCTAGTTTGTGGCTGTAAAGTTTCATGAGACTGTGATTATCCTAGAGGTCACCACAGGTCATTTTATACAGTGAGCTCAAGTTTCAAAAAATGGTCTTACTACAATGAAATGGCTACTATGGGGACTAACATCATCACACATGAATACAGTTGGGCTCATTGGATCCACAACAGTCTCAGCTTTACAGTGATACCCAATTTATGTAATTCAAGACTGTTTAGGGACCCCAGTATGCAGAAATATTTAAATATACCATTTTAGAATAGGTGAAAATAACAAATTTGTACTGCATGCATAAGACTGCATGGTTTTTGCCCCAAATTGCATGTGATTATCATAAAGTGGGCATGTCTGTAAAGGGGAGACTTGTGGGTACCCATAGAACCCATTTTCATTCACATGTCTTGAGGTCAGAGGTCGGGGGACCCCTTTGAAAATGGCCATGTCAGTTTTTCCTCGCCAAAATTTAGCCTAAATTTGGAGCGTTATTTAGTCTCCTTCCTGACAAGCTAATATAACATGGTTGGTACCAATGGATTCCTCAGGTTTTGTAGTTTCATATGATACCAGTATTTTTAATCTAATCTGATCCCGCTACCACCTAAAAATTGCGCAAATTGCGTTAATGCGTTCAAGAAATTAGTGGCGTTAAATCAAATCTGCCTTTAATATATCTCTGAAACTGAACCTGCTACAGCCTCTGAAAGACAGTGAAGTCGGTCAGGTCTCAGGGGGCTAATTAAATATTTTAATGCAAACAGGGTTTTTCAATAATGTACGGGGTTACACCTTACAGGCACAAATGTAGTCATATAAATAAGTCAAAATGTACTAATTCTTTGCAATTGGATATGGAAAACCTCTTCATCACAAAAAACAGGCAGCCATATTGTTTTGACAAAAAAACAATTTGTTATATGTAATTTCATGGAAATAGAAAAGTCACCTTACAAGTGTTACTGTCACAGCTGGGATATTTTACATTAGTGGTGGAGACAGCAGTTGGATTCAGGAGAGGTTTTGTCCTTAAAGTGTTTAAAATTAGATTGTAATTGTCCTTTATGTGAACTCAAGCCCAGGGTAAAGTTCCACTAACCTCCAGCAGGAGTCTCACTGCCTCGGTCTTCCCACACAGGGCAGCTTCATGCAGGGCAGTGCCCGCTTTGGTCTGTCTGTTGATGTCGATGCCTGCCTGGATCAACAGTCTGACAGCAGGGGCAGAAGAAAGGGAATAGTGTATGAAGAGGTGAGAGGGTGAGAAAGTCAAGAGAGGTGTCAAAGAACACACAGATGTAGAGAGAAGAGTAGTCAAGTAGGAGATATAAAAAAGAGAAAATGAGAAAAATAAAGTGAAATCGTGTAATACCGCACCAGATTTAAAGGATAAGGCTGGCATTACTCTATATTTCTCTTATTACCAACAAGTCTCATGAAATAACCAAAACCAACAATGAGTTCGTCAGTCTCTTAATAATTCCTGACTTCTCTGCCCCAAGCCCATTTGTTTCTGAAAACACAAATCTTTCATTCTGAAAAAAGCCTCAGTATCTTTAACAGCAGGGCATTGTAGTTTTTAGCAAACATTATTCAAACAGGTATAAATAGTGCAATTGTTGGGGAACTATTTTCAGCTGTGGTTTAACACACATTTGGTGAGTTAGTGAGTATTTACAGCACCAAAATGGTGTATGTAGGAATGACTCAAAATGTTATTCATATTAAAGAAATGTCTTCTGTCGCACTTGATCTCAATGAGACCACTAATTAAATTAGAATGATTGTGTTACAGATTGAAGTTAAAATTATTAAATTTACTTTTCTGGCCATCATCATAAAGTAATCCTAAAATAATCAACTTGGTAAGGACTGTTGGTCAAGGTTTGCAGTGGAGATTGCTTTGCTAAATGTGTTAGAAAGGAGATAAAAACCGAGCCTTTTTTCAACTGCCTTAATGTTATCTTTACCCTCTCCTCCGCCATCAGAAACTCCAATGCACTCCCCATGTGGTCACTGTAGCCACCATATGTAGTTACAGTATGATTCTGAGGTGCTGCAGGTCAGTTACCGTGTAGCCTACTCTACAACATAGCTTTGGCAGCCACATGCATAGGCTCCATAGCTATGGCGTAACTCCTTAATGTACACTTTTAACTAATTCTAAACAGGGAGGGGACCATTTAAACAGAGCAGTGCAAATTGGGGAAACAGATTTGGACAACCATCTCAGACGCACTCCATAACTCAGGCCCTTATGGTAGAATGGATTTTGAGTAAAAGGCATAGGATAGCCAAGTTTGCCAAAAGGCACCTAAAGGTCCCATATTATGCTCATTTTGAGGCTCATACTTGTATTTTATATTTCTAATAGAACATGTTTACATGCTTTAATGTTCAAAAAATATATATATCCATTTTTCTCATACTGTCTGCCTGACTATACCTGTATTTACCCACTGTCTGAAACACTCTGTTTTAGCACATTTCAACGGAATTGCAACGGAATTTCATTGCTTGGGTCCCCGTTTACTTCCTGTCAGATGATGTCATTCCCATACACTGCAACAGGAAATAAACTGGTATACATTTACAATGTTTACATTTAAAGCTATATATATTGTATTTGTGACATCACAAAATTACAGAAATCCTGACACCTTGTTTCAAAAACAGTTTCTGAATACAGGCTGTGTGGATTTCTCCATGGATTGAGCATTTCAATACTTTCAAAGTATTTAAATAGCACTTAAACCTGCTTTATTATAAATAAACTTCTGTGACATCATCACAACACTCGCTGGATCATTTCATCTGCAACCAAATAGAGGAACGTCTGCACTTCGTCAATTGTACGGCGTAGTGTACATACTCTAGTGTACATACTGCCGTGTATGTACTGTAGTGTGTACGGCGTAGTTTTGCAGGCTGCCAATTTTAAAATCTGAATCGAGTGAATAAAAAATTGTGGTCGCTATTGACCATATTAAAAATGGTGGGTTTTGCAGGATGTCCCGTGTCGCGCTTGCAACGATTCGCTCTGACCAATCAGTGGTCTGCAGTGTTTTAACTCCACCTATTGGCTCAACTCGCTGGGAACCTCGGCCGAGGTGGTACCAAAATAAAGCACTATGTACCAGGAACTATCCACAACTTTTGCTAATAGTTAACCAAAAAAGAGCGAGTTGAGTAGAGCCATGCCGTACCATGCAGTGGAAATGCGGCATAAAAGCCTGAGAGTTTGGCCTGAAGTTAGCATACTAACACGCTAAAAACTAAGATGTTTACCACGGTTAACATTACACCTGCTAAACATCAGCAGGTTTACATTGTTATTGAGAGCATGTTAGCATGCTGATATTAGCATTTAGCTCAAAACACAGACTAAGTACAGCCTCACAGCTGCTAGCATTGCTGTAGACTTGAGGAATAAATGACTGTGGATGAGTCTTTTCATTTCACGCCATAATTGATTGTTGGTCTTTTCATTCATTAAGTAAAGAATATCACCAGCCTCATTACTTACTTGAAATGACAGGGTCAGAGAAAAGGACGTTGAAAAATCAGATGACATGAGGCAACTGTCAAAAAAGCTGCCAAACACACATTTTATTTTCCTCTAACTTCTACTGAACTAGAGTCAGTGTTTGTATGTATGTGTGTGTATATGTGTCTGTGTGTCTTCCACAGACTGCTGGCCATGCCGAATGAGCATTATTTATCAGTGTCACTTCCAGAGAGGCCTGCTCTGCTCTATCAACTATGACAGGCTTTATTCTCTCTCTTCCTCTCTCTCTCTATCTTTTGAACCTCTCTCTTTATTTCTTTACCCTCTCTCTCTCCTATATTCCCTCATTGCAGTCTCTCTGTCTGTGTCTGCCAGGCAAGCAAGCCCTGCACCGACACACACACACACACATATACTGTATATATACGGCCCAGAGTTACTTAAAAGTGGTTGCGAATGATGAGAGGAAAAATAGACTTTGTGGTGTGTGTTTATTCGCCGCGGCACACCATTCTGCAGGGATCTTTCATCCCAAAGCGTTGTGCTGAATGCTGACATCACCACGGCACCAAAACTCACTCTGCCATGATGCTCCTTTGCAAAAAACGTAAACAAAAATTAGACGCACATCCCCGTTGAGATGAGATTATAATGACTTGACATTTAGCTTGACAGAGTGCCATGCAAAGTCTGCAGTGTGTAAAGTCTCCAAATTGCATTTAAGAGTATCTGACTGATGCATCATCTCTCACTGTATGGCGCATTATTCCTTCACTTAATTGGATCACATGGCTCCCCTGTTGTGTTATATATCTGTTTTCTCAGCAAGCTCAGGAGGACATTTAAACCCAGTGATTCATTAGAAATGGTATGTGTGTGAGATGAACCTCTGGGATGGATGTGTGTGTGTTTGTGTGTGTGTGTGTGTGTGTGTGTGTGTGTGTGTGTGTACCTGATGATGTCTATGTGTCCGTTCTTGGCGGCCAGGTGGAGAGGAGACGTCCCGTTGGGGTCGGTGGTGTCTCCTTTTTTGGGCTCCAGCAAAGCAGCACACATGTTACTGGACAGCAACAACTGGACCACCTACACGCATGCACACAAGCAAGACATTTGATCATTCATGTACACTGTCTTCAGGTGCTGCTGTTTTTGATAATAATGACTAAAATTGTAGGCTCTTACCCCAACTCTGCCGAACTCACAGGCCAGGTCCAGAGGTGTTTTCCCTGCGTTGTCCACAATACACGGGTTGGACTGGTGCTGCAGCAGCATCTCAGACTGGAGACAGGAGACACAAGAAAACACACACCGACACATGAGAAAAAAACAAACAGATATTAATAAATACTAAGGCTGTCAAAGTTAACACGATAACGCCTTAAAACAAATTGTTTTTTAATGACACTAATTTCTTTAACGCATTAATGCAACTTACGATTTTTAGGTTGAGGGGTCAGTTTTAAAACTAGAATGAAGATATATCATATGAAATTAGAAAACCTAAGGAATCCATTGGTACCAACCATGTCATGCTAGCTTTTCGGGAAGGAGGCTAAATAACGCTCAAAACTTACGCTAAATTTCGGCGAGAAATGCCAATGTTTTGGGTTGTTAATTGATTTCCAGTAAGAAATATATACACACATTTGCATAAAGCAAGCATATTTGCCCATTCCCATGTTGATAAGAGTATTAAATACTCGACAAATCCCCCTTTAAAGATGGGGTCCATGATTTATCCAGTATACACTTTTTGTTATATTGGTTGAAATGGTCTTTACACCCCGACAGCAATCCATTTCTTATGAGCTCTGAAAAAAGACCGGAAAAGATCCGTCATCTGTAGCTGCTGTAATCCTGTAAAAACGTCTACCAGTCAGTTCTGCTGTGCCCAGTAGTAAAGAACCAATCAGATGCCTCCCTGCCTCCCTGCTCATACTCTACCCTTAGCGTGCACCAGCGTGAACCGAAAGCGCGTCGCCGCCGCACATTTACTGGAGAATTGAAGAGAAAACTCAGCTCTTAAAACACTGGACAACAACCACGAACTCGTACCACTATTACCATATTATCGAAAAATACAACTTTGATTTAGTTGTTTATGTTCTGTTAGTTTACTTTATAAGATACTGCAGGTTTAAACTATTTATTCTAACAGCTCAAAGTGAAGTCAGACAAACAGGATTATCAACGAGGGGAGACGGCGGATATAAAACATTGCTCGACAAAACTTACGTTACTCAAACTGCTTTTTTAGGTTACAGAAACAAACGAGTGGACTGATCTCCCTCCAGATATAAGAGTTATGTTAAAAAGGGTCGTGTTGTCTCAGCAGGTATCTCTCTGCCCCCTCAGAGGCTGCTCTTTCCCTCGCCACTCTGCTGCTCTGTGGCCGGCTCTCCAGCAAGCTCCCCCCCCCCCCTCAGAGGCTGCTCTTTCCCTCGCCACTCTGCTGCTCTGTGGCCGGCTCTCCAGCGAGCTACCCCCGCGGGCGATTGTGGAGCTTTTCAACTCCAAAAAGGCAGATAAACACATGTTAATTTATAATGGACATTTGTGTTGTGATATTTAAAAGAACTATCCGTCAACCTGGAAATAAAAGCCCCTCGTCTACGAGACCGGTCTCTTGAGAGAGCTCCAGCCAGCTCATAGCGGGGTCTGTGTGAGTGACTGTCCGGCTGGAGAGGTGGCGATCCCGGCAGGAGCTAACTAGCTGTGCCGGCAGTTTGTGGAGCTTCTAAACTCCGACAACGGTGGAGCAAATGTTTGATTCGCCATCTAACATCGTAAAACTGTCAATATTCTAAATCTACACAGTTGATTTCTCGCCTCAAAATTTTTCAGAAGTGAATTTTGTGATGAAATAGCTACGAAAAATGTGAAGTAATTACGATGCGGCGGTGCTCGTGCATGTGTGAGGGGGGCGTTGCTTTGGAAGGAGTTTCGAGGGGACGGGGTGGGCTTAGACGGAGCTCCTGAGGCGATGCTACTTTCAAATTATGCTAGCTTTCCAACATCATAGACCCTATCTTTAAGATACATTTTTAACAGATAAAAAAAGTGTGATTAATTTGCAATTAAAGTGGCAGTATGCAACTATTTATTGGCATAATTTGGCAAAAATTCAATAATAACTTTTCAGCTTATTGTAATTCAAGTGTTCTGAGAGATAACTAGACTTCTGCTCCTCATCAGGTCTCTGTTTTCAGGCTTTAGAAAAACTAGCCCGTGACGGCAGATTTTGACTAATCACAGGTCATTTCAGAGAGAGAGAGCGTTCCTATTGGCTGTGCTCCGGTCATGTGACCAGAACTTGGCTTCCTTCAACAGATTTTCAATGGCGGCTGGGTCACAAACTTTCTCATTTTACAACTGAAGAGTACACTACAAGATGATTCTGAAAACATTTGAGGTGAGAAATAGGCATTACAGTAACAGAATATTGATTAATATTTGATCAGCGCTGCCTAGTTTGACCGTTTGGTCGGAATTCGCGAGTGATTGACAGCCGGCTCTCATAGACGGCAGCTGGCAGCGGACCTTGTTTTCCTCTGGTAAGTGAAATCCTTCAGATGCCGTTAGGAGCACCGGAGGACACAATAGGACACAGAGGAACATGTTTTTTTTCAGGTTACCTGTTTCATGTACTACTGTCACGATATAGCGACCGTTTTCTAAAAATAACTTTTTTAAATCATATTTGCGCCAATATCGCATACTGCAGCTTTAATCATGACTAACTATGGACAATCATGTGATTAATCGCGATTAAATATTTTAATCGATTAACAGCCCTAATAAATATATTAATCTGTTATTGAGGCAGGCACGCCCTGGCACGTTTCCTTCTGCGCGGTGATATGGTTGGCGGGTGTAGTTCGGTAGAAAGAAAATAGTTCCTACATGATAATGCTCACAGCCAGGTGTGTGGATTATCTTGAGTAACCGGGTCATGATTTCTGGAAAGAGACGTTGCTGTTGAGTTTTTCAAATGTAATTTTTGGCACTTTGAGCACCACAAGCAGAGTTTCATCTAGTTCCATTATATTGGAGAGAAGACAGACATCTCTAAAGCCGATATTTCCAACACTCGGCAACTCACACCAAAACAATATAGATTGATAAATAGCACTACAGGTAAGAGGAAATAATATGTAATTTTGATTTTGAGGTGAACTGTCCCTTTAACTGGCGTAGCAACAGCAACTAACAGGGATGTAGCTTAATGAACAGCTAACCTGAATTTCTTTGACTTTGTGGGATGAAACCAAAGACACCAAGAGAAAACCCACATAACCAATGTATCCTCATACAACAGTTCGCATGATATCTTCCGAAAAGTTATTCCTCATTTTTTGTGCGTTTCCGAAGAATGTCCAGCAACACGTGTCAATTTCCGCTCATTACATGCATACAATCTTTTCAAAATAAACATCCGTCTTAAAGTGGCAGTAGGCAACAATGTTTTGGCATAATTTGGCAAAAATTCCATAATAACCTTTCAGCTTATTGTAATTCAAGTGGTCTGAGAGAAAACTAGACTTCTGCACCTCCTCATGTCTCTGTTTTCAGGCTTTAGAAAAATCTAGCCCGTGACGGCAGATTTTGATCAATCACAGGTAATTTCAGAGAGAGAGAGAGCGTTCCTATTGGCTTTGCTCCGGTCATGTGACCAGAACTTGGCTTCATTCAACAGATTTTACAATGGCGGCCGCGTTACAAACTTTCTCATTTTACAGCTAAACAGTACACTACAAGATGATTCTGAGAACATTGAGGCGAGAAATAGGCATTACAGTAACAGAATATTGATTCATATTTGATCAGCGCTGCCTAGTTTGACCGTTTGGTCGGAGTTCGCGAGTGATTGACGGCCGGCTCTCATAAACTGCAGCTGGACAGCGGACCTTGTTTTCCTCTGGTAAGTGAAATCCTTCAGATGCCGTTAGGAGCACCGGAGGACACAGTAGGACACAGAGGAACATGATTTTTTTTCAGGTTACCTGTTTCATGTACTACTGTCACGATATAGCGGCTGTTTTCTAAAAAATAACTTTTTGAAATCATATTTGCGACAATATCGCATACTGCAGCTTTAATGAGAGCGACCAGGACAGCGACGTGGCTCTCACTGGATTCGGCTGTCCCATCAGACTGGACTGCTCCTCTGGAGCGACGGGGAAAAAACGCGGAGGTGGGGTCTGCTTCTATGTAAATCAACGGTACTGTAACAACATCATTGTGTGGGAGAAAATATGTACCCCGGATATAGAGCTACTCTCCATCTCTTTACGTCCTTTTTATCTGCCACGTGAGTTCTCCCAACTGTTTTTTACTTTTGTGTACATCCATCCCAGAGCAAACGCCAGTGCTGCAATTAAGCTGATATTGGATGTATCACACAAGTTGGACTCTATTTGTAATGATGCTCCTAAATTTTATCTTGGAGATTTTAATCATGTCCGACTAGACAGAGTTTTATGGACATATGAACAATATGTAAGTTTCCCCACAACACAAAAAAACACTATCCTTGACTTGTGCAAAAGAAATGTGACGGGAGGCTACAGGTCCATACCTATGCCCGCTTTGGGAGCTTTATATCACAACAGCATTTTTTACTGTCTACATATAAGCCATGCTTCAGACGTCAGGAGAGAGAGGAGAAGGCTGTAAAGATCTGGACAGAGGACAGCATCTCCTCTCTCCAAGCCTGTTTTGACTGCACAGACTTGCAAGGCGATTTTTGATGCTTTTGGTGATAACATTGATGAACTTATAGAATCTGTCTCATCCTACATTACTTTTTTTGTTGATTCTGTAATCCCCTCTAAACAGGTTGTTATTTTTCCCAATAACAAACCATGGGTAACCAAAGATCTTAAATCTGCTATTAATAAGAAGTAAAAGATCTTTTTCACTGGCGACCCTCAGGAGAAAAGGCTGTTTCCAAAGAGGTTAAGGCTGAAATAGCCAAGGCTAAAGCCAAGTACAAGGAAAAGATAGAAAATCAGTACGTAAATGGCGACCTAAGGTCAGTCTGGCAGGGGATTAAATCTATGGCCTCCATTAATCAGCACACTAATAAATCCAAGCAGTTTATTAGTATTAATGGAGTTGAGGATGTAGACTTGGTGAACACTTTTAATTTGTTCTTTTCATGGTTTGAAAGGTCTGACTTCACTCAGGATGTATTCAGGTTGAGGGACTCCCTGGTACCCCATAGCGACATATTGATATCTCAAGAGCAGGTCAATGGTTTATTTAGGAAGACACGGACAAGGAAAGCTTCTGGCCCTGACGCCATCTGTGGTCGCACTTTGCACCACTGTGCTGATCAACTTAGTGAGGTTTTCACTAAGCTCTTTCAGATGTGTGTTGACAATCCTCCACCATAATTCCCATTCCTAAAGTTAAAAGCCCAGGGAATTAAACCAATTCAGACCTGTAGCACTCACTTCTCTTGTAGTGAAGAACCTTGAGAAAATCTTAAAGGAAGAGGTTCTTTCCCTGGTGGAGGGCAAACTGGATTCACTCCAGTTTGCATATCAAACTAGTAAAGGAGTGGAAGACGCTAAACTCTTTATCCTGGACAAAGTTTATAAACACCTGGAAATAACAAAAGCTCATGTCAGACTTTTATTCGCTGATTTTTCTTCAGCTTTTAATAAGATGCAACCTTACATTCTGATTGAGAGGCTTGCGTCTTATCTTTACCTACCTGACCAGCTCTTAACATTGATTTTAAACTTCTTAACAGACAGAACACAACAGGTTTTAGTTAATGGTATTATGTCTAATACCTTAGTCTCAAACACATGTTCTCCGCAAGGATGCGACCTTTCGCCACTGCTTTTTATCTTGTACACTGATAGCTGCAGGTCTTCTAAGGTGGGCAGCTTATTAGTGAAATTTTCAGACGACACTGCACTCTTGTCGCTCCTCTGGGGGGCGGGGGAGTCAGATCATGGCTGCGCTCTTCCGGCCTTTGTTGAGTGGTGTGACAAAAAGGTCCTCGATCTCAATGTTTCAAAAACTAAGGAACTTATGATTGATTTTAGGAAAAACAAGATTAATCCCACTCCTAGTATAATTCATGGCGAAAATGTTGAAATCGTGGACTCTTATAAGTACTTGGGCTCAGTGTTTGACTCTCATCTCAAGTTCGATGTAAACACTGTCAATTGTTAAGCAAAGTCAACAGAGAATCCATTTGCTGCGGAAAATCAACTCCTTTGGTGTGTGTAGATCCATCCTGTGTACTGTCTATTTGTCTTATATTGAGAGCCTGTTAACTTTTTTCATTCATTTGCTGGTTTAATGGTTTGTCTATGAAGGACAGAAATTGCCTTAACAATATTGTGAAAGTCTGCTCCAAAATCATTGGAGCCCAGCAGAGCGACTTAAACTCTCTCTGGGAGAAACGTGTTCTCCAGAAGGCCAAAAGTATTATTAATCACGACCACATCCTGTCCAGTGATTTTACACTAATGCCTTCAGGTCGGCACTATCTGCCGCCTCCCACAAAGACAAAGCCCTACTCCAAGTCGTTCATTCCTTTCGCCATTAAACCGCCGAATGCAGAGTAGCTATCTTGAAAGAACGAAAAATTGTATTTATTTTGAATGTAAAGTTATTTTGCACAAACCATATGATGGTTGTCTGTGTTTGCAATTAGCTACATTCGTGGAATGTAATTTGTTATGTGCAATACTTTATTCTATTTATTCTTTTATCTCGTCTTGTTTTTATTCTTGTATTTATTGCTTTTATTTCAATATTTTTTATTCTCGTACCTTATTGATCTTGCACCTCCCCATATGCCATCTACTGTGTTCCCTCTGTCATTGATGACTGTGCAGTATGAATGTGTATATGTCTCGGTGGACTGTAGAAACTGAATTGCCCTCAGGGGATAAATAAAGCTATATTTATCTGTATCTGTATCTGTATCTGTATCTATATCTGTATCTGTATCTGTATCTGTATCATATATACAATGCCACACAGAAAGGCCTGCTGATTTGAACTCACAGCCTTTTTGCGGAGAGGCAACAGTGCACCGCCCCATACACAACCTTAAAAAGACATAATTATGCAGTGCATAAACAAGCACTAGCAGCTACAAAGACACACACATTACACAAAATACACATGCTTGCTCAGAAAACATGTCACACTGTTAAAAAGATGTCCTTTGAAAAGCAGGGCTGAGCAGACAAACGTATCAGCAGGGGATACATTAATTCTCTTGTATATTTCCATCTAAACGTGCCTTTTAACATGATTGCACAATAAATCAGAACATCCATTCAATGTGTTCTAAGCCTGTTGTCATGTTATATATGTACCTTAGCTTACCTTGTGTTTGCTAAAAAAAAATCACATTATGGTAATAAGTCAGAGAGGGATGGCAGCGAGCTCTTTACTGACATAGATTGACTGTATATCTTTTGCAAACAGCTGAGTTTTGCCAGTTTTTGTCCTAGTTGAGTTAAACCAGCAGTAGGCAGAATGTTTTTGGCATCATTGGGCAAAAATTCCATAATAACTTTTCAGCATATTGTAATTCAAGTGTTCTGAAAAAAAACTAGACTTCCGCAAAAAATCTAGCCCGTGACGGGAGACTTTGGCCAATCACAGGTCATTTCAGAGAGAGAGCGTTCCTATTGGCTGTTCATTCAACAGAGGCAGCTGTCAATCACTTGCGAACTCCGATCAAACGGTCAAACTACTGTAGGTAGCGCTGATCAAATATGAATTAATGTTCTTTTACTGTACTGAATATTTCTCGCCTCAAATTTTTTCAGAAACATCTTGTAGTGTACTGTTTAGCTGTAAAATGAGAAAGTTTGCTCCGGATTGTGGGCGGTGCTTAGTATTTCCTCAACTGATTTCAACATGGCTGCCGGGTCACAAACTTCTCATTTTACAGCAAAACAGTACACTGCAAGATGTTTCTGAAAACATATTATGCAAGAAATAGGCATTACAGTACCAGAAAATTGAGTCATATTTGATCAGCGCTGCCTATTTTGACCATTTGATCAGAGTTCGTGAGTGACTGACAGCTGCTCAGAGACGGCAATGCTCCAGCTCGGCTCTGATTGGTTGTTTTCCTCCGGTCTGTGAAATCTTGCAGATGCCATTAGGAGCACCGGAGGACACAGGAGGACACCGGAGGACACCGGAGGACACCGGAGGACACCGGAGTCTCCGGAGGACACCGGAGGACACCAGAGGACACCGGAGGACACAGAGGCACATTTTTTTTCAGATTACCTGTCTCATGCGCTACTGTCAGGATTTAGTGACTGTTTTATAAAAATAGTTTTTTTTAATCATATTTGCTCCAATTCTACCTACTGCTGCTATAAAGAGAATCCGTCCCTGTAGGCACAGAGGCTTGTCGCTGTATAATGACCTTATGAGCACTTTAACATCATGTGAAAGAAAAAGCTTGGTTAAAGTGGTAAAAGACTTAGAAGGATAAATTCCCACCAGAGAAATTAGTTCATTGTGCTTTCTAATGCACCTTAAAAATGGAACAAATTAGAAGAACACGCCAAATTAGATTCCCTCGTCTCAGATAAAAACAGTCTCACCATCCTTGTTGTTAAAGAAAATGTCATGTATATGTAATGTAATTTTTTATTTATTTGCCCTTGCACACTGGGAGCAGCTGTGGATTAAAGCTTCAGCCCCAGTTTGTTACCCTGCATAAATCCTGGTTATTTCATCAAATAGAAGGAATGGTTGTTCAGTTTTTGAGCCTATGAATGCTGAGTGTCGCTCTCCTCTAGGGTATGTTGGCTGCTGTAGTGAGTCTGCTGTATTTCATTGTTGTTGCTTTGGCAAGCCTGCAGCAGCACTGCAGTGTTTTTTCTTAACTGGAAAAGACTCCAAGATGGAATTTTCTTTAGCTCCTGTGTTTCGTTTTCTTCTTTCTTACATATACATAATCTTTTTTTTTTTTTTATGTTTTTGACATGGGAAAATGGTCACTATGTATATGGCAGTGACCATTTCACTCACTGGATGAGAACAAGACATAAGTGATAAATGTTAAAGTAAAGGTAGCCTGATTCCAGACCTATGAATCAGTGCCCACCTCTCATTTGTTCAGCGATTCAAAAAGGCCCTTTTCATAGCAGACATGTTGACTTGACACAGCAGGTAAAGCTCAGGTGTACTTAATAACACTGATCACAGCTCTTAGGCACAGTGACTGAAGAATGGAGACGTCATCCTCCTACATAGCTAGTAGGGGTGTGACGAAATATCGTGCCACGAAATATCGCGATATAAAAACGTGACGATATGCATCGTAGAGAGGAAAAACTGAATCGCGATATCAGGGCATAATGTACATACGGGCTCCGGGCAGCTGCAACCTCTTCCTGCTGATCTGCAAGGCCTATGAAAGGAGGCTGAGTACGCATCATATCTTTGGGGTACAACACATGCGCAGTAAAATCTGGTCTGCCCTCGCCGAAATTGAAACAATCGCAACGCACGGCCGCAGCTTCAGTTACACTGTGCATGTGTCATACCCCCATGTCCGCCCGTGACCTAGCCTCCTTTCTATAGGCCTTGTCGGAGCTCCACACACATCAACACACACAGCGCAGTCAGTGAACAGCTGACCAGAGAGGCTGCGGTGGAGGAGACGAGTTGACGCTATGCTTGTTGCTGTTAGTAAGTGCACTAAAACTAAACCCCCCCCCCCCCCCCCCCCCCCACACCAGCCCTAAAGTTACCTGCAGCAGTGAGTGACATCAGCAGAGGACAGGAGGCAGGACTGATACTGACTGATGGAGGACAGAGGACAGGAGGAAGGACTGATACTGACTGATGGAGGACAGAGGACAGGAGGAAGGACTGATACTGACTGATGGAGGACAGAGGACAGGAGGAAGGACTGATACCATAAAAAATGGATTTATAGGGCAAACAACAGCATTGTTTTGCATTTTGTGTCTTTTGAATAAAAGGCTACTTTTTTCAGTCATATTTTCATCATTCAAGTTTTGTTAAAATTATTGTTATAATATCGCATCGTATCGAGATCGTGAACCCAATATCGTGTATCGTATCGTATCGTATCGTGAGCTGAGTGAATCGTCACACCCCTAATAGCTAGGCTACCTAGCAGAGGTGGGACCAAGTCATTATTTTGTAAGTCCCAAGTCAAGTCCCAAATCCTAAATTTCATAAAGTCATAATGTGCTCTTCACCAAATGTAATGCCAAATAATAATAGTAGTTATAATTAGGGCTGTCAATCGATTAAAATATTTAATCCCGATTAATCGAATGATTGTGTATAGTTAATCGTGATTAATCGCAAATGAATCACACATTTCTTTTCTGTTCAAAATATACCTTAAAGGGAGATTTGTCAAGTATTTAATACTCTTATCAACATGGGAGTGGGCAAATATGCTTGCTTTATGCAAATGTATTTATATATTTACTGTTGGAAATCAATTAACAACACAAAACAATGACAAATATTGTTCAGAAACCCTCACAGGTACTGCATATAGCATAAAAAATATGCTCAAATCATAACATGGCAAACCCAAGCCCAACAGGCAACAATAGCTGTCAGTGTGTCAGTGTGCTGACTTGACAATGACTTAACAATCATAAAAAAGTAGAATTTCTTCATGGCACACTTTTTAAATAACGTACTTTTTAAGCTTTTCGCTTGGGGGGAAGTATTTTCAAGTCAAATGGCTCAAGTCCAAGTAAAGTCACAAGTTGTTTGTGTTAAAGTCCAAGTCGAGTTGCAAGTCTTTTTTGATTTTGTCAGGTCAAGTCTGAAGTCATCAAATTTGTGACTCGAATCTGACTCGAGTCCAAGTCATGTGACTCAAGTCCACACCTCTGCTACCTAGCAACAGTAAAATGGTGAAGGTGGAATGTTGAAGTTAAGGGAAAAAAAGGCAATTCAGTCTGATTATCAGGCTAAACACAACACTGACATATCAGCACCTTTTAAATTGATGTGGTGAACATGTTAGCAAACAGTTGCCCATTTACACATCGAGCAGATACAGAGCTATATTAGCATTCATTTGGAGTGGTGGTGTCTTTGGCCACCTGATGAATGTACAATATTCAATCTCTTTTAGCTCTGTTTTTGGTCTCCACCAACTCCTGAGGAAAATATAGTTATAGTTTTTTTTGCTAGTTGCTAACTTTGTCTGCTGTTTGGTGCTGGACAGGTAGTGCACAGTGGGGTTTTAGAGCTTTTTAGCTGAAAACAGCTATTGTAGCAGTGGGAGTGAAGCAAAACAGTTAATTATGGACCAGAAAACAAAAACAATTAGCTGAATGATATTTAAAAAGCCCTGTAAAACTATGTGGAACCTATCCTAACCTTAACCGTTTGAGGTCAATGCCTAACCTTAACCATCACGCGAGAGTTTCGCAATTTGCGTGTTAACTTCTAGATACGACCCAGATCCATTCCTTCCATTCTTACCTTTCACCATAAAAGCCCATACAGTATACACTGCGGAACTGTTTACCAGAGGCAAATTCACTCAGCGCATTTCGCTAAAAGGAAACTAAAATAGCTTAAAGTAGTTTAGGCTCTACAACAATTTACCTCAGACACACTGCCAGACGCTGCTCTGGGTCAATAGGATACTGGTAGTTGGTCCTCTGCCTGTGCGAATCAATTAAAACCTTTTATTGAAAATGTGTTGCAACTGTCGTAAAGGCCTTTATTATAAACATTAGATTATGGCCGTTTTAAAGGTGCCAACAATTGCTAATAACAATAAATCCTTTCAGCCTCTGTGGCAGCCCATTCTGCTACTTCAGAACTGAAGGATGCTAAATTAGGAATTATGATCGGTAGGTGATTTGAGGGGGGATGCTCTCCCCCTTGTTAACCTGCCATCCCCCCTCTCCATCCCCTAGTAGCAGAGAGTGCAGGGGCAGAGGGGTTGTTTAGTTCAATATGTTAACTCCAGTCTGCCTGACTCATTGATCCTTTATCTGAATGAAGTTGGAATCTATGGCCCCGGTCATGGCTCTGAAATATCAGTAGCCTCCACCGTCGGTCTGAACTGGGTCCGTCCCCCCTGTTTAAAATTGACAAATCACGTACTGATTATGACAGATGGCTTTGTTACGTCAATCACGTGTCATCAGCACATAGGGGAATCAGTTAATGATGAGCTGATCTGCCATGAACCTCCACTGTGAGCTCTGTTTTTGGAAGAATTGTCGTCACTCACCACGTCGTAGTGGCCGTGCTGCGCCGCCAGGTGTAGAGGAATCTGTCCTTCATCTGATTGGCCGTTGACAGATGAACCAGATTTCAGCAACATCTTCATAGGCTCCGCCTTTCCTTGCCAAGCTGCGTAGTGCAGCGGCCGCATACCTGCACACACAAACACACACATGCACAGTATGAACACGCAGGCCCTATCTATCACACACTGAGGTATACAGTATGATATTATTGATCAGTGAATGTTTACGTGTAAGAGGGTGACACGTACAGTATTTTCTGTATGTGCAAAGCTCAAATTTCACTTTGCTTTTTTGTTTGTATGCATGTATTAGAGCTGTCAAAATTAACGCTTTAATAATGCATTAACGCAAATTCGTTTTAACACCACTAATTTCTTTAACGCATTAACGCATCTAGGTTGTAGCAGCTCAGTTTTAAAGCTAGAGTGAAGATACCATATTATATATATATATGTACCATATATCATATATTTCATATCATATGAAACTAGAAAAACCTAAGGAATCAATTGGTACCAACCATGTCATACTAGCTTGTCGTGAAGGAGGTTAAAGTGGCAGTAGGCAGTATATTTTTGGCATCATTGGGCAAAAATTCCATAATAACCTTTCAGCATATTGTAATTCAAGTGTTCTGAGAGATAACTAGACTTCTGCTCCTCCTCATGGCTCTGTTTCTTTAGGCTTTAAAAAATCTAGCCCGTGACGGGAGACTTTGACCAATCAGAGGTCATTTCATTGAGAGAGCGTTCCTATTGGCTGTGCGCCGGTCATGTGACCAGAACTTGGCGTTCCTTAAACAGATTTTACGATGGCGGCCGCATCGCAACTTTCTCATTTTACAGCTAAACAGTACACTACAAGATGATTCTGAAAACATTTGAGGCAAGAAATAGGTATTAACGTAACATAATATTGATTCATATTTGATCAGCTCGGCCTAGTTTGACCGTTTGGTCGGAGTTCGCGAGTGATTGACAGCCGGCTCTCATAGACGGCAGCTGGACAGCGGACCTCAGATCAGTTCTTACTGCTTGTTTTCCTTCGGTAAGTGAAATCTTTCAGATGCCGTTAGGAGCACCGGAGGACACCATAGGACACAGAGGCACATGATTTTTTTCCAGGTTACCTGTTTCATGTACCACTGTCACGATATAGCGACCATTTTATAAAAATAACTTTTTTTAATCATATTTGCTCCAATCTCGCCTACTTCAGCTTTAAATAACACTCCAAACTTACATAAAATTTTGGCGAAGAAAAACTGGTAAAGCCATTTTTAAAAGGGGTCCCTTGACCTCTGACCTCAAGATATGTGAATGAAAATTTATGATAATCACATGCAGTTTGGGCCAAGTCATAATCAAGTCAGCACACTGACACACTGACAGCTGTGGTTGCCTGTTGGGCTTGAGTTTGTCATGTTATGATTTGAGCATAATTTTTATGCTAAATACAGTACCTGTGAGGGTTTCTGGACAATATTTGTCATTGTTTTGAATTGTTAATTGATTTCCAATAATAAATATATACATACATTTGCATATTTGCACATTTGCATATTTACCCACTCCCATGTCGATAAGAGTATTAAATACTTGACAAATCTCCCTTTAAGGTACATTTTGAACAGATAAAAATGTGCGTTTAATTTGCGATTAATCATGATTAACTATGGACAATCATGCGATTAATCGCGATTAAATATTTTAATCAATTGACAGCCCTAATATGTATGTTTGTCTATATTTGCGTGTGTGTGTTCGTGCTCGCATTTCCCCTTCACCTTTCTGGTCTCTGATGTCGACAGCAGCCTGTGACTCCAGCAGCAGAGTGATGAGCTCCAGGTTCCCATTGAGCGCCGCATGATGCAGCGGAGAAAACCTATAACACACACATCATGGTTACATTTGTGAATTACACATATTTTCTAGCTCATTACATCATCCAGTATTTATTATTTTTTTCGGAATGAGAGTTCTGCTGTTCTTACTGTATTTGGACCAAACAACCATGTAAAAACTAGACCACACACATGCATATTCACTCTCTCGCTCGCTCGCACACACACACACACACACACACACACACACACACAGGTCAGTGATAATGGCAACACAGCATGACAAATAGATTTAATAGCAGAGGATTAGGAGCTAAGGGAGAGATGGGATGGTGGGAGATGGAAAAAAAATGCACAAGAGGAAAGGTATTATATTATGTAAAGGATACAGTGTGTGTGTGTGTGTGTGTGTGTGTGTGTGTGAGAGAGAGAGAGAGAGAGAGAGACAGAGAGAGAGAGAGAGAGAGAGAGGGGGTATAAGGAGGAGAAATAACATAACCTGAGGACACAAACACACATCAAATACTCTTCTGTGCCTTCCTAACACACACTTTCTATCTGACTCATATCAACAGTGACATGTGTCTGCTTCCTCCTCTCTATGACTCTTCTTCTCTCTGGAGATTTGCTGTTTGCTGTCAAACATGGTCACAGAAAGCTTTATGAGGGTTCTGACATTGGAGTGATGACCCGAGAAAAAGTTCACATAAATAGTCACAAAAGTCCAATAAACGGGGGCGGTTAACGCTGTTTGCTCCAGTCTGATGTTTTATGAAATCATGTTTGTTTGATTACAAATGAAGCTTCTACATGGAGAAACATGAGCACACTGACCAGGAACTTAAGGTCTCAGTCTGCTTTCTGAGCCTGCCTCTGCTTTCTATCGCTGCGCTCTCATTCTTGTGGAAATTGCACATGCAGAGATGATGTTGGAATCAAGGCAGTATGGGCACATCTCCACTGAACACATGGAATTTATTTTCTCTTCTGGTGTCCAATTCACCTTTCAACTACACCTCCAGGCTATCTGTTTCCCCCCCGTTTCCAGTCTCTATGCTAAGCTAAGCTAACCAGCTGTTTTTTATGGCTAATCCTAGGTTTTATGTCCCTCCATAGGAAACCAGAGAATAGTTTATTTATTTCCTTAAACCAGCTGGGGGGAAACTTAAAGGGGCTATATGTAAGAATCAGAAATTGCTTGTTCACAGCGACACCTGTGGCCGCAATGTCAACGAAAGTCAGCGTCCTGTTGCTCGCGCTCGCGCGCTACATTGACATGAACGAACTGTCTAAACAGTGAGGCGACACACGTCAGCTAACACACAATATCACTCTATATTTCACCTGCTTGGCAGTAATGTTAGCTGACCAGAGGAAGGTCTCTCCATGAATCAATGCTGATCCTGGTGTTGGCTTTTCCTCCCGATCCGGAGGGAACGGAGGGAACGGGGGGGGGAGACCGACACCCGGTCGGGTGGGGGGGGGGAGACACCGACACCCGGTCGGGACGATAACCTAACTCGCTGCGGAGCCCCGTCACTTCACAAGACACGGGAAACCTCTGTTGGTCTGGAGGAGCTGCAGCAGTTATTTCTGCAAAAACGTCCACTGCACATTCACTAGATATTCTCAGAGCTAAACTAACTCTTCTGCAGTGTGTAGTGTGCGCGCGTTCACGTGGAGGTGGAGCGAGCCGAGCTGGTGAGAACGAGCGCGGTGTGCAAACAGGCAGGAGCAGAGCTGCTGCGCGCTCGCGTACCCACACGCGAGCGCGCATGGGAATCCGACCCGTTAAGATTTATGCGCGTGATAAGTTACAAATAGTCCCTTTAAGCGGTATGGCTGACATAAGAAAAGCCAGTCTTGGTAACATATTCATTTTTATGACTTCAGATCTCCCCCACAGGGATAAAGGCAAGACTATCCATCTTCCGATGTCCTCCCTTATAGTCCTAACAAGGTCTGGTGCATTTAATTCAACCATTTGTTCAATAGGGCATTGAATTGTAATTCCAAAATATTTTATGCCTTTTGGCTTCCACTTAAAGTGGGCAGTGCCTAAATGTGATTGAAAAGTGAGATGGTTAAGTGGAATGGCCTCACTTTTACTGTAATTTACTTTGTAACCAGAAAATTGTCCAAATATATCAATAAGTTTTAGTACTTGAGGGATGGAATGTTTTGGATTCGCTAATGTTAGTATTATGTCATCAGCAAAAAGGCTGGCTTTGAATTCATAGTCACCAATACTGATACCAGATATTTCCTTTTGAGCCCGTATGGCACAAGCAAGGGGTTCGAGGGCAAGTATAAAAATAATTGGTGATACGGGGCAGCCTTGGCTTGACCGATAAAGATGGAATAGGGCAGACTTTATACCATTTGTTTTAATTGTCGCTACTGGTTCGTGGTAAAGTGCCTTTAACCATTTCATAAACAACGGTCAAAATCCATATTTAGAAAGTACATAAAACAAGTATTTCTACTCTATTCTATCAAAGGCTTTCTCAGCATCCGGCGATAGCAGAATCGCCTGATGCTGATATGCCCCCGCCCTTGTCATAAGATGAAGTAGTCTTCTCATATTATTTGCGGCCAAGCGACCTTGTATAAAGCCTGCTTGATCAATATGTATCAAGGAAGTTACAACCTTTTCCATTCGCCTTGCAAGGATCTTTACAAAGAGCTTGTAATCATTATTTAAAATACTCAAAGACCTAAAATTACTCATTTACAAGTGGTCCTTGCCTGGCTTTGGAATTAATGAAATAGTAGCTTGGCGAATGGTTAGTGGCATGGATTGATTAGTTATTATATCATTAAATGGCAACTTTAGAAGTGGTGTAAATTGTATAGCCATCGTCACCTGGTGTTTTTCCTGTTGTAAGGGATTTAATAGCTAAGTTAATTTCACTTTCCCTGATAAGTGCCTCCAATGATTCCATTTGTTCTTCACAGAGAGCTGGTAAATATATATTTTCAAAAAAGTCTTCCATTTGCTTTTCACTCGAACAACATTCTGATTTATACAATGTACTATAAAACTTTGTAAATGCTTGATTAATTTGATTCTGATCGCAAACCAAGGACCAGTCTTCATCATTTATGCTAGAAATTGACTGGCGATTTTCTTGTTGTTTCAGTCTCAGGGCAAGCATTTTACCAGGCTTATCGCCAGTTTCAAAGTCTCTTCTACATAGCTTAAATAGAGCAAATGCATTTTCTTCATGTAGGATTGTTTGTAATTCTGTTTTTATAACCAACATTACGTTTTTCAGCTATAAAATATCAGGATCCAACATATGCCTTGATTCAAGGGTCTTAAATTCAGTAATCAGACCATGTTTCCTTGCCATTTGTCCTTTTTTTTTTAGCTGTTGAGTAATTTATAATCCAGCCCCTACAAGTTGCCTTAAAGGCTTCCCATACAGTCTGCACAGACTGGATTGATTTAAGGTTAATATTGATGTACTCCTGAGTTTTTTCCCTTATCATCAAAACAAAATCTATGTCCTTCAATAGAGAGTTATTAAATCTCCATTGTTTAGCTTTCTTATTCATTACAGTAGAAGTGAAAACGACCGACAAAGGAGCATGATCTAAGATAATAATATTATGAATTTTGCAATTAATTACATTACTGACCAAAGACTGAGAAAAAAGCAGATAATCAATCCTAGAGTATGAATTGTGGGCCTGGGAACAAAAAGTGTATTAATGTGTGTCAGGATTAACAACACGCCATATATCAGATATTGCAAAAGAATTCTGTATTTCTTTAAGGGCATTTGACAGTGTTCCATCAGATGGGAGGGGGCGTCCAGACCTATCCATTGAGGCATTGCTAACCAGGTTGAGGTCCCTTCCCATCAGAATAGGATAATCTGGAAATTCTGCCAGCACCACATTTAGCTTTGATAAAAAAGTATTTTGTCCGATGTTAGGAGCATACACATTAACTAAGGTGCATTTGACATTTTGTAGGAAGCCTGATAAGACTATATATCTACCATCAATTCTATCAACTATTTGTTTTGAAAGTCTAAATTATATTCTTTTTGCTATCAAAATACTAACCCCTCTAGAAGCTCTACTGCCTGGTGCTGAAAAAAATTGATCCACCCATCTTTGTTTCAATTTAATTGATTCTATTTCATTTAGATGAGTCTCCTGGAGTATTGCCAAATCACATGACAGGGATTTCAAATGTCTAATAATTTTTATAACTTTTGGTTTTATTGGAGATCCCTTTTATATTCCAGCTAATCAATTGAATATTATTTGGTCCCATTAATTTTATTATAGACCTTTACACTTTCCTGTTTGTAGACTCTGTACCAACATAAAAAGATAGGAAAAACCTCACATAACATGTAAGTACATAGAACATATAAAATATGCCATGAGGCAAATGAAAAGTAAACAAAACAGCATGGACCTGATGTCCATCCCTTGTCTGCGAGCAAAGTAGTTAAGACATTGCTGCCTGCACCACTCAGATCTTACATTCATTCAACTTGCGGGATAGGCTACAATTTAAAATCCCACTTGTGTGCACCAGCACTAAATAACGAAATTAAATACATACATTAGTACATTGTAATCATTCACTGTAACATCTGAGTCTCCCCTGTTTTCTAATATCTTTGTTACAAAAATAATGGTGATAATAATAGGCCTAATAATAATTATTGATAATGACAACGATAGTGATAATTAGGCTAATAATAACAAAAATAGAGAAGAAATAATAAGAGGGAAGCTTACAGTAGCGCTGGTGTGAGTATGCCTTTAATCATCTCGTTCATAATAACCAAAAACCAGGTAGTCTTCTCTTCAAGTCTTCAGCGGCCTCCAAAGCGCTATGTAGATGTATTTCACCTCTTCAATGGTGACGATAAGCCGAGCGGGGTACAGAAGGCCGTAGCCCGGCTCCGTTTTCCGGAGTTTCCCTCTGATATCATCACATTCTGCGTGCTTGCTTTTAATCTCCGCTGGTAAATCCTGGTATACCCGGAATGGTTTACCCCTTCAGGTAAACTGCCTTTTCTTCGCCATCTCAGCATACGCACAAGATATGGCTCCGTTGGTGCCATCTTTCAACCTCTGGTATTGCGCGGTATCTTTTAGACCCAGGATTTATCTCAGTAAGTCACCAACCATCTTGTCTGAGTTGCCTGTCTCCAGGGCTTCTTCCAGGCCAACAAAGACTAAATTATTTCTCCTGCTCTGTGCCTCTAGATTGGTAAACTTTGTTTTAAAAAAAAGTTTACCTCTTTGGCTAAGTCTTTCAAGGCTTTACTGTCTGAGGCGCTCTGATCCTCTGTGTCTCCGATTCTTTTTTCTGCACTGGAAACTCTATTCAGGATCGTCCGAGTTTCCTTTTTAAGGTCTTTTATTGAGTGACCAAGTTCATCAAATCTTCGTTCGAACGAGTTTTTGAGGTCTACCTTCTCAGATAGAAGTTGCTGTGCCCAGCCAGGTGTCTCCTCGTTTGCCATGATTTGTTTGATTACTGCACGCCGCTCTGTATCTTCCTTCGTCCTGGCTCTTGTTTCTCTGAGATAACAAGTACTAGACATGCAGTCAATTATATGTTTTAGACACACATGGCCGATTCTTTAGTGGACATAAATTGTCGTTTTAAGGCAGATTATCAAGTTTTAAGGTCAGAGTAGTGCGAGAGAGCTTAAAACGCCATTCCTCTCAGTCTCAGACATTTGCACACATTCTCTAGTGCAACCTTCTAGTGAATGAATGATGAATAATAAAGCTCCAAACCCGGCCACAGCGTGCACCTGTGAAATCAAATTATCATATTTTATAGTCCACATTCCTGAGGAAGCCAAATTAGCTCAGCATATCATATCAGAGTGTTCTATATCATCAAGCAGATGCACACTGGTCTCCATCTATTGTAAATGAGAAGAGGCTGAAATGGAATTGAAACCTCCTCTATTCTTCCATCTTACTCCATAAGAACTCATCTCATATACCATAGATGTGTCTTTTTTAGGGCTATCAATCGATTAAAATATTGAATCATGATTAATCGTAAATTAATAGCACATTTTTTATCTGTTCAAAAGGTACCTTAAAGGGAGATTTGTCAAGTATTTAATACTCAAATATGCTTGCTTTATGCAAATGTATGTGTATATATATTATTAGAAATCATTTAACAACACAAAACAATGAAAAATATTGTCCAGAAACCCTCACAGGTACTGCATTTAGCATAAAAAAATATGCTCAAATCATAAAATGGCATACTCAAGCCCAACAGGCAACAACAGCTGTCAGTGTGTCAGTGGGCTGACTTGACTATGACTTGCCCCAAACTGCATGTGATTATCATAAAGTGGGCATATCTGTAAAGAGGAGACTCATGGGTACCCATAGAACCCATTTTCATTCACATATCTTGAGATCTTGAAGGGACCCCTTTGAAAATGGCCATGCCAGTTTTTCCTTGCCAAAATTTTGCGTATGTTTGGAGTGTTATTTAACCTCCTTCGCGACAAGCTAGTATGACATGGTTGGTACTAATAAATTCCTCAGGTTCTCTAGTTTCATATGATACCAATATGTTCACTCTGGCTTTAAAACTGAGCTGTTTTTATTGCGTTAAAGCTGCAGTATGCGAGATTGGCGCAAATATGATTTTAAAAAGTTATTTTTAGAAAACGGCCGCTATATCGTGACAGTAGTACATGAAAGAGGTAACATGAAAAAAAATCAGGTTCCTCTGTGTCCTACTGTGTCCTCCGGTGCTCCTAACGGCATCTGAAGGATTTCACTTACCGGAGGAAAACAAGGTCCGCTGTCCAGCTGCCGTCTATAAGAGCCGGCTGTCAATCACTCGCGAACTCCGACCAAACGGTCAAACTAGGCTGCGCTGATTAAATATGAATCAATATTCTGTTACTGTAATGCCTATTTCTCGCCTCAAATGTTTTCAGAATCATCTTGTAGTGTACTGTTTAGCTGTAAAATTAGAAAGTTTGTGATGCAGCCGCCATTGAAAAATCTGTTGAAGGAAGCCAAGTTCTGGTCACATGACCGGAGCACACCCAATAGGAACGCTCTCTCTCTCTGAAATGACCTGTGATTGATCAAAATCTGCCGTCACGGGCTAGATTTTTCTAAAGCCTGAAAACAGAGCCATGATGAGGAGCAGAAGTCTAGTTTTCTCTCAGACCACTTGAATGACAATATGCTGAAAGGTTATTATGGAATTTTTGCCAAATAATGCCCAAAAATTGTTGCCTACTGCCACTTTAACTTTGACAACCCTAGTCTTTTTATGACATGACATGTGTATGATGTATAGGCATAGAGGCAGGGACCCAAGGGTAAGTAGACTGTAAATAGGAGTCAACAGGCTAAAAGACTGAGACATGAGGTCCAAAAATAAATATAAAGAGTTTGAAGCATGGTATCTTTCTTTGTAAAAATTTCAAACCAAAAACAGAAGAGCAAAACTGTAAGGAATGGGTCAAACTGTGTGTTTATCTGCTCTAATGTAAGCTACAACGTTAGCATGTTCAGCTAACTAGCTTAGTACCTAACTAACTGAGCTTTACTTTCAAGGCCAAGGAGCATTTCATTAGCGAACTACATTAGTTTGTGGGGTTACTGGTTATGTTATAAAAAAAAGATAGCAAGTCCACAGTGTAGTATTTCCCCACTGTGTGGAAGCTGGTCTACTATAGCAGAGTGTAGGCTAACGTTAGCAACTCTGTCCTGCTCTTCTCCAGCCAAACCCCAGCCTTTTAGCATTACGTTTTTCCACACATTGGTTGGTCCTCATTCTTAAAACCCTTTCAAACATAGGCTACTATTAAAAATAAACAATAAAGCATACCTCTGTCTCCTTTGTCCAGTATTTTGTTGATTTTGTCGATTTGATCCTTTTTCCTTGATATTTGTGCTTCTACCAAAGCAACTATATGTGCAAAGTATACATAGTTAAATGATTTCTTTTTTGTCTGTTTTAACCGTGTTTATTATTGTTTGTTGTGCTGTAGCTTACAGACAAAGTTACCTTTGAAAGTGCAACTACGAGCGACATGGATCAAAAACTTGTGGCTGTGTTTCAGTTGTTAAAAATACATTCACCCTCATAATTATTTTGCATCTATATTCACATACAGTGCCTGTTAGCAGGAGGAGAATTGAAAGACTACAAAGGGGGGGTAGAAGGAGAAGGAGACGGTTTTGGGTGCATCCCCTCAACCAGCGAAGGAGACACTAAGACAAAAATAGACTAGGCACATATTTTCAGCGGAGCTTCTGAAACGTGCTGCGGCGTGTCTGGTGGAAACAAGCATTGTCTGGAGCGGTCGCGATCATCTCCAGCGGCCACGGCGCAGCTGCGCCCGGTGGAATCCAGGGGTAACATTTGTGTCAAGGTATTATCATAAATAGCCCGGTTTTCCAACAGTTCATATCAGGCTTGAAATTGAACACGACACTACTTATGTGCGCAGCCTTTCACTTGATGTTGCCCGAATTCAGAATCACAACAAAAGACACTGTCTAAAAAAACTTATTGACAAGAAAGAACCAGAGGTGAAAACGGCGAAATCAGCTGGGGCAGTGCGGGTGCGGCATCAAGGCCACTGTGGCCGCAGGGCACATCATTTTTTGAGGGGCAGAAGGCCACGGCCCTCATGGTTTCCGTTTAATTCCTGCCCTGTATCTAACTCTACACTACACTACAAAAACAATGTTGTTACATTATTTCCATGTCTACATGGATCATCAGCTGGTGAGGATGCTGACTTTTTGCCTGAGACATGTAGCTCTAGCCTCTGTTTTTTAGCACAAAGTCATGTATACGGCCATGAAGTGCATATTTGAAGACCCTTATACCAGATTCTCATTTTAAAACCATTTAACTGGAAACATTAAAAAGTCAGGCAGAGACAAGCTAACAGCTTGGCAGCTAACATTAACATTTAACATCATTTCAGCCAGCAAAATCGACCGTCACTGACTAGAATTGACAAGCCTGCTTTTGTCTGAAATCAAGGACGCATTGTTTCAAATATTACTAAGAATACCACTGTTATCATTGTAACCTGCATTATGCAGCATGTGAGACGGTGCCAGCTTTACCATTGGCAAGTGGCATATGTGAGTGTGAATTATTTTGTGAGAAAGCTAGGTATATTGGAAGATAGTACTGAATATAGAAGTCACACTTGCTTTGAGTGTGCCTGTGAGTGTGGAGCAGCATACTGAATAGTGCTGCACTCCCACAGTGACCTGCTCTAGTTTATTCACTACAGATCAGCCATCGTTCCTTCTCTCCTATCCTCCTTCTATCTGCCTGCACTGGCTCTTTTCCTCTCCTCCGCTACCTCCTCTCCCTATTATCTTCCCTACATTCTTTTCTTCATTGCTTTTACTCTTTAAAATTTCACTTTGACGAATACTACTAATATATACCAATAATTAATTTTTCATACTTTTCTCCAGTAAACGTGCGGCGGCGACGCGCTTTGAGTTCACGCTGGTGCACGCTAAGGGTAGAGTACGAGCAGGGAGGCAGGGAGGCATCTGATTGGTTCTTTAGAACTGGGCGCAGAAGCACTGATTGGTAGACGTTTTTACAGGATTACAGCAGCTACAGATGACGGATCTTTTCCTGGTATTTTTTCAGAGCTCATAAGAAATGGATTGCTGTCGGGGTGTAAAGACCATTTCAACCAATATAACAAATAGTGTATAGTGGATAAATCGCATACCCTGCCTTTAAGTTTAAGAAAAGATCGTGGTTTGGGTTAAAATAACTCTTTTTACATTACATACGAATTGAATTGATTGATTGACACGGACATTTTTTTTTTGTCTATGTACACGAATCAATACATTCAATTTCGTGACAACTTTACAAACTGCTGTGCGACTGGGCTGCTTGGTAGGTGGGTAAACTGCCCAGGGTCAGGGTGGAGCTTTTAACTAATAGTTTTATCTAAATATATTTTTATGTAACTAGCTATCAAAGTACAGTACTTGAATAAATGTGAAAATGTGTTCACAGACCAAAACGCAGAGGGCCTACTTGTTAAGAGAGCTTGACATCTCACCACCTATTGAGGTAGCAGTGTTCTGATCATCGATCAACAACACTTGTGAAACCCTGTGGTGCCACAGCTGCCAGTATGGCGCTGTTAACTAACGTCAGTCACGGTCCTTGTCCTTGCCCTAGTGGGGATGCTTCTCACTCTAGCTTGTGACTGTGGTTGGTGTCATCGTTGTGAGACCCAGTCAGGGTGGTACACTGCTTGGAAACATAGACTGTATATAAGAAGTGGACGTAGTCACCGTGGTGTTACCCATTGGTTTGTGGACTGCCGTTTTGAAGCCTCAAGTTTGGCATTTTGGCTGTCGCCATCTTGTTTTTTTGCAACCAGAAGTGACATCAGAGGGTGAAGCTTAGTACAACCGAACGCTGAATAAGACATTTTCAGGCGACCTACTCAGAATGGACCAGTAGTATATGCACTTATACATTATATACAGTAAGAGTAAGTGAGACTAAAATGGGCCAAAAGTTGGGGGAGCATTTCTATGGAAGCCCGGTATTCATGTACTGTTGGAGTCAATATTATAAAACAAGCGTAAATTCTTGATTGCTGTGACCACGTACGTGCATGCATCCACGCGTGCATATGAGGGGCTGTACAAGACATAATTCATTCTTGCACTCACACACACATACATTCTCCTTTCACATACATATATTTTCACTCGCACACACATACATTCTCCTTTCACATACATATATTCTCCTTTCACATACATATATTTTCACTCGCACACCAATACATTCTCCTTTCACATACATATATTCTCCTTTCACATTCATATATTTTCACATTCGCACACACATACATTTTCCTTTCAGATACATATATTTTCCTTTCACATACATATATTTTCAATCGCATACACACATACATTCTCCTTTCACACACATACATTCTCCTTTCACATACATATATTTTCACTCGCACATACATACATTCATCTTTCAAACATACATTCTCCTTTCACATACATATATTCTCCTTTCACATACATATATACTTTACTTTTCAACACATACATACATTTTCACTCGCACACACATACATTCTCCTTTAACACACATATATTTTCACTCACACACACATACATTCTCCTTTAACATACATATATATGCTTTACTTTTCAACACATACATATATTTTCACTTTCACATACACATATTAACACTTACACACATGTATTCTTTACTTTCACCAGTGGTGGCTGTCACTGAAAAACAATATTTAATAACGCATGGGGGGAAGCAGCGCCTTTTGTAGTCCATCTTCAGAACATTGTAGTTTCACCACAGCAGACCCGCATCACTAACATTCGCTGCTGTCGCATCATAATTACGGAGCATAGTGTTAGTGTAATCAGATTCTCTTAACACCATGGTTGTCTTTTCCTAAGTCCTTATGAATTCTCCTAAACATCTTTCCTTGACCTCATGACGTTTTTCATTGAGGTCAAGGAAAAATGGTTAGGAAAAGACGTTAGGACATAATTTTGGGAATTTTCGACCGCAGCCTCAGAGTTTTCGGTTCCAGAACAGCTGATCAGGGTCAGTTCAATCAACTCTGAGTAAGTTGAACCTGAACATAAAAAGCCATCATCAATAGAGCTCTGATACTACGATTCACATGGCGACAGGTAAATAAGAGGCAGAGCCTCCATTTTAATCCAGTCCACCTAGAGATTGTAGTACATGTATGTACAGTATATGCTGACTGTGCACATTTATCTATAAAAAAGTCAGAGCGGGGGAAAAGTGTCAATAATATGGGAACAAAACACAGGAGCAGCAACTGAAGATGAAAAATATAGTTGAAGATTTAAAAATATATTTAAACATAGAGACATGATTGTAAACTCACAGTCTGATCCAGTAATAACGTGTTTGGTGATTTAAAGGTTAAATAGAGTAGATGATAATAGACACCTAGGCTATTTGGATCTTGACTCAACAGCATTCAGTGACTTTATTTCAGCTACTTCAACAAATGTAGTCAATTTAAACACAGTCAGTGAAATGCGTTTAAAACACGTTAAAAAAACCAACTCACTTTCTAACTCCATTCTGCAGCTGCACCACCATCCTGCTCACTAACAAATATTAACATATAATCTACAATATTATTATGTTCCATCAGTGCGACCAATCACACCGTGAGTGACAGAGATCATTATTCGTTGATCCTGTGTCTGAGCAGTAGGCCTACTGGCGTCTCTCTTCCCCCTTCCATGCTGGCAGGCACATGACCCTCCCTCCTCGAGCTTCTCAGCCAATCCCAGCGCGATAAATGACCTGCAATCCGTTTCCAATATACTCCCTCCGTTTCAACTATACTCTCTCTCACACATACATATATTCTTCTCACACATACGTATATTCTTCTCACACATACTTATATTCTTCTCACACGTATATATATTCTTCTCACACATACTTATATTCTTTTCACACATACATATATTCTTCTCACACATACATATATTCTTCTCACACATACCTATATTCTTCTCACACATACTTATATTCTTCTCACACATACATATATTCTTGTGCGAGTGAAAATATATGTATTTGAAGGAGAATGTATGTGTGTGCGAGTGAAAATATATGTATGTGAAAGGAGAATGTATGTGTGTGCGAGTGCAAGAATGAATTATGTCTTGTACGGCCCCTCATATGTGCATGTATTCACACACCTCCCACAAGTGTCTATGAGAAATGGTTCATGAGTTATGAAAAGGGCGGGGCTAAAGTGTAGGGGGCAGGTCTAACCCACACCACTGAGACAGGAACTCTCTGACACCAATACATCAGACTGGCAATACGTCATCCAGAGTAGGCTCTCTTGACCACACCCCACTCCCCTTTTGGGGAAAAACAATCCCGTGTCCCTCATAGACGATAACAGAGTAAACAGAAGAAATTGAAACATGTCTCCAAACTTCTACTTTAAACTAACCAGTAATAGTAGTAATGCTATGCTCAAGAGTTGCTTTGCAGTTGGTTGCACCAACAATAAATCCAAAAACGATGAACTCCGATTTGTTCCCCTGCCTTGTCCTAAAAAAGATCTAATAGAGGGGGGCTTTATGGCTCCAAGCTATAGACCAGACCAGCATGGCATCATCGCCGAAGCTGCGCTCTCGTTTAGGGGAAAGAAACTCGCTGTTACATGAGAGAAATGCTGTTGTGTAGCGGGCACATGCGATGCGTGAATATACACTGTGGTAAAGTGTGGTAAATCGCTAAATGATGCTAGTCACAGTGACTAGCTAACGTTAGCTTGAGTTGGAGGCTGCTGCAGTAATACATCCATCCATTATCTGTAACCGCTTATCGTGGGGGGTGGGAGCCGTTCCCAGCTGACATTGGGCGAATGCGGGGTACACCCTGGACAGGTCGCCAGACAACAATTCACGCTCATATTCACACCTACAGGCAATTTAGAATCAGTGGGAGGAAGCCGGAGAATATGCAAGCCGGGTTTGAACCTGCGACCCTCTTGCTGTGAGGCGACAGTGCTAACCACTGCACCACTGTGCCGCCCTGCAGTAATACAGTCAACAGTCAGTTATAGCAGCATCAGACTGCCGTCTCCAGCTAAATCTCAGCCTATAAATCAAACAGTTGACTATTAACACATTGGTTATTTTACAGACAACACTTAGTGTTGAAACACTAACGTGATTCAATTAGATACGTATAGAAGTCTGGATAAGCAATATCTGGACACTTTTTTGGCGTTTGTTTAACAAGAGATGAATGCATGCACAAGAGTCTAAGACAAACGGCTCATGAGTTATGAAAGGGGCTAACATGTAGGGGGAGGGGCAAACCGTCCCAAATGAAAAAGCAACTCTGATGAGTGCAACGCCTTCATACCCACACACTTGACCTCCATGCCAAATTTCAGCCTCCCAGGGCGAAAACTGTGGCTGCCATAGAGTCGGACATTTTTGTGGACGAACAGAGTGATCTATAGAGCTGCTGGTGGTCACAGCAAAAAATACAACTGGATTGTTATCAAACCTTAAAATAAAATATTGAGTGAAGATGTCAGCATCAATGAACCTTCCAGCAGCCCTGAATTTGAAAGCTCCATCTTATCAAGACAAACACTGAGCAGGCAGACACTGCGCGTGTGTCATCACCCACTTCTGCATCTCAGTGACGACTGTGTCTTCTTCCCCTGGCTTTCCCCTCCAGGGTTAAACGGGGATAGCGTTACACAATGCTGCACTGGGCTGAATAAAACAACACTGCAGAGTGTGTCAGCGGGGGGCATGAATGGGGGAGGGAAGCCCTCGCTTTTGCCAAGTAGTAAAACCTGCCATGCAATATTTATAAGCCCCTTCTCCTCTTCTACTCCACACATCTGCCTCTTTCTTTCCTTCTCTGTCCATCTTGGTCCAGATCTCTCTCTTGCTTTCTTCTCCTCCCTCATCAGCTTTCAACTACTTCCCTCCACAGCTCCGTCCTCTTTATCTTCCTGTACTTCCTCTCCGGACTCTTCCATTATTCCATCTCTTCTTCTCCCGTTTATAAATCCATCACTCTTCTTACCATCTACTGCTTCCAAAACCTGAGACTGATTCCCCAGCTCCATTTCTACCACAGTGATACCACTCTCATGTTTGTACACTAATGAAGCTACCACCAGCAGCTGGTTAGCTTAGCTTAGCTTAGCACAAAGACTGGAAATGGGGAAACAGCTGGACTGGCGCTTCTAACAGCACCTCTAAAGCTCACTAGTTTGATATCTTCTTGGTTAAAACAAAAACTGAAGTGTAAAAACGACACATTGTGGTTTTACACAGGGTTATGTTTCGGACTATTTGTAGGCTGTACTCGGTCACTTCCTGGAGTTTTACTAGTTTACTGCACCTGAGAAATAGTCCGACAAATAATCCCTGTAAAATTTGTCATTTGTACAGAGGTTTCCAGTCTTTGCGATAAGCAAAGCTAAGCTAAGCTAAGCTGTTACTGGCGGTAGCTTCATATTTACCGTACAAACTGTTAAGCTATTCCTTTAAGACACAAGTATGATGCAATGACACCAAAGCATATTATCAAACTTTATCAAAAAGATGTGTCTCACAATGATACCACCAATGACTAGGGATGTTCAATGACAATTCAATTCAATTTATTTCTATATAGCGTCAAATCATAACAGAAGTTATCTCAAGATGCTTTTGATATGGAGCAGGTCTAGACCGTACTCTATAATTTAGAGACCCAACAAGAGAACCCCCATGAGCATGCACTAGGTGCGACAGTGGAAAAAAAACAATCCCTTTAACGGATAGAAACTTTGGGCAGAACCAGGCTCTGGGTGGGCGACCATCTGCCTCTACCGGTTGGGTTGGTATGAGAGAGAGAGAGAGAGAGAGAGATGCACAGCAACAACAATAATAGCACAACATAAGTAGTAATACAAATAGGACTAATAACAATAATCAATAGTGGTGGATATAATAGAGTAATAATAGAAATATCAGTGATAATAGCAGTAATAATAATAGAAATAAGGCTGATAGGATGTCAAGTGAACCGATACATCATTACCAAGTCGATAAGGTACTGAGGATCAGGGATCGAGGCTAACGTCGTCCCATCATCCCAGGGTCAATAGAAAATGTGTTTGGGACGCAGTACACTCACTATCGAGGTGTCCAACGCACCTATTTTTTCTGATAATGCTACATTGCGAACAACAAATCTGTGTTGAAATAGGCAGGGCGAGAGTTAGCTAACGTTAACTAGCTCTCGTCCTGCTGATTTCATTATGATTTACGATTTACAGTATGATGTGTTCAGGCTCTATTCAGTATGAGTATTGAGTGAAGGTAAATTCCAACATTATCATGGTGTGTTCAAATGTAATCTTCTAAAATGACGTTTTTTGCCGAGAAACTTGAATAATCCAGTTGTTTGAAGGAGATGTTTTCACAGCAGTATAAAAACAAAAACCAGTATGCAAACGGTAATAAAGGAGTGGACTTTGAAGTACATTGGATTTATAGTTTTACTTTTGTTTTTTAACTTGGTATCGAATTGGTATTGAGAATCGTGGAATTTCACTGGTATTGGTATCAACTACTAAATGTCTTTTATCATGACATCCCTAATGCCAAGACACCAAAACATTATCAAAGTGTATCAAAAAAAGATGTCTCGCACAATGATAACGCCAATGACACTCACAAGCTAGAGGGAGGAGCATTGCTGGGGGTTTTGAGGTCAAGTGTAACCATGGGTTTGTATCCATGCAGGAATGGAAGCCACGATAAACTCCACTTGCCAAAACATCACTGCACCACTGCCTCTGAACCCACATCTTATCTATCTCCATCTCCATCTCACAAACCACACCCTCTTTCATATCTGGCTTTTTCAGTTCCTCACACCAGCTGCCTCTGTTTATCTCTGTTGCTCATCTCCGATGAGCAACAGAGTTACATGCAGACTCCTCTCCAAGTCTGCATGTCTCTCTCCTCTCTTCCTCTCACCCTGTCTGTATGTATATATATATTTTTTATCACACACAATCTTTTCATGCTGTTTTGTTGCTGCACGATCACCCCCTTAAACAAGCTTTACACTGGACCTCTTCACACATATACACCCATACATACACAGACACACAATTTGACCCATTTTCAGTAATGAGGGACTTTTATGCCTCCTATGCCTTCCCGAAACACACTGCTACAACAATCACATGTGGACAGGAAGAAAAGAAGACAGTCTATTACTCTTCTCTGCCATCTGCTGCTGTGTGCTCACCTGTGTACATACAGTATGTGTCCACAATCTCCTGGCTCATATATCATGTTGTCTCTGTTCTTTGCTAATCAGTGTCTGTCACTCTGCCTATGTGTGTATGTCCAGGTTTTATATTTTCTTAGATTCCACATCATCTAAGAAAGACGAAATCTCTGGCTGTGCAATTTGAAACATGACATCTGTGTAAAAAAGCCCTGGACGTGTGTTAATGTTCATTCAGCCTTTGCTTAACAAGGCGACAATCTATTCTAGTAAAGTGTTCTGCCGCGTCTAAGACCTCATGGCCATATTGTCAACAAACTATTTTGTAAGCAACGTGTGAAGATGACTCACTTGTTAAATGGCATCTCATAATCATATTTACCTTCAAGGCAGCAATCGCTTAGCATTGAACCGTGTTTTATTAAAGAACGCTTGTGTGTTTTCATGTCTCATTACTTCCTTTTTAGCTTCTAAAGGCAAAGACTCACTGAGTGTAGAAACTAACCAACCAACCAACAACATTAATTATCCACTAATCAATAACTCTCTACTGTTTCTAAAATGTTTCCTCTCCTTATAATGTTTCGTCTGCTTTTTGATGGAAATAGTGGTGAAGTGGCAATAGGGAGGACCGAGAAAAGTCCTGATTGGTCGGTACCATTTTGTGCCGGAATTATGGGTTAACAATATTAAGCTGAGCTAAACTTTCCGGGCTGTATCCACATTTAAACCCACACACCAAGTTTACATTGACGGAGTAAAGAAGCACCCCCTCCCCAAAGTGATACACTCCAACATGGACCTGACCTGAAGAGAGATAGTGGGTATTCTACAGAATTGCCAGTGTTGTACATAAAACTGCAGAAACCCTGAGAGGCAAGTGAGAATAAAAAAATTCTGGTGATCCACTATCTAAATCTGATCAAAACTGTTTTCCCTCCTGTGTTTATGACTTAAGAACAGGTCACTGAAAAAGAGGGAAATAGCAGGTCTTTGAATTTACAAAAAATGGGGTTAGTATATGCAACAAAATTAATTTATATTCCTTGTATTCCTTATATTTACAAAAAATGGGGTTAGTATATGCAACACAATTAATTTATATTCCTTGCGTTGGAAGGAATCTTTCAATCATGTAGACTTCAGTTGTTTATGGAAAATGTTGAATATACAAGTTTCTCTCACGTTGATTGAAAGTGATTGAATTGAAAAATTTAAATCAATGCAATTGAGTTTTGTCACCACCGGAAATGGAATATATTCAAAAGGAGCCAGGCCAACTGTCATTGGTCACTCCAGAGCAGGAGGTGGCGGTAACGCACCAATAAGCTGGAGGCCAACCGCCGCGATACAAGAAGAAGAAGAAGAAGAAGAAGCAGAAGAAGAAGCGTTGACCGCGTAAACTGTGGAAGATTCTCCAGCAACTTGTTGCCTCCAAGACCTAACTACTGAAAAAATAAGTTAATCATATTTATTTAAGTTCGTGTTCAAGTAGGCAACATTTTCACTAGATTGTTGTTTTCGTAACGTTACGTTACACTGCGTATCAATTAAAACAGTCTGTCTGCTTGTTTGTGTATATATTTTAGCTTTTTAGCTAGCTAGCTAAACACCAACAGTGTGTACCAATCCACGTACTTCTGGAAGTACACTTCAATGTAGTGCACTGTGTGCACTCTGTACTTACTTGACTAGTGTGTAAATTTCAACGGGGTAGGGTTGTCTCAAATCGAATACTCTGCAGCGCCCTTACCGGAAATGACGATCGCAACATTTCAACGTGGCTCGCTACCGCTCACTACCCGCCAAAATATCTTCTTCTTCTTCGGGGTTTTACGGCAGTTGGCACATGAGCTGGCATCTATAAGGTACGTTGTTCAGCTCCACAAAAGCTCCCGCATCATCTGCCACCATTTTCACATGTTTGAATGGTGGTCGTGGTCCCGTCCCTTCCGCTACGTAGCCAAGATGACGACCGTTGAGGGTGAGAAGTGTCCAGCGTTCCACACTCAGCGATTTGACCGTTTTGAGTACAACATCCGGGTACTTAGAGTGCACTGCATTTTGCCGTACTTCACAGTTTGAACGCACTTATGCACTCAAAATAGTAAGTGTAAGTACAGAAGTACGCGGATTGGAAAACACTGCAACACTAACAATGGCTAGGTCCCGCTACTGACAACGGTGCTTTAATGTACTCGCAGCCGGTGGAGAGCAGTCAGTGGGCTTCTCGTGGGGATTTCCCCGAGCCTCGCCCCTCTGCTCCGGAGGGGCTCGGCGGGGTAGTCGGCAAATACGAGCCGCGGTCGGTTATGCAGTTGGTGGGGGACGGGGTTGCATAAATTAACAAGAAGTTCAGAACGGTGTGTGTGTGACAGAGAGAGCGTGTGTGTTTCGGTAAATGCAAGTGATTGATTCTCTATTGATTATATGCTCGTGCGTGTGTGCGCACGCGCCACAGTTTAGTAGAAACTATGTTTATCATGTCCGTTTCTCTTATACTTATACCACTCTCTACTCACATACATCAGCTAAGTGTTGAAATGAATGAAGCAACGTTCTTAAAGTCGGACTCAGACTGGATTTAAAAATATTTTCAGCTTGCCATTGTGTCCAACATTGCGCCATATTACAGAAAATACTTCAAGGTTAATGATGTTAATGATCTGTTGGATCTTTGCTTTGTGCTTTTGTTATATTTGTGGTCTTTTAAGTAATTGAGACAATCCACTGAGTTCACCTCACTGATTCTAAATATTTTCTTTCATAGGTCCATTGTCCTATTTGCACAGCATACACACTCAAAGGCTTTATAGTGGTAAGTGCTGTCATATTTCTTTTATTTTGTGTTGCTGATAAAGCCCTAAATCTGCATTATTGTGACTTCTTTAGGTACATTTCCAAAAATAATTGAAGAGATTGAGTTATAGATGGAAAATAGCAATTATAATATAATAATAAGCACATTTAGTTGTTGTTTAGTGTTAGTCCTTGTATTTAAAGATCTATCAATTCATTTGGATGTGATAGCAGATTTCCATCATGTGTTTTGAATTTTGGTAGTGCAGCGGACCTTTTTGTTTATATTTGAACAGGAAGGTGCAGCACCACCTTCTTACTTTCTGCCTGCATCTATCACTTATTTGTTATAAGTTATATAAATAATAAGTTATATATATATATATATATATATAATTTGTTATGTAATATTTGTTCTAACGTACCCTATTTCATAATTCTATTCCAGGATGTAGGTCCATTTTTTAAATGTCTGAAATTAAGTTTTATAGTATTGGGCTTAAAACTCATTAAAAGGTCTTAAATATGAATTCATGAGGTCTTAATTTCAACATAAACTTTTTAAATTTATTTTTGTCAACATTTGACGTTGACCGGATATACAGTACTGACCTTTATACTGAGCTGCAGTGATGGTTTGAATTGGGAAAAGGTGATCCGCCTGAAATGTAGTTAAAATTTGTCTTTAAAAAGGTCTTTAAAAGCATTAAATTTAACTCTAACTTTTTTTTCCCTATCCTACTCTATTTTATCAAAAAAAAAAATATTATAAATTTGCATTCCTGTTGCACTCAGTAATTGAAACGTAGACTTTTACCGCTGAATTTGAAATCTAAAATGTATGTATGTCTGACGTCTAATCATTTTTGTGTGTGTGTCTGTGCAGAGTAAACAGCTTTGAGGATGGGAACTGCTGTGATTAAGATCACCTTAAGATCATCTTGACTGATGGCAGCTGTCAGAGGTTGACTCTCTCCTGTGGACTCCATGCATCCGTTGATGACCTCATCGTTGAAGTGAAGAAACAGTGTGGACTTCACGGCAATTTTGGACTTCAATTTATGGATTCCCTGTTTGGAAATGAGTTCCTTAACTCTAAAGGTAACTATTCATTTGATCTAGGTCTACATTTTCACTCTTTGTTTATCATCTTTTATTTTATTCTTTAATGTGTCATTCTTTCATGTTTCATCCTTTTCATTTTGTTAAACAGCTACACAGTTCTCTGACATGAGTAAAGCAATTGAAAAATAATAAAACAAAAGTCAGTCACCAATATGATGGTCAAAGTTTGACTGGCAGTATGGTTGCCACAACAGGGTCCAGTGATTTAAACGTCATCTTAAAAACCTATTTGTTTTAATGTTCTACTGTAGATATTTGTCCTTGTCTCTAAATGTACTTTAATTCTAACTTTCACCCTACCTTGTCTCTATACTGTCACTATGCCTACCCAAATTAATATTTATTTATTCTTTTCTCGATAGGGGCTTGGTTAAATAATTCTTATTTACCTTCCTTTATTTACTTACCTTTGTCTGTTTTGTACAGGGCATGGATGAATACGCCATCAACAAGGCCACATGCTTCAAGTGATGAACCTGAGGACATTGGAATTGTCCTTGAAGGCATCAAGGTGTTGCAAGATCTGGATAATGTAGCATTAGCTGTTGCTATGCTGATCGGACTCGTGTATGCCCTGAACCTCAGCTACCCTGCTGACCTCCGCTTCACCTTTGAGGTAGTCCAAAAGATTTTCATGGAACTGGATGGAGGTAAACTTTCTAACAAAGCACTCTTAAAAAAAACAGGCTCTTTCAGTGACAGGGTCAGAGACACTGCACTGCCAGCGATAAACCAAAAAAAACAAAAAACCAAAGGACATTTGAATTGTCCTCAAAGGCATTTTGGGTATTGCTATACCATTTGGACTGCTTTTTTATTTTCTTTATGAATCCACTGTTTTAAGTTGACACTATTTTCTCTTTTGAATCCATTATGAAAACAGTTTAAAGAGGGTTTGTAACCATTTTAGTTTGCTTCCTCAGGGAAAACACTTTACGCAGGGTTTTTCGCTTGTAAATCCACTTTGAAAATACTGTTGTCCGCACTGTGAAAATGGTGTACGCAGGATTAAGTTTGGGATTAAACTTCTTAACAAAGCACTACCTCTAATTTGCCTTATTGACTTTGTGCCATATTTAGTTTTCTTGTGAGATAGTGTTATTCTAGTTTTGTATTTGCTCTTGAAAATGTGCTGTTTGTGGTAACAGTTGACAGTATTTTGTTTGCACTTTTAAATCTACTGTGACAACAGTTTACACTGGGTTTTATAACTGTATTTGCTGTTCTTAATCCACTCTGAAGATACGTTTGAAGTATGTACAGTATATGCTCCTATTGATACACTGTGAAAATAGTTAATGCAAGGTTACATTATGTATTGTGAATCCATTGCCCTTTATGCAGAATTTACATTATTTCTGTTGTGAATCCACTTTTTAGTGAAACCACAAACAGTTGTCTGGTTTGCATTATGTATTTGTGTTTGAATCGACTGCTGTTGATGCAGTGCTCAATATAGCAAAATGTTGGTACAGAATTCTGAACCTGCCTTTTTTTGTCAATGCATATCAGCTTTTTTACATTTATGATTTTGTATTTGCACACACTTAACCGGAACATGGAACCGATGTCTACAATACGTTTGGATAGAGTTAACTTTAACAAATCAAGTTAGATTTACAGACCTAACTCGGGTACCAGGAACATAATGGAATTGTTTTAAAGTTACACAATACCTTTGAATAATATCAGCATTAAGAAATCAAGTTGGACTTACAGTTGAAAATCAGGTACCCTGGACATGATGAAATTACTTTAACATTACACAATAAATTGGTATTACGGTAACTGAACAATAATGTGTTGAATCAACGTGATTCTTTTAAACAGTCTAATGTGAATGAAATATTTTGGTTTGACGAGCAATAATTAATTGAGAAGAAGAGGAAAATTATGTCAGTTGGCCACATTCTGATCATGTGGGACCGATGTCCACAATAAAATCTAGTAAATCCAAAGGTCTTTTTTTTCAGTGTCTTTTTCAATGCATTCTAAATGCAAGCTACATATACTGTATTGTGTGTTAGCAAGCCTCACCTGAAAGAAAACACTATTTAGAACATGGGGTAGTTGTGCACTTAAGCCTTTTGTGGCCAAAATAAGTATTACAACAACAAACACTTTTTTTATTTAGGGGGTGTTACCTATGCTAATAATAAACAATCGGCCACCGACCTCCAATTTACGATCAACTGGGATTCATCATTCAGCACACCTGGGTAAGAGCCAATTTGGATAGTTAAGACAGTTTGGTGCATCTGGAGTTAACTTCTCTTATTTTTTCTCATAACAGAAAATTAAGAGAAAATATAACAGAAATTGAACAGAATGTTGCTGCATGAGGCCCAATGTGACATTAGAAGTCCATGTAGGATTTGAAGTTATTTATTTAGAAACTAGAATGTTTTTAGTTGATTTTTCAATCGAGTGTGAAATGTGTTTTTGTTGCTTCCTAGCTGCATTTTATTGCCTCTTTCAGCAATCTTTTTCCCAACTGAGGTGGGTGCTGGTGCATGTGAATACTAAATTTGCACTGCTTCTTGTAAGTCTGGTACGATATATGTCTATTTGTCTCTATGTGTGTGTGTGTCTGTGTATATATATATATATATTGTATATAAAATATTTAATCATGATTAATCGCATGATTGTCCATAGTTAATCGTGATTAATCGCAAATTAATCGCACATTTTTCATCTGTTCAAAATGTACCTTAAAGGGAGATTTGTTAAGTATTTAATACTCTTATCGACATGGGAGTGAACAAATATGCTGCTTTATGCAAATATATGTATACATTTATTATTGGAAATCAATTAACAACACAAAACAATGAAAAATATTGTCCAGAAACCCTCACAGGTACTGCATTTAGCATAGAAAATATGCTCAAATCATAACATGGCAAACTGAAGCCCAACAGGCAACAAGAGCTGTCAGTGTGTCAGTGTGCTGACTTGACTATGACTTGCACCAAACTGCATGTGATTATCATAAAGTGGGCATGTCTGTAAAGGGGAGACTCGTGGGTACCCATAGAACCCATTTTCATTCACATATCTTGAGGTCAGAGGTCAAGGGACCCCTTTGAAAATGGCCATGCTAGTTTTTCCTCACCAAAATTTAGCATAACTTTGCAGCGTTATTTACCCTCCTTCCCGACAAGCTAGTACATGGTTGTTACAAATTGATTCCCTAGGTTTTCTAGTTTCATATTATACCAGTATCTTCACTCCATCTTTAAAAATGAGCTCACTACAACCTCCAAAAGATCGATTTTGTTAATGCGTTAAAGAAAATAGTGGCATTAAAACAATTTCGCGTTAGCACGTTATTATCGTGTGGTTGACAGCTCTATACACATACATATATACATACAGTATACACACATTAGATTAGATTAGATTCAACTTTATTGTCATTGCACATAGTACAAGTACAAGTACAATGAAATGCAGTCTTGCATCTAACCAGAGTGCAAAGTAGTAAAGTGCTGATAAGACAATATATACAAATGAGGATATATTGGTGTATGTACATAGGCATATACATATATACAGATTGTATTTAAAGTGCAAGTGATCGACGTGTTACATTCTGATGAATAGTAGCTTAACTATAAGCTGCATACTAATGGGTTTGTATAACACGTTTGTATAAAGAGTATTATAAACAATAGATGATATATACAGGTGGAGTTATATCTATACACAGAGAGATTATGTACATAAAACTATATGGACTTGGACTTGCATTTATATAGCGCTTTTCTAGTCTTCCGAACACTCAAAGCGCTTTACACTACATGTCAGCATTCACCCATTCACACACACATTCATACACTGATGGCAGAGGCTGCCATGCAAGGTGCCAACTTTGCCCATCAGGATCTAATCTAAATACTCATTCACACATCGATGGCCGGGAGCAATTTGGGGTTAAGTGTCTTGCTCAACGACACATCGGCATGTGACCGGAGGAGCCGGGGATCGAACCACCGACCTTCCGATTGGTGGACGACCTGCTCTAACCTCTGATGCATATGGGACTAAGTGAATATATATAAGATGAATATAGGATGGTAGATATGTATATAATAGGAGGGTAGATATGTATATATGTACATACAGGAATCAGAATTCAGTTCCTGCACCAGAAAAGAATGTCCTGGCACAGGTATGAAGCATTCCCTCTCTTTTATTCCTTCCTTTTCTCTTGCACATTTTCCAGGTTTCCTGTCTTTGTTCTCGTATCATAAACGCCTGCACAAACACACTCACATTCAGTGCATATATAATTGCAGCGTAGCTCTCTTGTAATGTACTCTCAGGTCTCAGTGGGGATCTCCTTGTCAGGGTTTATAAAGAGATCCTCTAAGTGCTTTGTTGTTGTCACATCTCCAGTCTCTTGTGAGACACACTACTGTATGTAGATGCAACAAACTCTCTCCTACATATCACCCTCACCCCTTTGCTGCTATTCTGTTTTCCAATTATCTTAATAACACAAAAAAAGCTGACAAGAGTCTGTTGGATTGCTGCTGTTTTCAATGACGTGTGAACACCAGCTGATTGACACCACTTACTGAGGGGAATGCTATTTTCTACACACACACAGCAGATGAGGAAAGTCTGCGGTAAAAGATGCCAATTAAGAGCTTTTTTTTCCACAGAGTGAGTTCATTACGAGTCTCCGAGCGATTGCCAAGAAGACTAAATTAATCTAAAATGATTACGCTTGTGCAGATTCATTAGCTATGTGTGCTCATTATAAAACAAAACTCAACTTGATCCATGCATTCCTATCATACACTTTATTTATGACTTATTCATACGCAGCCACGTTGGCATCCGCCAGTATGGAGCACTTAATACTGTGGGAGAAATTCAGTGGCAAAGAGGCAATAACAGTAAACACGCTAATTAGATTACACTGTTGCAGTGGCAAAGCAGTGCTGAGAGGATTGCTTTTGATCTCTATCTTTACAGAAACCACTTTATTCAGCGCAGTTTGCAGTCTTTCAGCTCCGTTTAAATTACTCTCACAAGGGCTGGAGCTATCGTTAGTCATAGTTGTAGGAATTAGCATTTCTAGCTCGCATCGTTTCCTGCTGCACGGTGCAGACAGTGATGTATCACGGATGAACAGAATTGAATGGAAAAAGTGAAGGCCACCACGATCATCAGGAACCGCTTCAATGTTCCAGAAATATTTCATTTGTTTTACACGTATTGCAAAACTAGTTTTTTCTTGCTTGCTTATGTCACATCCCCTCCGAAATCTGTAAAGCAGGTGAAGGAATTTTCCTTCTACTCATATGCACTATTCAGGAAATAGAGATATAAATTACAGACAAGACAGTCTACTGTGTACATTAATTAAAATGAGTAAAGTACAGCCACAAAGTATCTGTTGCAGCATCGATCATAAATGAGCTGCATTGTGCTTGTAAAACTAGAATTACCGCCTCGTGGTTGTATGCCTCCGCCAACCAGTCAAGATGCAGTTTACATCCATGTCTGTCCAAAATGTCATCACTTCATAATTTCATCGTATTAGAGATTTGTGTGAAATTGTCATAATTAGCATGTGAATTCTTGAGTTATGGCCGTTTATTGATCATCCTTGAGTCCAAGTGGACGTTTGTGTCAAATTTTGAAGAAATTCCCTCAAGGCATTCCTGAGATATCACATTCACGAGAATGGGACAGACCATTGACCACCAAAATCTAATCAGTTCATCCTTGTGCTAAATTTGAAGGAATTACCTCCAGGTCTTCCTGAGATATCGCGTTCACAAAAATAGTATGGATGGACAGACAGATGGACAACCTGAAAAAATGATGCCTCCGCGCTGGTGATAGCCGTGCCACTGAAAATAATGCTGGCGAAGCAACTGTAAACTTTACTGGAAATGTGACTGCTAAGGAACAGACTGCTTGAACTTATACCCATTTTCCATCCAAATTAGTGCGAATATGCAGGATTTTGAAACACGGTGATTGGATGCAAAACTATAAAAAAATAGTAATTTTTTTCTAAATCTGGTTACAAAAAGGATTAAGGGTGTGACTAAATATTGTGCCGCGAAATTTTCGCGGTATAAAACATGACGATATGCGTCGTCGAGACGAAAAACTGAATCGCGAAATCAGGGCATAATAGGTACATCTAGTCATACAAGCACTGATCTGCATTCTCTCTTCTTTTTCAGTACTTTGTTTGAACAGACAAGGGCGCTCTGAGTTCAGACCAGTAGGTGAAGCAGGTCAACAAGGTCTGTGCTGGTTAGGCTTGTCGCAGTAGTTGTTGTCAACGGTGTTACATGGTGGTCAGGCACACACCAATTACATTACATACCCACGGCCGCCACTGTCCCCACCGTCGTCTTGCATTTTTTTTTTACAGAAATAAAACCCATTTAGTTCATTTTGGCATATCAGCGGCATGTTATCAATAGATAGTCGGACTACGGATGCTACAATCTGAAAGTGAATGCATCTTAAGGAGTCAGCTCAGAGCAACAGGTGTCATATTTCACACACATGGGATGAGAGAGAGTTGAGAGACCAAGCGATGTCAGAGGATTTGGTGTCAAAGCGAAAAGCAAACGCGCCTATTTGGCAATATTTCAGATTTAAACCCAGTTCTTTAAGGGAACCATAACGTTAATGAGGTAGCATTAATCGCCGCAAGGAGGACGGAGCGGTCACAGCCGTTGTGTGCGTCGCCAGGTAGACGCCTGCGGCCCCGCAGCAAAAGCTGGACCGGAGAGGCCAGACACACAGCCAGCCACCCGACGGTAGAGATCAAAGTAAGAAAGCTACACATGTTGACCGTCATCTTTTCTTGTAAAAATGTCCGGTGTAATCGGTAACACCGGTGTTGTCACATGTTTATTAACCGGTGGGAAAATGTCAACACCGTTGCATACCTAGTGCTGGTGTGGTTAGTGCATTTGCAGCTGATTTGCAGCCAGGCAATAATGGAGGAGTCAGGCGAATCTTTCAAATCGCTTGTATGGCAGCATTTTGGATCCCCTGTTGAAATACAAAATAGGAAACTGAAGGTGCATATGAGAATTCCTACTGGAGAGAAACCTTTTAGTTCAGTGTGTGGAAAATGGTTCAGTCAGAAAGTAGAATTGAAGTGACACATTTTATTACAAGATGATTAGGCTATACTATGTTACTGGTGCAAACAACAGCATTGTTTTGCATTTTGTGTCTTTTGAATAAAAGGCTACTTTTTCAGTCATATATTTTCATCATTCATGTTTTGTTAAAATTATTGTTATAATATCGAATCGTATCGAGATCGTGAACCCAATATCGTTTATTGTATCGTGAGCTGAGTGAATTGTCACATCCCTAAAATGGATTGAATACAGTACATCGTTTAACTGGAGAAGTTTCGATACTACTTGGTACTGTGTTATTTCGGTGGATACCTTAAAGGGATAGTTTGGTTGTTTTGAACTGGGGTTGTATGAGGTACTTATCCATAGAAGATAGGGGTGTAAGAAAATATCGAAAAAATAGAATATCGCGATAATATGCTCTGTGTGACTGTATCGACTCTCAAAAAGACTATTGATTTTTAATTAATAGTTTACATGCAAAGATTAACTCAGTCAATACTTTATTTCATTGGCAAAGATATGCACCCTCTCAGTGTATGTGCCCTCTCAAAGTAGTGCTATAATGTTGGATGTTACAGGGACTGTGGTAAATACAAATGCAGATCCCACTGTTCTGATTGCATAAAAAAGTAAACTTTTTTTACTTAGATATTATACATATGGTGGTGTGTTCTTTATACTATGACAGTTTTCCTAAAATTAGATTAAAAAATTGCAATATATCGCCTGACTTACAGTATCGCAATGTATTGAATCATAACCCCTGTAACATGATACGTATTGTATCACCAGATTCTTGTCAACACACAGTCCTTTTAGTAGATGACGCTCGGCACGCCCCCAGTTTGGAAAAGCAGACAGTAACAGAGTTACCTCCCGTAAGCAAAGCAATGTACTGCTTTGGACGGGACCGGCAGCAAAACGTATTTTATACATCTAAAAGAAAGGCTCACCTAAAAAATATCAGTTTAAGTGTACGCTATCTAGGCTCTTGCCAAAGTAACCAGACTCCATTGACAAATACAGTAATTTTACCTCGCAGAACACGGGAGTTGCTGGTCTACCACTGCCTCGATCGGTTAGTTTGTTTGTGTTATTGTGTGACTTTGGTTAGTTCGGATTGACTAAAATCCAGCAACTCCTGTCTTCTGCCAGGTAAAATTACTGTTTTTTTCAATGGAGTCTGGTGGCTTTTGCGAGAGCATAGATGGATACAACGGCTTCAGTTCCCCGTTGGAAAGGGCTGTCTGACGGCAAGGTAAAGCGGTGAAAATATTCTAAATATAGCGTACACTTAAAGTGATATTGATATTTTTAGGTGAACCTTTCTTTTAGGTGGCTAAAATATGTTTTGCTGCTGCCCCCATCCACAGCAGTACATTGCTTTGCTCCTGTGCTGGTACCCCTGTCTGCTTTTCCAAACTGGTAGCAACAGTAGCATATGATTCACATCACTTTCATACTCATCAAATCATCCAGCGACCTCTTGTGTCTGTTTTTCCACTCATCTTTTCCTTTTATTTGTCATCCATTGTGTGTCATCAGCGGTAGACTACATCCTAGATAAGAATCGGTTTTGTTTCTTCCTCCTCCATTCTGTCTGGAATTAGTGGATAAGTCTGTCTGCAGGGTCTTAGACTTTCAGACCAGAGAATAGCTCTGTCTGTCTTTCTAAATGCTCTCTGTCAAACAACAAAACCAGATTGCAAGGATGTGGGTCGCAGTCCTCCATTGGATGTTTCTTTGAAGCAGTAACTCATGAACAAAATGCTCACAGAGGCACGTAGCCGCATACTGCACACATGCAAGGCTTTTAATGACATTAATACTCTCTATGTCACACACATAAACATAAACACGCCATTCTAGTCTGAACATTAGCTGAGTGGTATCTGGGCTAATCCTTCCGCTTTTAATGCTATAGAGATGCAAGAAAAACTATCACGATAATACAGCTTTTTACTCATATTAGTGGGACCAGGGGAAGAGTGGGAGAGGATGAGAAAAAGAGATGGATAAGAGGTATATGGGAGGAGTAAGAGAGAGTAACTCACCCATCTGTATCCTGGAAGTTGACATTCACTTTCTTTGCAGAACCGAGGAGCTCTGAAACACAAATAAAGTGGATTTTTGCAGCATAAATCGATATTAATAGGCGGTTGATGCCTTTTTATGATATAACACAGGAATATAGGTGTTGTATTTAATGTTTACGATTACAGCTTCATTGTGCTCTATGTGATGAGTGTTTTTTATTAAATTGTCAAGCCAAAAAAAAAACATTTTTCACCTCCTTGTCCAATTTTCCAAAAATGAGAGACTCATTTGTCATATTGTCGTCATATTTCCTGGCCTGCTGTTTGCAGGAAAGAAGGGTATTGTCCCCGAGTTCAGGCCCCCACGGTGATAATATCCGTCTCTTGTTACGAATATTTACTTCATTCAGAGCATGCTTGCTACTGTGTGGTTTTACATGTAGTAAGGTAGTAGGAATGCAGAATTCCAAGTCAAAACCTACCCACATAAATATCATAACAACATACAAAATGTGCAGCTATATTCTATTTTTTAAACTATCCAGCATGCAAAATTAGCAAAATAGCACACCAAATGACCAAAATGTCATTAAAGTTATCACATAAAGTATGGAGGACGGAACCTGCCAAAATCAAAAACAAATGAATGAATAAATAAATGACTCGATAAATAAATATGTCATAAATATAGCAAAAATAATATAAAAAATAAATGTAACCATTAATTAATTGACAAAATGTGACATAAATTGATATTTCTGTTTTCATTTGCTTCTTTATTCATTTACTCTTCTATTTATTTATTTATGTATTTATTTTTTATAAAATTTTAAATTTATTTTTTATTTATTTTTAAACTTATGTATTTATTTATGTATTTCTGCATTTACAATTACACAAAAAATAAAATAAAAAATTAAATAATCCATAAATAAATAAAAGGGAAAATTAAACAAAAGAGTAAATAAATAAGGGAATTAATACAAAGTTAAATAAATAAAGAAGCAAATTATAGACAACAGAAATATCAATTTATATCACATTTTATCAATTAATTAATGGCTGCATTTATTTTTAATATTAGTTTTGCTACATTTAATGACATTTAAATGGTGCTAAGCACCTTTAAAATTGGTTTGCGATCTGCCAATAAACACAGAGAAGAAGAAGAAAGAGAACAAGTACAGCACATTGGCTAGACAGCCAGAAATGATGTCGCTGGTACGGATGTTGTACACAGTTTCAGAGGAAGACAATACAATTGTAAAAAATGCAATACAAGTTTTTTGAAGTACTTTACTAGAAAAAGTCAGGACTGTTCCTTGTTTTTGTTGTGTTAACAATAGTGATGTCAGTTAAATTTGGTTAGGTCAGAGCTATGGAATATTAATATTAATATACTAAGTGTCTTAGGCTTTCTTGCCCTCACGTGTGCATAAACTACATGTTATGAACTTCTTTTTGAAATACAAAAATGTGTTTGTTATGTGTATCGGTTATCTTATCTTATTATGAAAAGCAGGTTATTATCGGTTATTAGTATCGGCTGAAAAAAATCCATATCATGCATCTCTAGTGTAGACTTAACGGCCTTGTTCAGACTGCCAGTCCAAATCCGTTTCCAGATTGTCCACATTTGGAGATGGTTTGAAATGCGATTCCAATCGGATTTCTACAGCTCAGCTCAGTCCGGACGCTCAAATAAAAATTTCAAAGTGTCTTGCAATGCGATACACAACAACGACATCAAATCCAGAGATACGGAAGCGCTGAGCAGAATCCATGCTGCTACTAGCAGAGCGCTATTGAGGACAACATGGAGGAGAACAACACTCCTTGGACAGACGCCCTAATGTATACCAGCCTCCAGAGTTTGTCTGGTGTGACGAAGGAGTTCTGCACCGCAACTTGACAGCGCGATTGTGTGGAGGGCGAAATTATGTACTTCCATTTCTTAAGCTTCCGCGTTGGAAAGCTGCGTCACTAGTGTAGCTACGTAGTTACTGACGCCTACGTCGTTACCACAGCAATCCATGCAAATAGGTTGGTGATGTCTAGAAACACAAATCCGATCTGATCACTTGCAAACAACAGTGCGGACTGTCTGTCTTAAAGATGTGATTTGAGAAACAAATCGTATTTGCCTGCGGTCTGCAATCTAGCATTTAAAGGTAAACAAAACAATATTCAACAGCTAGATGAGCAAGGCAAATATACGCTGACTTGCTGCTGGCTGTAGCTTCATAATTAACCCTAGGCTACTGAGTGATATCAATCTTCTCATCTCAGCAAGAAAGTGAATACTTGCTTTTCCCAAAATGTTGAACGACTACTTTGATGTGGAGCTGACTTCATACAGCTAGGGGGAAGGATCAGCTTGCTTTGGCTCTCTTTCTGTCTCACAGTGATGATGTCACTGATTCACTCTATCCATCACAGCTCATGGGGGCAGGTGGTGACTGCCAGAGCAATGTCACAGGTGAGGAAAATAACGGCCAGGTCCATGACCTCTCTCATGCTCCGACTCTGCTAATCAGACTAATGCCAAAGACTGATGATTAATGCCTATTAGCACCTATAAAGCTCATTTACAGGTAGAGGGAGTCAGCACACAACCTTCTTCTACTTTCACCCACATTTTATGTTCATTTCTGCCCTTTGTTTTTATGTCTAAAGTCAGCTGATGATGCAGATCTGAGCCACAGCCAAGATGAGTCTGTCTTTCTGCTTTCTCTCTTTCTACACACACCCTCAGGGTGCAGGAAACAGGACAGTCCCTCTATTGTAGAGGAGACAGCTCCCAGCGCCACAGGGAGAGGAACATAGATTTCCTAACAGGCTATTTCAGGGACACACGCACGCACGCACACACACACACACACACACATACACACACACACACACACACACACACACACACACACACACACACACACACACACACACACACGGACCAAGAGCTTTCAAAGGTACTATCTACATCCTCTCTGTGTGTGTGTACTTGCTGTGAGAGGGGTGTAACACCATGGAACCTGATATGCATCCACTAACATGCATTAATTCAAAGGTGTGGTGAGGTTGTGGTCAACAGGAAATAATAAGTTCCAAAAGGTCAGAGAAAAATGAAACATTTTAAGAGAGAGGAAAGACAGACGAAGATGGAACTAATTTTAAAATATTATGCATCGCCAATAAGCTCCATACAAAGACTGGCTTCTTCCCAAAAAAGAACAAACACACACACTTGTCTTTGTGCAGAGTATTCCACATCTGTCCACCAGCCGTTAACCGTGACCTTTTGACTCCACAACGTTGTCAGATGGACGATTAGACTTGACCCTGATGCATATATTGCCCTGTTATGTGACAGGAAAAAAAGACTTGACAACAGGATGAAAATCCCTTAATTTAATCTGATGGTGTCCTCGAGACAGACCTTTGTGGGAAAAAACATTCCACTTAGTGCATCTGATATCCACCTTGGATACGTTCTCTCTTTTTGGTGGATGCACTTCGCCTCATCTGTGTGATTTAGCGATTTCTTACATTTCCCCAAATGCCTTTTCAACAACTTTCAAGGAGATGTCCCTGAATTTGATGAATTGACCGTTCGCTCAGCTAACTGTTGCTGTCAAGCTTTCTGTTCTCACACAGCAGATGATATATGCAGTTTACAATGAAACAGAGGTAGATTTACCATCAACATTCTTCATTCTTCATTTTTGAAACAATGAGTCCTTGATTTCAGACAGAGGCAGACAAAAGCTGTTGCTAAGAGATGTGTCAGCTGTCGATAGCGAGCTAATTAAGCTAACATTAGCGCTATGAGTTGGTTGAAAACAATGTTTCCAGCTGACTCATTTTAAAATTAAAACCTTGTAAAAGGTTCTTAGATACACACGCAGTTGATGGCTACAGACATGATATCATCCTAATAGACTGAGGCTAAAGCTCCACGTCCCAGTCATTATCCTCACCAGTTGAGGATCCATGCAAAAGACATGGACATAAAGAAACTGTTTAATGGAGTCTAAACTCATAGTACTGAGTAACACATGATGGTTCATTAATAATGTAAGGTTTCTTTAAGACAGCAACTACATAAGTATGGGATTACCAGAAGGCTAATAGGTCTTACATATGCTGCAACCAACACGTTCTCACTCCCAACTTGTCAAGTACGGCAGCCTGGTCAGTGGCCCTACTCTTCAAACTATGACGCTCTACATACCCCTCTAGCAGCATGTTACTTAACAGACGCGACATTACGCAACGTTAGGCAACGTTACGCGACGCAAAGTTACGCGACGCAAAGTTACGCGACGCAACGTTAGGCGACACAACTTTAGGCAACGCAGCATTAGGCAACATTAGGCAACACAACGTTACGCAACGCAACATATCTCAATTTACGTAGGTAACTTAAAATTAGTCAGCGTTGACTTTTGGTTTCACACGGGACACAAACAACAGTCTCCTGGGTGAAAGTCCTGTGATTTCTGACCCAACCATTCAATTGACGATTTGGGAGTGACAATGGGCGGGCTGCAACCATAGACTGTATATAAGAACTGGACGCAGTCACCGTGACATCACCCATTAATTTGGGTCGTGTCTAGAAGATAACCCCAAATTGCTAAATCAGATCTGAGAACTGCAAAAACTTGCAAAAACTCTTGCGAGACTCGCTTCCCAACGACCCAGTCTAACCTTAACCATCTTGCGAGACTTTCCTCAATTTGCTGGTTCCCTTCTAGACACTACCATTAGTTTGTGAACTACGGTTTTGAAGCCTTGAGTTCGGCATTTTGGCTGTTGCCATCTTGGTTTTTGGCCGTTACCATATTGATTTTTTGCAACCTGAAGTGACATGAGAGGTTGAAGCTAAGTACAACTAAACGCTGAATAAGACACTTTTTATGCGACCACAATGTTACAATTAGCTTTCATGAACTGAAAACACACTGTGAAAACACGGACAACTCCCAGACCGGACAACCGACCTGTCAATCACAAGGAAGCCACGCCCTAAAGTACCCCCTGTTTTATGGTCTATTTGACTAGAAATGGAATTTAATTTACTAAATGAACATCATGCTGTATTGAAGAAGACTTGAAACTAGCAATTGAGACCATAAACTAATGTTTACAATGTTTCATGAGGTAATAAATCAAGTGAGAAGTAGAGTCATTTTCTCATAGACTTCTATACAATCAGACTTCTTTTTGCAACCAGAGGAGTCGCCCCCTGCCGGCTATTAGAAAGAATGCAAGTTTAAGGCACGTCAGCATTGGCTTCACTTCTCAGACCCAGAGGTTGCCCGCTGGCTGCAACATGCAATATTACAGTTAAACTGTATAAGGTTCATTTGTTAAACCAGCATAACAATAACAGCCCTGTGTGCAGTGTGTGAAGGGGAGTGAATCTGGGCAAACTGGGTGATAAATACCTCCTGCAAAAGTTTGTACTATTGCTTCAGTGTACCCTCTGTGTGTGTGTGTGTGTGTGTGTGTGTGTGTGTGTGTGTGTGTGAGTGTGAGTGTGTGCGTGTGTTGCTCGAAGATGCTGGACAGCAACATAGTAGTAGACAGTCATAACAAAAGGTGAAACCATGGTTATGATGAAGCCAGCCAGCTGAACTCATAAATACACACACTTTACAAACACACAATCAACACTTAAACCATCTGTCTCTCCCTTTCTACTGCATACATAGCTGCCACTGAACTGACTGCCTATTGGAGTCACTGTCAAATCATCTGACAGCACCCATATGTGTTTCCAGTCTTCTACCAGCCTAGACCTGCATGCAGCGAGGACGTATATCTGCAGCGTAATGTCAAACTGAATATATTACAATACAGTACAATATAGAAATCTCCACCAGTTTCAATATTCATTTTGGCTTCAAACAGTTTTGTGGAAATCTGAAAATAAACTTCCCCACAGAAGCAAAGCTTCTCTGAAAATGCTGGAGGCAAGTAAAACTGAGAAATAAAAAGCTGTTATTATAAAAAAATTAGAATACAAACTGAAAAATGTAATATAAACAAGTGGGTTAAGACTGAGCAAGAGTAAATACACTGCTCAAAAAAATTAAGGGAACACTTAATCATCACAGTATAAAACCAAGTCAGTTAAACTTCAGGGATATCAATCTGTCCATTTAGGAAGCATAAGTGATTGTGAATCACTTTCACCTGTTTTGGTGCAAATGAAAGTGACAACAGGTGCAATGGAGAGGCAACAGCAAGACAACCCCCAAAAAGGGAATGGTTTTGCATGTGGTGGCCACAGACAATTGCTCTCTCCTTATCCTTCCTGACTGATTCTTCTCTAGTTTTGTGTTCTGCTAGTGTCCTTGTCACTACTTGCAGCATGAGGCGGTACCTGCAGCCCGATCAGGTTGCACAGGTAGTCCAGCTCCTCCAGGATGGCACATCCATAAGTGCGGTCGCAAAAAGGTTTGCTGTTTCTCCTAGCACAGTCTCAAGAACATGGAGGAGATACCAGGAGACCGGCCGTTGCACGAGGACGGCTGGACAGGGCCGTAGAAGGGCATCAACCCAGCAGCAGGACCGGTATCTGCTCCTTTGTGTGAGGAGGAACAGGAGGAGCACTACCGGAGCCCTACAAAATGACCTCCAGCAGGCTATTGGTGTGCATGTTTCTGACCAAACTGTCAGAAACAGACTCCATGAGGGTGGCATGACGGCAAGACGTTCTCTAGTGGGACCTGTGCTCCCAGCCCAGCACCGTGCAGCTCGATTGGCATTCGCCAGAGAACACCAGAATTGGCAGGTCCGCCATTGGCGCCCCGTTCTCTTCACAGATGAGAGCAGGTTCACACTGAGCACATGCATTATTTATGGTTCATTGTATTCTGCTGTCTATGATGTGAACTTCTTTGGAAAGCACTTTGTGCTTTGTGCTTGAAAAGTGCTCTACAAATAAAATTATTATTATTATCTTTACACCCCTATTTGGTAGGCATTTGTAATTGGCCCGAAGTGTTGAACAGACTGGCACTAGTAAGATTTAGGGATAACCAAAATTCATCCTGAGGGGAACATGAATGACCGACCAACAGACCAACAGACCAACAGACCACCATTGCCATCCAAAGAGCCATGCTGCTAGCGCGGCTAAAAATTGCCATCCTTGTCTAGACAAATTAAACAAACTGCATAACATACTGATGAGTAAGGTTATATTCCTGGGTGGATGTTTAGTCATTTGCATTTTTACAAATGTCTATGTGAAGTTTTCTTACTTCTGGAACAGTATGTTGCTCTTTACATAAGTGACATATTAGTGTGTGAGGTAACACCACCCTCCACCCTGATGGGGTATAGATCGCTCCCTGTTAACATGTCCCAGTAAAGGTCACAGGTCAGGGAGAGCTGAAGGGAATGTTAAGTATTAAATTGCAGTGTCTATGCATGAGCAAGCGTGCATGTTATAAAAGGTTATATTCTAAATATATGATGTAGGCAGTGAAAATAAAGGAGGAGACTACATGGTTTATACAGGGGGATTATTTGCAGTCTGCTGATTCTCTGTTTTCTTACCCCTGGCAAAAAAGGGCCTCATGGGAGAGGAAAGAGAACAGTGTCACTGCTTTTCTTAATATGCTGCGCTGTTATATAATATATATCCTGGGGAAGACTGAGTCTGTTGTACAGACAATTTTTAAACAAGGGAGTTTATATTGTTCCATCACATGGAATACATTTACTTTAAAGAGGGAAATGGAAGGAAAGGAAGCGTTCGCTTAGCTCTCTGCCTTTCTCCTGTCTCTCCAAATTTCTTTTCCTTTCCTCTCTCCCGCTCTCTCCCTGGCAGTGAGGATGGAAAATAGTGCACTGGACTCTGGAGAGCTCTCTGAAAGTAGACCTGTTGTCTTGGCCCTGATTGATCTGTCCCCATTTCCCCTCCTCTGACTATTTCCTTCACCTCTCCACCCCTCTCTTTTCATTTTCTCCTTTCTTCTTCTGCCATCCTTCCCTCTGGGTCTGCAAATGGGAAAGGTGATAGCGTTTCTTTTCTCTCTCATGCAATCGTTCTCCTCTCTGTTCCACCATCGTAGCACTTAAATGTCCCGCCCACTGCACTATCTGATTAGTTACACGTCATCAGCAATAGCAAATCAACACCGAAGGCTGCTGCTCCACAGACAGGCAGAGAAGAACACACAGACACAGACGGAGCTGCACCGGTGAGCGAGAGGAGCTGTATTCCCATGGTAAGACAGAAGATATAAGTTGCAATAAACATCCCAATCCTCTATGCTGAAGTTGCAAAAACACCACAATCTTATGATCCATTTATATGTTGACAAGCGTGCCCAGTTTCCCAGTTACGTCGCTGAATGCCAGAATAATGCATGTTGTTGCAGTGACATACAGTTAACTTTAACGAGATAATAGCGTTTATTTATGTAGCGTTAGTTATATTTCTGAGTAATGTTGGTCACAGTGCAACTGAAATTTATTTTTAGCTGCTGATTTGCGAACGTAACATTACTCGCCCGTATGTGTTGGTGTTTTTACATGTACGTTTACACAACGTGAGCTAATGTTGAGCGTCGTAGAGCTAACTTGAAAACGATAACGAACGTCAATAAGTTCATTTGTTGATCCATAATTTAGCCAGCTGACTAGCAAAACAATTGATCGGCTACAATGTTATTTCTTACACGTCCCTTACTAGGCTGGTCCTCTCAGTCTCAACCAGGAGGCTGTCCTGAAGCGGCTCTGACTCTGTTTCTGGTAGAGACATGCAGGATATTGTTGTTAGCAACTTTAGATGTAATTCATTTATTTAACTTTTATATTAAATCTCGAGGAATCATTGAAGACATGTCCAAAAAAATAATTAACAAGAAAACAAACAGACAAAATCAGAACCCAGTTAAAAACAGTTACATTAAAGAGTAGAATAATTGTATGTAAGTAATATGTAATGTGATATATGATGGCAAGTTAAGGGCTTTATAAATAAATAGAAACCAGTACCTGTCACATCCTGCTGTTAGAGATGCCCAGTGTAATGGAATGTAATAAGGCTGCATATAAGGCCTGTGTTAATCCATACATGCACTGCAGAGAGTTGAATCGTAACTTCTTTTGCTATTGTACATATTTAGCTATAGTAATCATTGGTCATAAAGTAGCCTAGTTTTGAATGACAGGTTCCTTGCTATCATATGTTGTTAATACATAGCATTTTGAATAACTGAAAACAACTACAGGCTTTCCAAAGCTGTTCTGCAATAATAAATGAAGCATAATAATACATAAGCATATGTCAGCATGCAGCCCCCCTTGTTACTCACTCTCTCTTTCTTTAAACACTCATTGCAGATAGATTAACCAAAAAAAAAAAAAGTTAAAAGTGCAGTATGGGAGTATTACACTGAGACTCCAACATCACCAGGAAAGGCAGTCTGCAATAGCTGCAAAGACAGTGTCAGCATGGGAGGGACAACTGCAAAGATTACAAATACTTCAAACCTGTGGTCCCATCTTAGGGTTCATCACCATGTGTTGTATGAAACTGCACAGAAGAAACAGGAACCTGAATCTCAGCAGAGGACAACGACTCCATCTCAGCCTAAAATACATGACATGTTTCAGAACCAAAGAAAGTGGGCAAATTCTGATGACAGATCTAAACTAATGGACAAAAAAATTACAGAGATGATAGTCATCGATAGATGATAGTCTGACAACGAACCGTTCACAGTGGTCTCTGATGTTGGCTTTAAGTGCCTCATGGCTGCAGCAGAAGAGAAGTGAAAAGTGAGAAGTATTACGAAAAGCTGACGTTCACCACAAGGTTTTAGACAAGATAAAAGCCCTAACCCAACCAGACAACGCTGGCTACTCACTCTCCTTCACTACAGACTGCTGGTCTGGATCAACAGAATCACTGATGAGCCTAACATGCTACTTTATTGACAATGAATGGATCAGAAAGCAGGTTGTTTTAAATACAAGGGCGATGCATGGATCCCACACTGGAGAATACATCAAAGAGACATTCCTGGGCATAGAAAATAAAATAAAAAATAAGCAAAGACCGCGTAGCCTTTGTGCTTTGAGACAGTGGAGCAAATATGGTGAAAGGAATGAGGCTCGCTGAACTTCCAGACCTCAACTGCACAGCGCACTCATTGCAACTCGTGGTGAATGATGGTCTGTCAAGTCAAAGAGTCGTCACAGATATCATTGCGATGCTGAAGAAGTCTGTCACCCATTTCCACCATTCGATTCTTGCCAAGCAGCGTTTGAGGGACATTCAGAAAGACCTTGGCCTGCCAGGACACAACCTTATCCAGGCTGTTTCAACAAGGTGGAACTCAACGCTCCACATGCTACAAAGAGTGCTAGAGCAAAAGCGTACTCAAGTCATGAGAAGAAGAAACCTTTATTTGTCATAGTACATACAGGTACATACATGAAATTTGACTTCTGCATTTAACCACTCCTAAGTATTTTAGGAGCAGTGGGCTGCTGTAAGTGCCCGAGGAGCAACTTGGGGTTTGGTGTCTCGCTCAAGGACACTTCGACAGTCTGTAGGAGCCGGGGATCGAACCGCCAACCTTGTGGTTAAAGGACAACCCGCTCTACCCACTGAGCTACAGACGCCCGAGGGAGAGCCTGATCAAACGTTTCTCAAAAGTTGAAGAAACAAAAACTGTGGTGTTGGCATGTCTTTAAGATCCTCGTTATAAGAATCATGCATTCTCCTCTGGCGTTACATTGACCAAGGCAAAAGAATGGCTGAAAGGGGATGTTGTGGATGTTGCTACACAAGAGACCAGTCAAGAAGAGCATGCTGCTACAGAGGGAGCCAGTTTGGAAGAGCAGGCTGCTGCAGAAGGGACCCTTGAGAAAGACCGAACCTCGAAAAGGCAACGGAGAGAGCAGACATCTTGTCGTAGCCGTATTGATGAGATGTTCCATTCTCTGCAAGAACTCCACACTGGCGAGCCGTTGACCGCCAGCCTGGAGGATGAGTTACTTCTGTACCTCAAGGACCCAGTGATCGACAGGCGTAAGGGGGATCCACTCCAGTGGTGGAGACAGAATGAAGGGCACTTCAGGCTACTTGCCACGAAGGTAAGAAAGTTTCTTTGCTCACCACCCTCATCTGTTCCAAGTGAGCGTGTCTTACGTCTCCAATTTATGAGAAGAACAGAAGCCGCCTCACTGGAGAGCACGCTGAGCAACTCTGCTTTCTACACCACAATCTGGTGCTGCTGAACGGGGACTACTAAGTGAGTGATTTCAGTAAAATTTAAGTTTTGCTAGTTATATGTATTTTTTCATTTTATAAAACTTCAAGGATATATTTTGTTTATTTATTCAAATTTTTGGTTAACTTTATAAGAAATGTTGCTGGGAGCTCTCTGCACTTTTTGTTTTATGATAATGGCATTTCAACAAAGTTTTGAGTTTGAGTTTGTGTTATTGCCATTTTTGATACCAAGATTTTCATTTTTACTGCAAATGTGTATCGGTTCAAAATATTGGTTATCCGTCTCCTTTATTACTAATCAAGGTCCTGAAAAACCCATATCGGTCGATCCCTACTCCACACAGCTCTCAACATGGCGATGGCTGAGCCGACGGCTCATAGCTAACGGGGCTAACAGTACTAACAGAGCAAAACAACGGCAACAGTGCTGATAGAGCTAACAGTGTTAATCTGAGGGGGAACCAGAGGGTGGGCGCTACACCTCCGCGACAACAACGTCGGTTGGGATGGCGTTGTTAGCTGTAACCGCCGTATGAGAGCAGTGCAGAGCGGCGGCTGTGAGCTAGTGAGTGGGGCACACTCACATGCACTAACAAGCACTAAAAGGCACGTGCAGCGGCCCAGCGACCATATTTGACAACTTGGGAGTGAAGATATATACAATATGTTTTGTGGAACCCCATCAATCTTCATATTTTGCGATTACGTTTGTATTGACGTAACTTAGTAGTTAGTAGTTGTTTGGTTATCCGTTCTTACTGTACGTGGTGATAACATGGTTGTTTTGACTGATAAGCATGTTCAACTAATTATATGGAGAGGTGATGATCTTTGTGACCTGTGTATCTAAAATAACCCCTCCCACTTCACAGCTCCACAAACACCCACGTGAAAATACACACAAAGACATGCACACAATGAGCTGGTTTAGATCCAGTTAAGATATATAAAGCCATCTCTCTCCTTCATGCCTGTGTGCTTGTGTGTGTGTGTGTGTGTGTGTGTGTGTGGGTTGAATTATTGTTTTGCTTTGGACTGGATGCACTCGTGACCCCCCTCTTCATTCTCTGACATCAGAAAAGGCCAGAGCCGCCACCGTGTCATCAAATAAGGACAGAAGCTTTGAAGGGGACATCATATAAGGACTGAGTGGGTAAGAGTGGAAGCGCTGCCAACGTCGTCCACTGCCTACCAGATGTACACACACGGTAAATTGCCTACACACACATTCACACAATGCGCTGTATCATGAATGTATACACACACAGTGACGGGGAGCTTCACAGCCAAACCAAATACACACACACTACAGTGATTTGTGAACAAGAACATAACTCTGTTTTCTCAGCATAAATAGTTAGCATTAATAATTTATCTGCATATAAATACTACCGAACAGATGAACTGTGTGTGTGTGTGTGTGTGAGTGTGTGTGTGTCAGCATGGTAACTGCAGGAGCTGTTTGATCCTCATTGACCCTCTCTGCTTCCTCCCTCCTCATCAACACTTCCTGGACTGAGCTTCCTGATCAGGTAGCACACACACACACACCATCTGCTCACTAACAAATAACCCTGACACACCTACAGTCACATATTTGAATGTAATCCTTCATAATTAAGAGTTATACACATTAAAGAAAACATATATTACTGAGAATAGACATAAGAAAATGTTTACGACGTGTTAAACCCAGTCAAACGTTCCACTGTATTTTCAATAACAGATGTGGGCCAACTATCATAAAACATGCAGAGATTCTCAAAAAGTTGGTTGATAGATGAAATGTGCAGCACTACTGGAACTCAGTGTCCCGCCAAAGAGCGAGTCCAGCCAGGAATGGCATAGCAGCGGGAATTGGGGGTAATTTCGGTGTTAGTTCCACATCTGTTGCTGTTTTCATCCAAGTAACCAGTCCAGCACTCAAATGGAAACAGGTCATGCTGCTCAGCACAAAGGCATGGGATGAGTAACGTAGAAATTATAACATTAAAGACTTTCAATACTGGACTATTTTTCTACTTTTATTGTCAATATAATGTGATTTAAAAGCAGTTTATGACTAAATAATGGCTCATTATGTTAAAGTTACAATGAATATACTTTACAGTGCTTTACAGGTGTCCGATAAAACTCACTTCTTTTTACACATCCATGGTCAATGCTGTGTCAATGTTAACTCTATGCTGCTAATGCCTCCTCTAAAGCCAAGTTCACACTACACGACTTTCACAGTGGTCAGATCGCTGTACTTTTCACACTACACAACTTGTTGTCTTGTAGTTAGGAGTCTTGAATCTGTGGATTCTCCAGCCCGTTCACACGAAAAGGTTTATAAATGCCATGATAATGCACAAGGCGTTTAGCGTGCAATAAGTATGCCTTTCTTGATTTCTTTGCGTCTCTTTGCGTCTTTTGTACGCCATGTATCCTGTACTGACTGCAATGTAAACACATCTGCGTATAAATTCTAAGGTAAGAGTTAGTACGTAGTTACGTAGTATAAAAAGCGACAAAGACATCCAACACCGGACTTTTAACCAGGAGACCGGTGTTCGAGACCGTTGTTGATCGGTGTTTCGTTTTGAAAGTTACGTTACTAACGTTTGTCACGTGATATTTCTCACGTTATTTGTTGACATATGTGACGTGCGTTGTTGTTGCTAGCTTCAGGACTAACCCCCTTCACTTTAATTAGCAGGTGGCCAGTAAGACACAGGAACTTGGCTTGGGTCTTGAGGAGTTGTAGCATTTATTCACCGACAAATAAACTGTACAAATACCGGGTCGGCTATCGGTTACAACATTTTTTTTTAAATTAGCATCCATACTATGGATATAGGGTACTCTGTCCAGCCCATAGAAATAGAATAGGAGTAGAATGGACATTCCCATTCAAAGCAACGTAGCAGGAAGGTCAGAGCGGCGACCATTTTTATGTATACCGTTGCCATAGCTACCGTTGTAGTGGGCTGACTTCCGGGTATACTAAACCGACTTGTTGGTATATATAGGTGAGGTTTTGCAGTAACAACTAAAAGGAGCAGTGGAGTAGGGGACGTTAGGAAGCACAGAGAGCCAGAGTAAATGAGTAAAATTGAAAAACTTAATGCTTCATACACACACTCTTGTCACAGCGGAGAAAAGCACATTGCTATTGCCAGATGAGTGACAACTGGTTAATTTTCTGTAAGCAGTGTGGCGTTGAAGCATGGTGGAATTAGCAAGATAGCTAGCTAGCTAACAGACAGCTGGCTGGTTAGCTCTTGGGCTGGTTCCGCCAGGCTTTGTTGCTACACTGATGATGGAAAATGAGCCGAACAGCGGGTCGGTGGCTAGCGGTAGCGCCGGGTCTAAACGGTCCCTCCGCCTGGGAAGCTACCTAGCTAACTAGCCAGCCAGATGTCTCCGAGAGCTCTCTTCCCAGTGAGCTGCAACCACACACTTTACAGCCTCACTTACGTGGGTTCTGTTGTCACTAGGGCTAGGATGATACACCTATCTCCCAATTTGATACTATCATGATACTTGGGTGCCGATTCAATATGTATTGCAATTTAAGAGGATTGCGATTTTATAAGTATTGCGATTCGATATTACGATTTATTAATTACTATTATTTTTGTTAACTCTTTTAACACTAGACCATGGGAAAAAGTTGAATCATACACTTCTAAGGACTTTTACTTTGGAAAATATCTAAATTAATACATTTAAATATTTGATTTTCAGCATGTATGTAGTCAGAGATGTCCTGAAGTCAAATATATATCAGTCATTGTCAGGAATTATTTAGTACATTTTTTCCAGCAACCCAAAAATCAAAGAATAAAGACATTTCCCTCTCCAATTAGTGGTATTTTCTTTTTAATTTATAAAGGACATGTAATGTTTTATACTTCTGTTGAATATAATCCAATCAATCTTATTTCCATATTTGTATGTTGGGTATACAGTTATTTTGAAAACCAGATGTAGTCACATGTGTATACCTCCACTAACTTCGTCGCCATCTCTGAGCTCTTTATCCATCCATGGTCAGCTCCATCGGGGCCGTTTGAATGCATTTAACATAAATGTCAGTATATGGGTGCTCTACAGTTGTAGCGTCGGCCCATTTGACCACGGAGATGAGAGTGACGGCTGACTTGACCGCACGCTACCGCAATACAATAATGTTTCCTGTCCATGACAGAGTTAGCATGCAGCTTTAGCCGTGATGTCTAGCTCTGCTTTTCCTGGCAATGTGTGAAACCCAAAGTGTTTCCATAATTTACTGTATGTGTAGTGTTTACCACGTTGGATTTAACATGTGAGGGTGCAGGTTGTGTTCATGTGGACCCTCTGCCGTCTTGTGCTTTCTCGTTTCAGCTCGCTGCGGTTCACAGCAGTTTATTTTGGTTGACGTGTACGGAACGGATATGACGTCACGTTACTCAGACTTCAACAATAAAAGGGGTAACTTCCTTTTACCTCCGCATAGACTCAAATTAAGCAAATATATCGATTCTTGCATTAAAAAAATCGCAATATCGATTGAATCGATTTTTTTTCAACCCCTAGTTGTCACCATGACAACTAACGACAATTTCCAATTTCTTTTGTACTATTCAAATTACCACAGCAAACAGTTTAATGACCCTTCTACTCCTATTGTATTTCTATAGTCCCGCCATGACAGGTGCAACAAAACTAAGACATGTGAAAGAGCCGTCAATCAAGCTGGGTCTGTACATGACCACGCAGTCCTGTAAAGAGATCTAATCAGGCAACACAAGTGAAAACACCTGTGTGGGTCCACTATGGTTGTGTACAGGCTTTATATGCAATACCACTATAAAATACCAATACCACCACACACACAGCAAAAACATACTCAAACTGAATTACTTCACTATTTCGTAGCCTGCCGCAGCAGAACTCTGGGAAAATACTGATTTCATGATATTGCTGCAACACCTCAGCCTGTGGCCTAACTGTTTCCCTGCCTACACACACATACACGCTAGGGAGGACTGGGTTGCATAGAGGCAGTTGCTAGGCAACAAGCATCCTCTAGCTCTCCCTATACATGGAGAAGTGTGCTGTACACGCAACCAAAGCACAAGGATACAGAATCACATGCACACCCCCCTTCCCCGCACACAGAAAGACGTTCACATCGGTGTAATGAGAGTGGTGACAGTGTGTGAGTGTGACATCGTCATTTCCAGACTGTGTAAAACAGCATCTGCTTCCTCCAGAGAGACTCTGAGTGAACAAATGTGACTTCATGGACACTCCTCTACTCAGACATTCAGCTGTACCCAGATCAGCTGAACTCAACGCAGTGAAAGAGCTTCAGTTCATTACCACAGTTAACTCATTAATTGCTGTAAGTATAGACTATCCCTCTCATCACCGTTGACCCATATGGGATGCGAGTTGCAAATGCACTAATTGCGCGAATCAAAGTAAAGCAAAAGGGAGCCATTAAAACAGAAGGCTGTTATAATCATAGCCAGGAAAACACATAAACGCAAAGCAGTGAATCACCAGGGTTAAATAGCAGCATTCATGTTACAAATGAGTGATTCTAATTTGGGGTTTTGATGTGGATTATTTTAGTCCAATACTGCTGCTGATGCCACAAAAAAAGCTCATTCTCATAATTGTGCATTGATTTGTGGAGTGTCGAAAACGTGGACCCCCTGTAGAGTAAGTAGATGATCTATAATGGAGTACTGTAGTGCTCAGTTCTGTAGATCTCATTTATCAAACACAGCAAAGACAAATTGGCTCAGATAGTATTTGGAATGCAATATGCATCATAAATTAAAAACATCTGGGATACATACACAGAAGGTTGATATATTACTAGACACGTGTATGTCGTGCAATATGTTGGGTCTTTTTTAGGGCTGTCAAAGTTAACGTGATAATACAATTATTCACACAATTGTTAACACAATTTCGTTTTAACGCTACTAATTTCTTCAACGCATTTATGCATAATGCAATCTTTAGGTTGTAGCGGGCTCCGTTTTACAGCTAGAGTGAAGATACTGGTATCATATGAAACTAGAAAAAACTAAGGAATCCATTGGTACCAACCACTCAAAGTAACACATAGCTTGTCGTGAAGGACACTAAATAACGCTCTAAACTTATGCTAAATTTTGACAAGGAAAAACTGGCATGGCCATTTTCAAAGGGGTCCCTTGACCACTGACCTCAAGATATGGGAATGAAAACGGGTTCTATGGGTACCCACGAGTCTCCCCTTTACAGACATGCCCACTTTATGATAATCACATGCAGTTTGGGGCAAGTCATAGTCAAGTCAGCACACTGACACACTGAAAGCTGTTGTTGCCTGTTGGGTTTGAATTTTCCATGTTATGATTTGAGCATATTTTTTATGCTAAATGCAGTACCTGTGAGGGTTTCTGGACAATATGTCACGGTCTGGCACTGTGCCAGAGGACATATGACTTTTCTTTTTGTTAAGATCTTGTGATTATCCTTGTAGTGGTTTATTAGTTCTGTTATTTGTTATTTCGGTTTCTTGAAATCGGTTTTTCATTTATATTCATTCATTCTAGTGTTTCCTGTTTTATTTTGAAATTCAATCCTCCTATGTCATGTCTAGTATTACTTCCTGCATTTGTTTGTTTTCCCGCCTTTTTGTGATTGTCTGCCCCGCCCTGATTAGTTTCACCTGTGTGTAATCATCCTGCCCTCCTTGTGTATTTAAGCCTGTGTGTTCCCCTGTGTCTTTGTCAGTTCGTCGTCGCTCCTTCCTGTGTGAGTTTCTCCTGTGTGATTTTTTTCATCCTAGAGAGTAGGTTTTCCTGTTTTCTTGTTTCTTTTGTTCCATACCATGTGAATTGGATATTGAACCTGCCTGGATCGGCTGCATTTTTGTTCTTTGTAGTTGCTTTCATTAAACGATTGAACTCTGTCGGCTGTCTCTTCGCCTCTCTGCATTTTGGGTCCACAACCTAAACGGCAAACCCTGACACAATATTTGTCATTGTTTTGGGTGGTTTATTGATTTACAATCATAAATATATACATACATTTGCATAAGGCAAGCATATTTGCCCACTCCCATGTTGATAAGAGTATTTAACATTTGACAAATCTCCCTTTAAAGGTACATTTTGAAAAGATAAAAAATGTGTGATTAATTTACGATTAATCACAATTAACTATGGACAATCATGCGATTAATCAAAATTAAATATTTTAATTCTTTCAATCGACAGCCCTAATTTTAATGCATTAGAACAGTGATTATAATGCAGGCAGGGGGTCCGTTCCTGTGTTAGGAGGGAAGGCTGGATACTTCCTTTAGATAGAGAGGGACTGGGGACTAGTAAGTGCCTTTGCCTGGGCTTCACGGCGTTATATCTTCTTCACTCGACGCATCACCTCACGCCATACCGAGCAGGCTGCCTGCCGCCGCTGCTGGGTATTGCTGCTGCTGCTGCTGCTGCTGCTGCAAGCGCTTCTTTGGCGCTTCTGTGGCGCTTCTGTGGGTGCTTCCAGCTTCTACAGGAGAGTCCATGCGTGTACCCCCAAGGGGGGTCTTTGCACTGGCCCGTAGTTTGAGTGGTCCTTAATTGGTTGCTGTGCATTTTGATATTGTGTCCCATTATTGTGCAGTGTACTGCTTGCCGTGCGTTTTGCCATAGTGTGTAGTGTTTCTTCAAGGGTGTGTTCGGGTCGTAGGGTGGGTAGGCTACCTGAGTCCATTGGCGTTGACCTCGGTATAGGCTTTCTGCCTGGTGGTGTCCTAGTTTTAATGAATTCATCCACTTAATAAAGGCTATATCTTTTGTACTCTATTCCTGTGTGTGTGGTGATATTTTCTTGCCTCTGACACCGGACCAGACCGAGTTAACAAAGGTTGGCAGCTTACGCTACCTTAAAATCTTTTATTAATTATTAATGAAATTATTAATGAATTATTTGATATACAGAAAATGAATCTACAATTAAAATGCCAAGAATGTATTGATTCCAGCTTCTCATATGTGAGGATTTGCTGCTTTTCTTTGTCATACACAAGAGTAAACTGAATATCTTTGGGTTTCGGACTGTCTGAAAGGAAATTTGTATATGTAATCTTGGCTATGGCTCACTATTTTAGTTATAGACAGAAAATAATCGGCAGATTGATTGATAATTGATTGATTGAGAAATACGTGTTAGTTGCAGCCCTACACATTTAACAATATATCATAAGTTTAACAAACATTACTTTTGCAAAATAATTTACATAGCACAATTCAAATGAACTGTGGTATTGACTGAAAAAGATTGTATCGTTTATGTTATAAAGACAAGGCCATTAAGTGAAGTCAATTCTTAAAGAATGACTAAACTAGACATTAGAACTAGATTAGATTAGAACTGATGACCATACTGCCTATACTGTATAATCTCTGACCCCAGACCATCTCTGTCACTCAGAGTGCCGCTATGGGACCATTTCATTGATTGACAGATGCATTATGGGAGACCTACAGTCAATAATTACATGCTGTCAGACCGGACGACGTCACATGATGGATGCATTGCAACGCTTAAACACAGAGATTGAACCACACGTGCATGCAATGTTGAACGTGTAAACACAACAGAGTGCATGCAGCCAGTGCACACGAAAATGTGCACTAACACACACACACACACACACACACACACACAGATGAGTATTGTTCAGAGTGTGCCAGAGGAAGTCAGAGGTGCAGCCAGCTGAATTCATTTACTATAAATACACACGTCATATCCTATGCTAACTCTTCACACACACACACGAACGCGCACACACACACACATAATCACAAGCGTACAAACACTATGAGAAGCTCTTCTGTGCGCTCTCCCAAACACGTGTGATCCTGACGCATCTGTTTCTGAAGCCTCCAAGAGAGGAGGTAAGATGAGAGTAGAGGAAAAAAACACAGGATGGAGAAAGAGGAGGGTGTGTGTGTGTGTGTGTGTGTGTGTGTGTGTGTGTGTGTGTGATAAACTGACTCCCACATGAAGCAAACAGACCAACCCATCTTTCTTATTCTGTTACCTGATCAATTACTTGTTTCCTCTCTCGTCTTCTCCTCTATATTGGTCTTCATTTCTCTCAGATTTCCCTCCTCTTCCTCTCCTCCCTCTTTACATCCCCCCTCCCAACCACTCACCTCTTTCCCTCCGCGCCTCCCCCCCTGCTATCTTTACTTCCCTTTTAAAGCCGTTTCACACCAGGCACAGATTTTTGAAAAAAAAATCAACCAATAAAGGACAATATATGGCTTGAGATCGCCCAGCAGCTGGGATACGATGAAGATGGTAATGTAGCTGATATGCACTTACTAGGGATGCTAATTTAAAAAAAAAAAACTTAACCGATAACCGACCCTTGATTACCGATTAATAACCATTAACCGACAAGATTAGTGCCTAGCATGCAACGGTGCGCCAGCTCTATGGAGCTAAAAGACAACGGAGTCCCGAGTTCACCATCAGGAGAGCTACTAGCACCCACAGTGCTGCGTGTAGTGTCGCGGACATGCAGCCACGTTCCCAGTAAAAGTCTCCACCACACATTTAATTTAGTTTAGCAGATTGTCCGCAGTGTCTGCCCGTGTCTGGCGTAATGATACTGTCTGCCCAGATTAACGATAACGATTGTCCGACAAACGGTGTGTGTTTTTGTGCTACGTTAGCAGCTGTAGCTCTGCTGGTAGCTCCGTGCTCGCCGCCGCTCTGTCATTGCTGGGTAACTTTTACGAGTGTACGACAGACCGTATGTGTGTGGCGGCGGGGAGTATGGGTTTGTCAGTGGCGTTATAGTTGTGAACATAAGTGTAGCAGACAGTGTGTGTACAGTTTATTTTTCGGTGGATAAATGCTATGAGGCTACATCTCGCTCCGCTCAAGCGAGCTATAGACCGGAGCCAACTTCCTGTATCTTGCAACTCCGTATCTTGCAACCTTAACAGCCTCTTAAGGTGGGCTGTTAAGGTGGACCAGCTTTTCTCCTTAAAGAGACGAGCCGCTCCTCTGAGTTTTTCTCAGCTTTTTAATTCATTATTAATATTTATTTTAACCGTTTTAACCGATAGCGTTAATCGGTTCAAGTTCTTAAAATCGGTTAACGTTTAAATGGTTAATTATTAACATCCCTAGCACTTACTAACACAATATGTTGGTCATGGAATTGGGCTAGTCACAGCAGCTAGCGTTAGCATCACATTTGGGGTCCAATTAGTTTAAGTTTTGTGTACTTAACGTTAGGAGGACACTGTCGTCGCTGCTACTGCTTGATTCAATTTTCTCTTCTCAAAATATTTTTACAATATATACGTTTTCTTGTTGTTGTTTTTTTGATGAAAATGGAACACGGCAAAGTGGATAAATCACACTCGACCCAGTGGGCATAGTTGTCATGCGGGAAATTTGCTAGGGATGCACTGATACTGATACCAATATTGGATATTTGGCTGATACAAACAGCTGGATCAGTGGCAATGGGGCTGCTCTATTCAATTCAATTCTTTATGTTTATACTATATACATTATATACTGGAATTTTAATTCCTGTTTAAGTTTTGACCTAAAGGTCAAAAGATCCAAAAGGTCAAAACTTGAATTTTACACTGGAATTGTAATTCCTGTTAATTTTGAATATTTGTTACTGAGTTGCTCGTGTACGATTTATTATTTTAATAATAAAGAACAATTAAATAAATATATATTCATGTATTTATTGGTCTGTTTAAGTCAAGCCTGGTGTTGCCTTACACATAAAAGAATTGTCCCAGTCACTTCCACACAGTGAAGCATACAGCTTATTAATTAAACACTGGCATCGGATCGGTACTCAGTATCGGCCGATACCCAAAGCCCAAGTATTGGTATCAGGACTGAAAAAGTCGGATCGGTGAATCCATAAAATTTGCGCAAGGATTTTCCGTTCTCCCTCACCACCGCAAAACATTTCTCTGTTTGCTCCTTCCCGTCTCTCATTTATATGGACAAAACTATTGAACCTTCAACAATCACATACAGGTGTAACGTCCGTCCACATACTTTTGGCCATGTCGTGTAAATTGTGCATTCCTACTCTACATCTCTCTTCCTTCTTCCCCATGTTTCCCTATTTGAACGGGTCTTGTGTCTATGTAGGGGATGCGTGCTAATAATGAAATTTCCCCTGGCCTCAGGTGGCATGAAACACCTGCACAGGAAAAATTTTATTAAATCGCCATTTGCATGGAATTATACAACAAAAAAATCTAACTATTAATAAAGTCCTGGTTCCAAACAACAAATATCCAACAACTCAGCATACTGTAGGACTGTTTCATAAAAAAAGGAGAGAGTAATGTATGCCATCACATGTGAACTAGTTGTGTGTATGATACAACACATCTCTATGTAACAGATTTAACAGAGTTAACTTTAAGTAATAATTCAACGAAAATGTATCGATCACTTTTTATGTTTTTTTAACCTCGCTAACGGCACGGCTCCAGGGAGAGCAATGTGGGTCTGGAGGAAGTCGGTCCACCACTTTGGTCCAGAAATATCTCAACTACTGTTAGATAGATTGACATGAGCATTTTGTACAGATGTTCATGGTCCCAGGAGGATGAATCCTAATGAGGTTTATCCACTGAGGTTTATAAACAAATACCTGCAAATCCTATGGCACTCCAAACAACCTCAGCTGTATATTGTGTTAAGTGCTTATTGCCAAATGTCAACATGCTAACACATGGTAAACATTATACTTAAATATCTACACCAATCAGCCATAACATTAGGACAGCATAGGCACCCTGACCGGTCTGCGGCTACGCAGCCCCATACGCAACAAACTGCGATGCACTGTGTGTTCTGACACCTTTCTAATGGAACCAGCATTAACTTTTTCAGCAATTTGAGCTACAGTAGCTCTTCTATTAGATCGGAAAACATGGGCCAGCCTTCGCTCCCCACGTGCACCAATGAGCCTTGGGTCTGACCCTGTTGCCGGTTCACCGATTTTCCTTCCCTGGACCGCTTTTGCTAGGTCCTGACCACTGCAGACTGAGGACATCCCACAAGAGCTGCAGTTTTGGAGATGCTCTGACCCAGTAGTCTAGCCATCACAATTTGGCCCTTGTCAAAGTCGCTCACATCCTTATGCTTGCCCATTTTTTCTGCTTCCAACACAAAGTTCAAAGTTCAAAATGTTCAATTGCTGTCTAATATAACCTACCCACTGCCAGGTGCCATTGTAACGAGATAATCAATGTTATTCACTTCACCTGTCAGTGGTCTTAATTTTATGGCTGATCGGTGTATATCCAAATATCCAGCTCCTTACATGCAAACAGTCTCTTTTCAAAAAAAACTTCTAACATAGGTTTACTTAGTTTTTAGGTAGGTTAGTTTTTTTTTTTTTTACTTACGCAACAAAACTACATGGTTAGGCGTTAAGTATGTAAGTTAAGTAACAAAAGTAAGGTAAGTTAGTATTGTCATTGTGAGCAATTTAGCATGCTGATATTACCATTGCAACAGCCTGCAGGCACAGTATTAATGAGACATTTCTGTGCACGAGTGTGTTTCTGTTCATGTGCACAAAAGTTGGCAAAGTGCACAGGACAGGATGACGAGTGATGATTAGTTCCGAGCTCACAATCCATATTTGCCCAGCACACACACGCACGCACGCACGCATGCACGCACTCACACACACACACACACACACACACACACACACACACACACACACACTGCCAGGTAAACAGGAAGTGGGGTGATTGAATAAGAGAGGAGAGACTTTCCAAATGGATACGGGACCATCTGAGAGAAGAAGACAGAGATGGATAAAAGTAAAGACAGAAGGCGGGACAGGAAGCACTGACACAGGAAGTGATTATGAAACCAACAGGCTGCAATAGACTGAATTATTGCTGTCTTGTTTAACAATATCATGAATTTGCACCAACATGCGGGTAATGCACGCTAACAATTTTGAAGTTTTCATCAGTATCTATTAGTTGTTCAGACTAGCCAGCTGGAAACATTATCAAGTCAAAAGGAGACCGCGTTTCAAACCAACTAATGAGCTAACATTATCTTAATTAGCTAGCTAGGTAAAACTAAGTATTTCTCGGCGATTAATCAAATTTTATTTTCAACTACGATTATGAAAACAAGATAAGCAATATAAAACGATTATTGTGCCGTGTTCCGTTTCGCAATGATGCTCTCGTTTTGGGGACCCTGCTCCCGGCGCAACTTTCAACCAGGGCGGATTTTACTCCGTAGGGGTGTAAGAAAATATCGAATCGATACACTTCAGTATCGCGATATTATGTTTTATGATATTGTATTGATTCTCAAAAACACTGTATTGATTTTTAATTAATAATTTACATACAAAGATTGGTGGCAGACAGTGGCTCAGATTGCACAAAAAGTAGTGCTTTGATGCTGGATGCAAATGCAGATCCCATCTGATTGCTTTTTTACACAGATTTTATGCAAATATTGGTGTGTTCTTTATACGACAGTTTTCCCAAAACTAGATTTAAAAAAAATAGCGATATATTGCATTGTTTACAGTATCACATACTGTATATCCCAATATATTGAATCCTAACCCCTGTATCATGATACGTATCGTATCGCCAGATTCTTGCCAATACACAGCCCTAGTAGTTAATGCGTCAGGGATCTGCGGCGATGTCGGCAACCCATCTGACCCGTCTTGAAACACGGACCCTGTCTCCTTTACCATGCTTAGTGGGTATGAGGTTTTTGCCGTGTCATCACCATAAGCATCTATTAGGGCTGCACAATTAATCGAATATTAATCGTGATCACGATTTTGGCTTCCCACAATGAAATGAACATGATTGCCTACAATACTGATGTTTAAAATGCATTATCTGCTCATAGAAAACTCTGCTGCATATCAAATCAAGCGCTTCCTAAACTAACAGCCAGCCACCAACAAGAGCAAAGTTCTTCATAGATCTAGCTTTTTATTTTGCTCTCAAAGTGAATCAGATTGATGTCATAACTTTAAAATGTAGCCTGGGTGAGTATTGTATTTTTCCATATCGCAATATATATTACAGAAAAAAAAAATTACAATGTCAGTTTTTCCAACATTGTGCAGCCCTAATTTGTACACTAACAGGATGTAATTATTTCCATTCTGTGTAAGTACATTGAGAGATGCATAAAACCGGAGTCAAATTCTTTTTATCTATATATTTTGCAAATAAAGCTGATTCTGATTCAACATTGAAGCGAAAGCAGAGTTGTTTATTTAAATGTGAAAGTGCATTGAAAATATTTTATCACTAAAATCAATTTATAATCATGATTAATAATCCATCCATTTTCTTCCACTTATCCGGGGCCGGGGAATTAATAATCATGATCTCAATACTCATGAAAATAATCTTAATTTTCATTTTGGCCATAATTGTGCAGCCCTTATATCTATACAACCAATGTGTTTACGATTAAATTGTTTACTAGAGTACACAATTGTTCACAAGAGCACAAAGTTCTTCATAGATCTAGCTTGTAAATATTGCTCTCAAAGTGCACCAGACTGATGCATTTAACTTTATATGCACAAATTGTCTTTTTAAATGCATGATGTTTCCAAAGTCAATGAGTAATCGTGTTACATAATCATGATCTCAATATTGACCAAAATAATCGTGATTTGAATACCTTTATTTAGACATTTGTTTTTATTGCCTGTTAGCCAGGGAAGCATGTGCTAGTAGTAGTTCTGTCCTGTAACACTGTAGGCTTTTACCAGGACGGTGGGTTTGCTTCCATTATAACCTGCTATTTATACACGCAGTGCAACTGTAGCCCCTGCTTTGACCACACACACACACACACACACACACACACACACACAGCTCACCATGGGAGGCTGTCTCCATGGATACAAGAGTGCTCCTTGATTGAACCCCTGCTGAAACAACTCTTATAATCTAACCAACATTGTTTTCCAACAGGCCGGCCCCATTGAAACTTGACCACCTGCAATCAGAGCGGGGAACGCCTCGGGTCTCTATCTCTGAGACGCAGAACGAAGCAGTGCGACGGAGATAAGAAGAGGCGAACACAGCACTGGAGCGGAGAGGTCAAACATGGCATCTCGTTGACCTCGATGTGTTGGGACCAACCTACATGTGTGCAGCTAGGGGGAGGGACGAGGGAGCATGGGGGGTATTGGGTTTCATCTAAACGCCTCAGATGTCTTCAGGATCGAAGAAGAAGAAGAAGAAGAAGAAGAAGAAAAGGAAGAAGCACATAAAGGGGGGAAGAAGAAATAAATAGCATTAATTTAATAGGGGTTGGGGAAAAAAATCGATTCACCTTTGTATTGTATTTTTTTTAATGCCAGAATCAATATATTTGCTTAATTTGAGTCTATGCAGAGGTAGAAGGAAGTTACCACTTTTATTGTTGTAGTCTGAGTAACGTGAAGTTATATGCATCCCGTATTCGTCAACCAAAACAAACCACAGGGAGCCGAAACGACAAAGCAGAAAACAGCTGAGGGTCCCCGTGGATACGACCTGCACCCTCACATTTTAAATCCAAAGTGGTAAACACTACACATGCAGTAAAGTATGGAAACACTTTGGTTTTCACACATTGCCAGGAAAAGCAGAGCTAGACATCATGGCTAAAGCTACATGCTAACTCTGTCATGGACAGGAAACATTATTGTATTGCGGTAACGTGCAGTCAAGCCGGCCGTCACTCTCATCTCCGTGGTCAAATCGGCTGACGCTACAACTATAGAGCACCCATATACTGACATTTATGTTAAATGCATTCAAACGGCCCCGATGGAGCTGACCATGGATGTATAAAGAGAATGGAGCTGACGGGAGAGCTAGAGACGGACTTGGCGAAGTTAGCGGTAGCATACACATGTGACTACATCTTGCTTTCAAAATAAGGTGTTAACAAAGGGAACTCTATACAAAATACATATATGGAAATAAAATTGACTGGATTATATTCACCAGAAGTATAAATCATTACACGTCCCTATTAAAAAGAAAATACCACTAATTTGTGAGGGAAATGTCTTTATTCTTTGATTTTTGGGTTATTGGAATACATTTAATAAATAATGCCTGACAATGACTGATATATTTGACTTCAGGACATCTCTGACTACATACACGCTGAAAATCAAACATTGTTTCTGTATTAATTTAGATATTTTCCAAAGCAAAAGTCCCTAGAAGTGTATGATTCAACTCTTTCCCATGGTCTAGTGTTAAAAAAGTTAAGAAAAATTTCAATAAATCGTAATATCAAGTATTAAAAAATCGCAATACATATCGGCACCCAAGAATGGTGATAGTATCGAATCAGGAGATAGGTGTATCGTCCCAGCCCTATTATGTAATATAACAAAAAATATTAATACCTTGTTCTTCTTGTGCCTTTTCACTGGATATTACCAAAACCTTGCAGTGACGTCCTGTATACAACTGTGTTACCATCACTGTTACAGGAATAATCAGTGTGAGGAGATGTCTCCGTGTCACCCACAGCAGAACACAAGCCTCACACAGACAAGGAAATGAGAGCCATTTTTCTTTCATCATAACTTCTATTAGTAGAGCTGAGCATCAAGGCTCAAGGCTCCATCTGTTCATGACCAGCATTCTACATCTTCATCATTTTTCCCCAAACCACTTATATTCCAGCAAAACTCGTATCAAATGCTTCAACAGAACAGGTTAAAGTGTAGTTTTGCTGACAGCAAACAATGGGAGGACTGAGTTGCTTTAAGCTACCACCAAAACTAAATTAAAAAAAGATGAAATATGTGTTTTATGTATTGATTATCATCACCCATAAGACCTTTGACTGGAAGCGCTGCAACTGCCACAGTCAGAGGCTAGGCGCTCTATAGTTACCTAGCAACAGCTTCCTCACCAGCTATCAAGGTTATCTCCCTGATGGCTAACACGTTTTTCAGAGCGATACACACACGCACACGCACACGCACACACACCGGGGCGGCAGTAGCTCAGTCCATAAGGACTTGGCTTGGGAACCGGAGGGTCGCCGGTCCCGCATGGACCAAGTACTGAGTGTGAACTGGTAGCTGGAGAGATGCCAGTTCACACTTGGTACTGACATCTCTCCATTAATGCATGTATATAGGTCCTGTTTGTGCATGTGTGTATGTATTTCGGGCCTGTGTGTACTATGTACTTTGTAAAAACTGTGTAAATTAACAGAGTGAAAAATTTTTATTTCCCCTTGGGGATCAATAAAGTGCCTTTTTTCTTTCTTTCTTTCACACACACACACACACACACACACACACACACACACACAGTTACTGTTATTGTTATTTATTTTCTTCCAGGTACTGCCGTCACTGCTTTGTCTGATGTATACGTTTTCGCTGAGGATGACCTTCGATGGTTTGTCTGGTTTGTGATGGTTTCATCCTCTTGGGAGCATCAATGTACTCAATACATTTCATGGCTTTTCTGGCGATTCAATTTCTATATTTAACATGTACGAGTGGAAATTTTGGCCTGACGATAGACAGAAGGTTAGGGAGTTCTAAAAACATTAGGAATCATCCTCTGGAGACCATCCAAAGCAGAAATCTGAGCAGTAGTTGTTGAAATATCTTGGCCTGGATCAATGTTTTTGACTAACTGACATGATCTCCAATTCCTCCCCATGGCTGTACTTTGTGTTTACTGATTATTAGCAATTATTAGCATGCTAAAACCCTAAACTAAGATGGTGAACATTAGGGCTGGGAGAATACACATATCTCCCTATTCGATACTATCACGAAACTTGGGTGCCGATTCGATATGTATTGCGATTTTTAAGTATTGAGACTCTACAAGTATTGTGATTCGATATTACGATTTATGCAATTTTTTAAAACTTTTTTAACACTAGACCATGGGAGTTGAATCATACACTTCTAGGAACTTTAAATTTGAAAATTATATAAATTAATACATTAAAATGTTTGATTTTCAGCATGTATGTAGTCACATCCATGGTCAGCTCCATCGGGACTGTTTGAATGCATTTAACATAAATGTCTGTATATGGGTGCTCTACAGTTGTAGCGTCGGCCCAATTTGACCACGTAGATGCGAGTGGCGGCTGGCTTGACCTCATGTTTACGCAATGTTTCTTTTCATGGCAATGTGGGAAATCTTAAGTGTTTCCATACTTAACTCTGTGTAGTGTTTACCACTTTGGGTTTAATATGTGAGGGTTCAAGTCGTATCTACGAGGACCCTCTGCTGTTTTGTACTTCCTTGTTGCGGCCAGTTGCGGTCTGTTTTTGTTGACTGATACGGAACGGATATGACGTCACGTTACTCAGACTACAACAATAAAAGCGGTAACTTCCTTCTACTTTTGTATAGACTCAAATGAAGCAAATATGTTGATTCTGGCATTAAAAAATGTATTTCAAAATCGTAAAAAAAAAAAAAATCACGATACATAGGTGAATCCATTTTTTTTCCCACCCATAGTGAACATGGTAAACATTAGGGCTGCCCCCTCTTAGTCGACTAATTGGTCATTTTGGTCTTAGTTAACTAAGATTTCTTTGGTCAATTAGTCATTTTTATGCTTTATTCATGCTGAATGATTTATTTCCAAGAAACTTATGAGCACATTTCTGGTAACACAAGACTTAAAATGTTTTTTTGTGGGAGTCTTTGAGAAACTATGTTTTACAGATTTGTCGATTAAATCAACTAATCAATTAGTCGAAAATGTCGTAGTAAACTAAGAATTTCTTTGGTCGAGGACAGCCCTAGAAAACATTATACCTGCTAAACATCAGTGTTAGCATCGAACAGCAGTCTCGTGGGTCAGAGTCCTGTGTTTATTTGACCCATCCATCCAACCCGACCTCCTCCCTACACAGACTTTGTCGCTCCTTATACTACGTCACTACTTTTCATAGGTATAAGTACGAACAGTGAATGAGAACAGCCTGAATTGTGAGTGTCTTAGCATGGTAACGTTAGCATTTAGCTTAAAGCACTACTGTGCCAGAGTACAGACTTACAGAGCTGCTAGCCGGCTTCAGACTCTTACTGTGTGTTCAAACAACAAATTTTAGAGGTGGCGCATACAAAGTCAATAAAGAACCATTAAAGATAAAGGTAAAGACCATTTGAGGCAAATTTGCCCGCGGTAGCATGAAATGACGCAAAGACGATGAGTTCCGAGTTCAGTCAGAGGTTCATCCGTTGCTAGCTTGCAATATATATGATTTAGTGGACACTTTTAATCAAAGAGTCTGAATGCACACACTTGTAGAACTGACTGGAGTGGAAGCCCAAACCCTGGCTGCGTTATAGCTAGAGTTGGTAATCTTAAGAAATTAGCAAGAGTACGCAAGATTTTAAAAAGTATCCAACCGAAAAACCCACCCCAGTGTTGACGACTCTTTTCTAATGAAAGTAGCTAGCAGCACTAGCTCCAAAAATCTAGCGAGAAAGTCACCAAGTCGGCAACACTGACATGTCCGTCCCTTCAGGCCTCCCTCCAAAGCCACTGCCCCAAAATTATCATAATGAACGTAAACAACATACATGGCTATTGTTAGTACTCACAGCTCTCAAGCTAGCAGCTTGTGGAAGACTCTGGTGACGCGCAATGAGTGCACGGCAAGGGTGCATGTATGTAGACAGGTAGGTAGCTATCATTTCATTCGGGCCAAATGAAATGATTGGACGGGCCTATACAGTCCTGCGACAGCCACAGATATCGGATTTTTTTCTTTTTTTATCAGAGCATTTGATTTATTGATTGCTGTCGGGATGGAAAGAGAATTTCAACAAATATAACAAAATTCTTTTTTGAAGAACACTACCAACTCTAGCTTTAAAGTCATTGTCAAGAGGTGTTTACACTTTCAATCTGGGACCCAAATGAGACAAACATGAGTTTGCTGCTGGATTTTCTGCCCCTTCCCCCCATTTCAGTCGGATTTTCATTTTAAATCTGAGCTTGTTTGCCTGGAGAGACACTAAACACAGTGACGTCCAAGTGTAGACACAGACGCCACTTCCAATCCATGTACACTTAACACATTGAGACGTGCAGATGGCATGACGACACCCACACAGACAGGCGAGCACACTTGCAGGCAAAGGGAGAGTTACAGAGGACCTTAAAGCGCCCTGGGGACAGTCACATGGCTCAGTGATCAATGGAGACCATGTGTCTGCTGTGTAAAGATCATTCTCTGCCTGCTCCTCCATCTCTGACTGTTTTCACTGCTTTCCCGTACTCTGCTTCCATTCCCTAAAACTCCACTCTCTTGTTTTGTTTATTTTGTAGGGGTGGGAAAAATGAATTATCGATTCACCTATGTATCGCGATTCTTTTTTTTTTATCGATTTTGAAATCAATTTTTTAATGCCAGAATTGATATATTTGCTTAATTTGAGTCTATGTGGAGGTAGACTGAATTTACCGCTTTAATTGTTGTACTCTGAGTAACGTGACGTCATATCTGTTCCGTATCCGTCTAAACCAAAACACACCGCAGGCGGCCACAGCAATCTGAAAGGAGAAAGTAGAAAATAGCAGGGTCCATGTGGATACGACCTGCACCCTCACATTTTAAATCCAATGTGGTAAACACTACACATACAGTAAAGTATGGAAACACTTTGGGTTTCACACATTGCCAGGAAAAGCAGAGCTAGACATCATGGCTAAAGCTGCATGCTAACTCTGTCATGGACAGGTAATGTTATCGTATTGCGGTAACGTGCAGTCAAGCCAGCCGTCACTCTCATCTCCGTGGTCAAATTGGCCGAGCACCTATATACTGACATTTATGTTAAATATATTCAAACGACGCCAATGGAGCTGACCATACGTATATATACACATGTAAAGAGAACGGAGCTGACGGGAGAATTAGCGATGGACTTCACCAAGTTAGTGGAAGTATACACGTGACTACGTCCGGTTTTCAAAATAAGGTTTTAACGAAGAGAACTGTTTATACAAAATGCATATATGGAAATAAGTATGATTGGATTATATTCACCAGAATATGATGTCCCCAATAAATTAAAAAGAAAATACCACTAATTTGTGAGGGTCTTTATTCTTTGATTTTGGGGTTGCTGGAAAGAATTTAATAAATAATGCCTGACAATGACTGATATATTTGACTTGAGGACATCTCTGACTGACATGCTGAGAATCAAACATTTTTACTGTATTAATTTAGATATTTTCCAAAGTAAAAGTCCCTAGAAGTGTATGATTCAACTATTTCCCATGGTCTAGTGTTAAAAAAGTTGACAAAATCGCAATATATTGTAATATCGAATCGCAATACATAAAATCGCAATACATATCGAATTGGCACCCAAGTATTGTGATAATATCGAATCGGGAGATAGTGGTATCGTCCAAACCCTATTATTTTGTCTCATTATCATTCCAACACAATTTATTTTTTCTCTGAAGTGGTCTTTCTTGACTCTCCTTTCTTATTGCCAACTCTTCATTGAATGACTTTTCTTAACCTCTCTTCCAACTGTTTTTATTTCTCTTTTGCCTCCCTATGTGGCCATGAACAAATACTTCTTCACATCAAATAAAACATAAAACATTAACCTCAGTTCAACAGACCCAATTTATCTCAGAATAGGATTCACAAATACAGTGTGTTGGGTGATACTTGAAATGAGACCCAAATTTATGCCATCTTGCAATTTTTCAGTGATGCAGATTAGCTACGGTAATAAGGCACGGTGTCTCTAACCCAAAATCCTAACTTTGTGTGAGATAGTGGAATAATTGACAGTAAATCTGGGCCAGTATGTTCTAAACCGCCCAGAATAGGATTGCTGATCCTGCATTACTCAGTAATTCATTCACAAGGATGAGAAAGGAAGACTTTCTGCTAAGACAGCACTCTTGTTCGGGGACCCCTGATACACTGTATGAACACTGGTCTCTATTTTACCGTCCAATATAAGCATTTTACGGGTTTCCCATATTTTTGTTGCAGCTTGTATAAAAAAAATTCGCATTTTGCAATGGGCTGAGGCCTTTGAGACAGCTGTGCAACACAATTATTGTCATCAATAGTGATGGGATAATGGAGTTTAATGTCTGACCTATAGCAAGACTCTATCGGCTTCTTGGTTAAAAGCCATTACAGGCAAAATTCACAAGAGGCATTTGGAGGTAATTGAAAACAGAAAGACTGCCTTTCAAGGGCTGAGTATCAGTAAATGGGGTAAATACAAGGTTAACAGAAAATACTGGCTTTTACATTGTACCTAACTGTTAGTGCAATTATAAACAGGATTAAACAAGATTCTACAGCCATGCTAGCGGCCCTGTGAGGCTGCACATCAGATGAATGGCGCTAAACGAAAAGTTAAGGGATCACCCAAGTTATTACAATTCATCCTGATGGGGACATGAATGTCTGTACCAAATTTTATGGCAATACATCCAATAATTGGATTCGATATTTTAGTTTGGACCAAAGTGGTGGACTGACCGACATTGCCATCCCAAGAGCCATGCAGCTAGCATGGCTAAAAATAACTATATTCAAAACAAAATCAGTAGTTAGTTTGTCATTTATATACTGTATACTTAAATGGGAATTTAACTAGGTTAAGTTGTGCTGATACTGTATGACTGTAAGGGCCACACACATTGGAGGAATATTAGCTTAGCTTTCAAGAGGATTGAGCACAAGATTTAGCATTTCTATATGAAATTATAAAAAATTTAAACTTCCTACAGAGGAAACTCTGTAGGAAGTTTACAGGAAACTCACCAAGTATGTTCAATAGGGCGCTTTCCCCTCTCCCCTAGTTTATCTCAAATTACTTTATAAACGTCACTAATTTTGACATAAGGAGTGAGCACAAGATTTAGATTTTCTATATGAAATTATAAAAAATGTAAACTTCCTGAAAGCCACACTACAGAGGAAACTCACCAAGTATGTTCTATAGGGCGCTTTCACAAGCCAACATTTAGTCTGTTTAAATCTAAGCGCGGTTCATTTGGGCCGTTGTGAACGCAGTAATCGTACTGTGGTGTGGACCAAAACAACCGGTCTGAGACCGCTTGCAAGAGGTGATCTAGGACCGTTTCCAAGCGAACCAAAACGCAGGCTGCCTGTGTGGGCATTTGTTGAGATGGACAGAGGTAAACAACACGTTAACATGAGTGGGAGAAGTCCGATGTTTGCTTGACATCCAGGCCAAAGAGAACACACAGAATATGCTAAATAAAGTCCACAAAATTAATGACGTTTATAAAGTAATTTGAGATAAACTAGGGGAGAGGGGATTAATGCGCACAGTAGATCAGTGCCGCCGAGTCCGCGATTCCTTGCATAGAAGTGGCAGTTCTCAAGACGAAAAAGATAAATTCGCTCCTTCATACTCGCCCTTCTAGTAAATTATGTTTTAAATGTGGTCTCGTTTAATTTGTGCACTGTAAAACCGAACCAGACTAAATAGAAAACGAACCAAAACGATCAATTTCACTGATTCGGACTAGCCAAATGGACTATGGCTTGTTGAAAGCACCCTAAAGGCTCAGACACACCAGCCCGACATCCAAGAACTAGCAGCGACGAAGGCGAACCATTGAATCGCCTCACGTCGCCTTTGTCTTGGCCAAAAAGTTGCACTTGAACACAACGCAAAGACTACAGCACGCGGCCATCTGCCACATACGTTCTGCACCTGCTTGAGATGAAATAACTCTCCCTACCAGCAGGCGGTGGTAGTCTATATGTCATTCAAAAAGTGAAACAGGAAGACCGAGGACGGCGGATATACAAGTCGTTGTTATGATACGTATATGAAACAAAGCAGCGTTTACCGACCATTTTCACACCACACTCACTCACCACTTAACTTCATACCAGATGGCCATGTTGTTGTGAAATATCCGTGTGTTGGAATGATAAGATGAAATGAAGATGAAAAATGAGAAGAGCCTTCTGTGTTTTTCCTCTTGACTTTACTTGTTGGCTTGCTTTCATCACTTCCGTTTCTCTTCTCGTGCACTGATTCGCTTTAGCTGAACAGCCAATCAGAGTGATTTCTCTCACCAACGAGCTCCGCCGCCAATTCGACATGCTGAATCGGCTGAAAAAACTCTTACACGAGCAGACTAGAGCCGATAATGCGGGACACACCGAAAAAACTAGGCTGACAGACGCTCAACGACAGCGACAAACTGTCCGACGGCCGACCGTCGGCTTGGTGTGTCAGGACCTTAAGAGACAGTGTTGGGTGACAGGTCAAATACAAACTGACTAGATTGAAATATTATCTGGTATGAACATTCAAGGACCCCAGAGGAGCATTGCAAATAATTCTGGTGACCTCTCGACCTCTCATCGACCCCTACCATCAGGTGTAAATTTCTCCTGGACCAATACTTTGGTATCTCTAATTGTTGGAATTCCATGAACTTGGCTGTGTTTGAATGTAAAGTCGGACATCGCTGGAGGAAGAAACATGTGATTCCCTCTCTTCTCTTTACTGCTGGTGCTGTTTAACATCAACTGAGTATAATACTACCACAGAAATGTTCTTAAAAGATGAACAAGGGGTCAACTGCTGCCTTTGGCTTCTCCCTGCAATGGTAAGAAGAGCAGACAACACTTGCAGCTACACCCGGACCACTCACACGAGATCCAAGCAATTAACCTGTTAGGCTGCATGTGAGTGGGGTCTTAAGTGTTATTAATCTAAAGAGTTAAGGGCCAGATATAGTCAGATGCAAATGCCTGTGTGACGCAAAGCTACCTGTATGTGTTTATGTCACAAAGTATTGGGATTTGCAGACCTCGTCAGTACTACTTCATCTTTTGTATTCAGTTGTTTTCTACTACCATTTATATACTCCTCATATGTATATCTATATAGCTGCCCTCAAAATTATACAAAAAAACATTCAAAACAATACTTTCACCACATACATAAATGAATCAAATAATAAAGCATGATTTGTATTTGAGCCCAAAATCAAAAGAATAACAAAAAGTAAGTCTAAATTAAAGCTGAGTAACTGTTCATGGTTAATGGTTTTAGTCACCCATTGGTTTGTGGACCTCCATTTTGAAGCCTTGAGTGCGGCATTTGGCCGTCGCCATCTTGGTTTTTAGCCGTTGCCATCTTGGTTTTTTGCAACCAGAAGTGAGATGAGAGGGTGAAGCTAAGTACAACCAAACGCTGAACAAGACATTTTTAGGTGACCAAAACATTACTATTAACTTTCTTGAACTGGAAATACACTGTGAAAGAGTTAAAGTTGTAAAACGAAAACACAGACAACTCCCAGACCGGACAACTCCATGGTTTTGTAGCGAGCTGTCAATCACAAGGTAGCCACGCCCTAAAGCATACCCTGCTTTATGGTCTATTTGGGTTGGGCTTAAAATAAGTGCATAAACTAAGTAAAACACGTACGGAAACAGCGTAACACAACTACAGAAAACACATCACAAACGTCACTAAAAAACATTTGACAATCATCATGTGTCTTGCCAAAAAAAAAAACCACTACAATGTTCTCCTGGTTAAAAGTTCGGTGTTTGTTGGACCCATCAACATCCCCACCAGCCCACCTTTAAGTGGCAGTAGGCAGTTTATTTGTGGCATCATTGGGCAAAAATTCCATAATAACCTTTCAGCATATTGAAATTCAAGTGTTCGGAGAGATCACTAGACCTCTGCTCCTCCTCATGGCTCTGTTTTCAGGCGTTAAAAAATCTAGCCTGTGACGGAAGACTTTGACCAATCACAGGTCATTTCATTGAGAGAGCGTTCCTATTGGCTGTGCTCCTGTCATGTGACCAGCACTTGGCGTTCCTTCTACAGATTTTACAATGGCGGCCGCGTCACAAACTTTCTCATTTTACAGCTAAACAGTACACTACAAGATGATTCTGAAAACATTTGAGGTGAGAAATAGGCATTACAGTCACAGAATATTGATTCATATTTGATCAGCGCTGCCTAGTTTGACCGTTTGGTCGGAGTTCACAAGTGATTGAGAGCCAGCTCTCATAGACAGCAGCTGGACAGCAGACCTCAGATCAGCTCTGACTGGTTGTTTTCCTCCGGTCTGTAAAATCTTGCAGATGCCGTTAGGAGCACCGGAGGACACCGGAGGACACAGAGGCATATGATTTTTTTCAGGTTACCTGTTTCATGTACTACAGTCGCGATATAGCGACCGTTTTATAAAAATAACTTTTTTTAATCATATTTGCTCAATCTCGCCTACTTCAGCTTTAAGTGGTCTTTCTCGTTATTTATACTACGTCACTAGGTCTTATTGTAGCATTTATACACGGATGCGTTTACATTGCAGTAAGTACAGGATATGGCGTACAAATGACACGCGGTAATCAAGAACAATTAACACACCAGTCATAATTTTGTTTTAATGAAAACTCAACTCACGGCATATGCTCCATGGCGTTCTTCACCACGGTTTTGGAAGAAGGAAATAACAGGAGTAACAGGCAAAACCAGCTTTAAAAGTGGCATATTTTCTTTTCAAATCAGTGCTGTGCAGTGGATCTAATTTATGCTGATGTGACTAGTGGTTCATGTTGATTTCGAAAAGTAACTGAAATATTTAAAGAAACTTTAAATTGTTAAATTTGAGAACGGAATTTGGTGTGGTGGCCCCCGATTCCTCCGCGCCACCAAAGCAGTCAACCTAGGGGAAACACTGCGGTTTAATTAAGTTTCATTTATTAATTAATTATGTAAATGACATTGCGTTTGTTATAAAGTGTAAGCTTTTGTAGGCTTAATTTTATTTTGCCAGGTTTCACTTTGAATTGTGCTGCTTTGTAGTGTGTGTTTGTTTTGTTGAGTGTGACGATTGACTTGGTGGCCTCTCTTCGAGTACAGACCTCAGGGCAGCACTGTGATAACTGAACAGACAGTGACCTCATCACTCACACACACACACACACACACACAAACACAACGCAGAAATGAGGCTAACCCACCATCAGAGTGCAGTGCATCAGAGTGCAGTTTCCACTCTGTACTACCAAAAGCCACTAAATAACTATCATTTACAGGCAAGTTTACCATATGATCACACACACACACACACACACACACACTGAATATACTATAGTTACAGTGTGTGTTTTCTCTGAGCGCACCCACACACATGTACACATGAGGTTGCCTAGTAATATGTTGGTTTTGACAAACATTCAAACTAAAGAGGCAACCACACACAAACACACACACACACACAGAATGGAAGTACTCCACAGTAAACACCTGGAGGACATTTAAGTTTCATTTCATCACAGGAGCCACATGTTTGTCATTGAGCAAAAAGGGAGGGAGGTGGGAGAAGAGGAGGAAGAAGAGAAGATCAACAGAGTGGTGAAGTATAAGCTGTATAGTAGGAAAGAAAAGATGGAGGAAAACAAGACCTATAAACTAAACAACAAATTAGGTTGTTCGTCATCGCCCTCCATAATGACCCATATGAGCTTTTTCTGTCTGGCTATTTATTGAATAGCATCAAAGTAGAATCAGAGCAATGCAATTCCAAAGGAGTAGTTTGACATTTTGGGAAATGCACTTATTTGCTTTCTTGCTGAGAGTTAGTTCAAAAGATCGATACCACTGTCATGTCTGTGCCGTCGGTTAGTTAGCTTAGCTTAGCAGAGCATAAAGACTGGGAACAGAGAGAAAAAGCTTGCCAGGCTTTGTCCGAATGTAATAATAAATAAATAAAAATCCCGTAAAACCACAACTTCTCCTTTTTAGTCTTCAGTTTTTGCATGGATTAAGCAAACGAGATATTGCATGTTAACTGGAAATTTTCGTAAGAAATTTTGATCAGTGCCTGGTGCTGGTGTGGGGGGGGGGGCTGCTGACTCATTTATGTGTATGATCACATATAGAGTGTATTTGTACAGTATTTGTGGCACTTGTCATCGAAAATACTATCTCAGCTCTAAAACTGAAAGTCATATTGAAAAGTGTTTTACTATGAGCGCCATGAAGCTTCACTGAAGAGACTGATGTATATAATTTACATAATCTTGAAAATGCTCACATTTGAGAGGAGATGAGAGCATCTGACGCTCAATTTATAGGCCAAAAACACACGCGGCTTCTGTGCACTACTGTATCCTGTCAGTACAACTGTTTTTTATCAAAATATATCTTACATATATATATATATCAGAGTAGGCATGGGACGTGCATTATTGGTGCATCACTGTTTGTGATGTGTCAGTGTTTCTGTGCATATATAGCGGGGAAGTGAGATCCGATCACAAGTGGTCACTGGAGAAGCATGCAGAGACGCGTTCTAATGCCAGGTGTGAACAGAGCCTAAGTTACGTTAGTGACGTTTGTGATGTGTTTTTTTAGTAACGTTCGACATGTTTTTCGTACATATGTTACATTATTTCAGTAGCCCATCCATAAGGTTTTTCCTAAACCTAACTAAGTGGTTTTGTAACCTAAACCTAATTGCAGACGTTAGCATAGTTTTGTTTCGTGGCATACAAATGACTAGGGATCGACCGATTATCGGCCGATATTCTGCATTTTGCCCAATATCGGTATCGGCATTTTTTTTAACCGATAACCGATAAAATAAATAAATTTGAAAATGCGCTACATAGGCTCTGATGCAGCCTCCTCTCTCTGTCAGCACTCTCCACTCAGTCTCCACTGTGCAGTCTGGCTCAATGTCCCGCCCACTGCACTATCTGATTAGTTACACGTCATCAGCAATAGCCAATCAACACTGAAGGCTGCTGCTCCACAGACAGGCAGAGAAGAACACACAGACACAGACGGAGCTGCACCGGTGAGCGAGAGGAGCTGTATTCCCAAGGTAAGACGGAAAATATAAGTTGCAATAAACATCCCAATCCTCTATGCTGAAGTTGCAAAAACACCACAATCTTATGATCTATTTATATGCTGACAAGCATGCCCAGTTTCCCAGTTACACCGCTGAAAATGTCCGAATAATGCACGTTGTTGCAGTGACATACAGTTAACTTTAACGAGATAATAGTGTTTATTTATGTAGCGTTAGTTATATTTCTGAGTAATGTTGGTCACAGTGCAACTGGAATTTATTTTTAGCTGCTGATTTGCGAACGTAACATTACTCGCCCGTATGAGTTGGTGTTTTTACATGTACGTTTACACAACGTGAGCTAATGTTGAGCGTCGTAGAGCTTACTTGAGAACGATAACGAACGTCAATAAGTTCATTTGTTGATCCATAATTTAGACAGCTGACTAGCAAAACAATTGATCGGCTATAACGTTATTTCTTACACGTCCCTTACCAGGCTGGTCCTCTCAGTCTCAACCAGGAGGCTGTCCTGAAGCGGCCCTGACTCTGTTTCTGGTAGAGACGTGCAGGATATTGTTGTTAGCGACTTTAGATGTAATTAATTAATTTAACTTTTATTTCAAATCTCGAGGAATCATTGAAGACATGTCCAAAAAAATAATAAACAAGAAAACAAACAATCAGAACACAGTTAAAAACAGTTACATTAAAGACTAGAATAGTTGGTCATCATGGTTTTAAATCGACCTATTAGTTCAGTATTGTTATAATATAAGTAATATGTAATGTGATATATGATGGCAAGTTAAGGGCTTTATAAATAAATAGAAACCAGTACCTGTCACATCCCGCTGTTAGAGATGCCCAGTGTAATGGAATGTAATGGAGCTGCATATAAGGCCTGTGTTAATCCATACATGCACTGCATAGAGTTGAATAGTCACTTCTTTTGCTACTGTACAAATTTAGCTATAGTAATCATTGGTCATAAAGTAGCCTAGTTTTGAATGACAGGTTCCTTTCTATCATATGTTGTTAATACATAACATTTTGAATAACTGAAAACAACTACAGGCTTTCCAAAGCTGTTCTGCTTGAATAAATGAAGCATAATCATACATAAGCATATGTCAGCTTGCAGCCCCACTTGTTACTCGCTCTCTCTTTCTTTAAACCCTCATTGAAGATGGATAAACTAAAAAAAAAGTTTAAAGTGCGGTATGGGAGTATTACACTGAGACTCCAACAACACCAGGGAAGGCAGTCTGCAATACCTGCAAAGACAGTGTCAGCATGGGAGGGACAACTGCAAAGATTACAAATACTTCAAACCTGTGGTCCCATCTTAGGGTTCATCACCATGTGTTGTATGAAACTACACAGAAGAAACAGGAACCTGAAGCTCAGCAGAGGACAACGACTCCATCTCAGCCTAAAATACATGACATGTTTCAGAACCAAAGGAAGTGGGCAAATTCTGATTAAATATCTAAACTAATGGACAAACTAATTACAGAGATGATAGTCATCGATAGATGATAGTCTGACAACCAACCGGTCACAGTGGTCTCTGATGTTGGCTTAAGCGCCTCATGGCTGCAGCAGAACCACGATATGAACTGAAAAGTGAGAAGTATTACCGCACTGAAAAGCTGATGTTCACCACAAGGTTGTAGACAAGATATAAGCCCTAACCCAACCAGACAACGCTGGCTACTCACTCTCCTTCACTACATAAAGGTTCATCTTATCTTACAGACTGCTGGTCTGGATCAACAGAGTCACTGATGAGCCTAACATGCTACTTTATTGACAATGAATGGATCAGAAAGCAGGTTGTTTTAAATACAAGGGCGATGCATGGATCCCACACTGGAGAATACATTAAAGAGACATTCCTGGGCATGCTTGAAGATTGGAAAATAAGCAAAGACCTTGTAGCCTTTGTGCTTTGAGACAGTGGAGCAAATATGGTGAAAGGAATGAGGCTCGCTGAACTTCCAGACCTCAACTGCACAGCGCACTCATTGCAACTCGTGGTGAATGATGGTCTGTCAAGTCAAAGAGTCGTCACAGATATCATTGCAATGCTGAAGAAGTCTGTCACCCATTTCCACCATTCGTTTCTTGCCAAGCAGCGTTTGAGGGACATTCAGAAAGACCTTGGCCTGCCAGAACACTACCTTATCCAGGCTGTTCCAACAAGGTGGAACTCAACGCTCCACATGCTACAAAGAGTGCTAGAGCAAAAGCGTACCCTTAACATATACTCAAGCGAACACAGAGGATTTGCATGTCCTACTGCTCACCAGTGGGACATTGTGTCCAATTTGGTCCAAACTCTCATCCCAATAGAGGAAGTGACACTAGAGGTGAGCCATAACAGTTCTTCAGCATCCTGCATCATTCCCTGTCTGACCGTGCTGAAGTTGCTACTTGAAGATGATGGGCCCTCGACACAAGGCATCAGAACGCTCAGGCAAGTCATGAGAAGAAGAAACCTTTATTTGTCATAGTACATACAGGTACATACATGAAATTTGACTACTGCATTTAACCCATCCTAAGTATTTTAGGAGCAGTGGGCTGCTGTAAGTGCCCGGGAGCAACTTGGGGTTTGGTGTCTCGCTCAAGGACACTTCGACATGCAGTCTGTAAGGGGATCGAACCGCCGCCCTTGTGGTTAAAGGACGACCCGCTCTACCCACTGAGCTACAGACGCCGGAGGGAGAGCGTGATCAAACGTTTCTCAAAACTTGAAGAAACAAAAACTGTGGTGTTGGCATGTCTTTTAGATCCTCGTTATAAGAATCATGCATTCTCCTCTGGCGCTACATTGACCAAGGCCAAAGAATGGCTGAAAGAGGATGTTGTGGACGTTGCTACACAAGAGACCAGTCAAGAAGAGCATGCCGCTACAGAGGGAGCCAGTGTGGAAGAGCAGGCTGCTGCAGAATGGACCCATGAGAAAGACCGAACCTCCAAAAGTCAACGGAGAGAGCAGACATCTTGTCGTAGCCGTATTGATGAGATGTTCCATTCTCTGCTAGGACCCCACACTGTCGAGCCGTTGACTGCCAGCCTGGAGGATGAGTTACTTCTGTACCTCAAGGACCCAGTGATCGACAGGCGTAAGGGGGATCCACTCCGGTGGTGGAGACAGAATGAAGGGCGCTTCAGGCTACTTGCCACGCAAGCAAGAAAGTTTCTTTGCTCACCACCCTCATCTGTTCCAAGTGAGCGTGTCTTCAGTGAAGTCTGCAATTTATGAGAAAAACAGAAGCCGCCTCACTGGAGAGCACGCTGAGCAACTCTGCTTTCTACACCACAATCTGGTGCTGCTGAACTGGGACTGCTAATTGAGTGATTTCAGTAAAAATTTAAGTTTTGCTAGTTATATGTATTTTTTAATTTTATAAAACTTCAGGGAGATATTTTTTTTATTGATTAAAATTTTTGGTTAACTTTATACGAAATGTTGCTGGGAGCTCTCTGCACTTTTTGTTTTATGATAATGTTGAAAAGTTCTCTATTAATTAAACATATGGTTTTAGGCATTTCAACAAAGGTTTGTGTTTGAGTTTGTGTTATTGCCATTTTTGATACCAAGATTTTCATTTTTACTGCAAATGTGTATCGGTTCAAATTATCGGTTATCCGTCTCCTTGATTACTAATAATCGGTATCGGTATCGGTCCTGAAAAGCCCATATCGGTCGATCCCTACAAATGACATCCCGAAAAGGCTAAAATGCATCCTCATGACACGCGGAATGTCCTTGTAATGTTGTGCTATTTATACGCCTTCCCATGAGATTCAGTTGCTCTTTAAGTGAAGGCATTGTTTGTTACTATCATTATGTTTGTTTAATTTATTACTAAAATACCAACTTTACTAGGATTTTGCAGCGATTTGGGCCACACCAGTAGTTTAGAAATGCTGTTGTTTGTGTTGCGTAACTTTTCAATGATTAACCAACTATTTATTGTGAACACGTCCAATAATTGTTTGAATTTTAGATCCCTATTTCATAACCAACAACCAACCCCAAACTTTTTTCTTCTGACTGACAGTCATGATTTTCATAGCCACAAGAGGTCATTATCTGGTAAATAAAGCTCCTTTTAGACATTTGGACTAGGCATGCACCGATCCGACTTTTTCAGTCCCGATATCGATAGCGATACCTGGGCTTTGAGTATCGGCCGATAACAAGTACCAATCCAATACCAGTGTATAATTAATGGGGACTGGAAGATGCTTGTCGATATTGGCCAGCAACTCATTTTTCCACCTGAGATTGCTTCTACCAACCTTAGGCCAGACATGGTACTCTGGTCCCCTTCACGAAAGGCTGTGTACATCATAGAGCTCACAGTCCCGTGGGAAAACTCTGTTGAAGAGGCCTACGAGCGTAAGAAACTGCGTTACACAGAGTTGGCAGCAGACGCAACTCAGCGTGGCTGGAATGCAAAAGTCTGGCCAGTTGAAGTGGGATGCAGAGGATTCGTGGCTTCTTCCACCATCAGGTTGCTGAAAGAACTAGGAATCCATGGACAGGCTCTGCGGCAGACCGTCAGAGCAGTTTCTCAAGCAGCTGAAAGAGGCAGCCAGTGGATCTGGATCAAACGGAAGGACCCTTGCTGGGCTATAACTTCATGACCCCCCACCCCCACCTGAGAACCCAATTCAGATCCCTCCAACTTGAGGAGGGCATATGAGGTATGCGGTCAGCTGTAGGGCTGGCTCAGGGAAGAGGACGCCCCTGCCTTGCATAGTCCCGTGGGAAATCTTAATTGGGCATGGGACACAAGCTAAGGCTTGATCACCCTTTAGCTGGCCACCTTTGATGAGGGTGTTTAGTGATTAAAGGCCGAAACACCCACTGACTCGAAGGCACACTACTGAGGATGTGTCCCAAAATTGACCTCTTAACTCAGTCTAAGAAATAAACCTCCCATGCCACTCTGTCAACATCACGGCAAATCTCATGTGAGTGCATACCATCTATTGGCACAATGGACAGTTTTAACATCTCGTCCCGTGTTTTATGATTCTAAAATACCAACTTTACTAGGATTTTGCAGCGATTTGGGCCACACCAGTAGTTTAGAAATGCTGTTGTTTGTGTTGCGTAATTTTTCAATGATTAACCAACTATTTATTGTGAACACGTCCAATAATTGTTTGAATTTTAGATCCCTATTTCATAACCAACAACCAACCCCAAACTTTTTTCTTCTGACTGACAGTCATGATTTTCATAGCCACAAGAGGTCATTATCTGGTAAATAAAGCTCCTTTTAGACATTTGGACTAGGCAAGCACCGATCCGACTTTTTCAGTCCCGATATCGATAGCGATACCTGGGCTTTGAGTATCGGCCGATACCAAGTACCAATCCAATACCAGTGTATAATTAATAAGCTGTATGCCTCACTGTGTGGAAGTGACTGGGATCATTCTTTTATGTGTAAGGCAACATCAGGCATGATTTAAACATTGCTTTCCTAACTTTGTAACACAAAATGTGACCAATAAATATATAGATATAAATATATTTAAAAGTTCTTTATTATTAGAATAATAAATTGTACATCAGCGACTTTGGTTAAAACTTAAACAGGAATTCAAATTACAGTATATAATGTATATAGTACATAAACATACAATTGAATTGGATAGATCGGCCCCATTGTCACCAATATCCGATCCAGCTCTTTGAGTCAGTATCGGCCCGATAACCAATCCGGTATCGATGCATCCCTAATTTGGACAAACGACCAATGCTATCATCGTTCAAGCAGTGAGGACAGTATAACGAAAGAGGAACTGGAAAATCTTAGGCTGAGAGTGGTAGAAGACAGAGAACATTTTTAAAAAACAAATGTCAACAACACAGAAAACAAATTTGTGAAATAATGAGAGAGAGGCCAAAAGCGTAGATGAGGAGACGGAAAAACTGCGCTGCAGGCTGTGTTGGGTGGAGTGAAAATGAGAAGGGGAAAGAGAGATAGAGGTGACAAATTCATCACTAGTTTGGCAGTGATCATGGCCAGGAATAAGCCAGCGTTGGATTAGAAAACAAACTCAGAGCTGCAGGGTTTAACAACAACAACAAACACAACCTCCTCATCCTGCTGGTTTACACTCCCCCTTCCTCCCCCCTTCACCCTCTCATCTTTACATTCTCCATTTCTCTGCACTGTTATTCATCACATATCAATATCTCTTCTATCTGACTCTTCCTCCCTCTTTCTCTCTTTGTATCCCTCTATTATAACCCGACAGCGTGGGCTCGGGCTATTATGGAATATTGTGATTGCTCGCTACATTTAGACTGTGAGAGGAGGAGAGGGGGAGGTGAAATAGAGAGATACAGATAGATGGAAAGACAAAGATAGAGATGGAGTGAGATTTAAAAAAATGTGTACGACCTTTCACGTAAAGCTAGTTAGCCTTGGGGCGCTAATAAAGCGGAACAAGGTGTGTGTGTGTGCAGTGATCTGTCTGGCCTTGCAATGCTGCAGTAAATCGGCCTCTATACAATAAAAAGGGCAAGGGCTTGGAGGAGAGGAGAGGAGAGGAGAGGTTTTTGTTTTTCAAAATCCCTATATTTAACAATTGCAGGGAAAGAGAAACCAGATCATTGTCTCATTCTTACCACAAACCGAACACACAACAAAAAATGACAGTCAATCAAAACCAGCAACGTAATTCTCTGATCAGAGATTGATAATCAACTCTCCATCCTCCCCCACAGAGCATAAACCCCCCCCAACAGTCCATATGCGGCTGAAGGCCTGCACATTGTCCATCATATGGTAGTATGTGTATTCTACCCTCAGTCGGGCCTTCAGCAGTCCCTCCAGAACCGGTACCAAGTCAACACTGCCAGCACCCTGAGCCCGGTTCCTTCGCGTCAGCCAGATGGCCAACTTGGCAGAACCAGACAAAAAGTTCACCAGTGTGTGAACAGTCTTTTTTTTTTGCACTGTATTTAGGACCAAAGATAAACAAATCAAAAGAAAAACCTCCCCCAGACCCTGAAACTACCGTTTAAAAAGGTCAAACAGTGCCGACAGCCGAGGACACTGAACAAATCAATGCTAAAGTGTCTCAACCTGAGAACAGAAAATACACTACTCCCCCAGCTCTGGATCCAGGTGCACTCTGTATCTGTTCGTGGCTATTGCTCCATGCACAACCCTCCATTGGAGGTCTGCTGTCCGCTTTTCAACGGGCAGCTTGTACAGGGTAGGCTAGCTGCCTTTCGGGGAAAAATCTGGACCAAACATCTCAGTCCACTTTGACGCCTTCATCCCTGCCAGAGAGCGCAGGTTCAGAACCTTAACCCATACCTGATACGGTTCTTTTTTGCCTGCAGACTGAAACTTGTCCATTTGGGGCATTGTAAACGTCAACAGCTGACCTCCTCCTTCCTGCCACTCCCCCACAACTGGGGTGATGGTCAGAGAGGGGAAACCATACTCGCCCTCTTCAGTCCACTGGTCGCACAGAGGATGGTCTTCTGCAAACACTCTCAGACTGTGGCAGGGCAGCACAGACTTCCTCCACCACTCTATTTATTAGCCTGACGGAGGTGATGTTACTGCCCTCTCTCAGGGCGTCCAACGATGTTGTCGTCATCCTCATCAGATGGCCCAGTTTGGTGCAGCCAGCCTCTCTGAGCTTGGCCTGCAGGCTGGCAGACTGCAGTGTTTGAGTCCTTATAAAGTTGTTAAAGAACAAAGGTTCGTCAAACAGCCACATGCCTGTTGTTTCATTTGTGGTCCAAATGATGTTGAAAATCTGCCGTGCCTGCAGTACAGAGGTGTAGAACGGTGAAAGCCCAGAAAGGTCCACATCCACAGGCTGCAAGAGGAAGAGCTGTTTGTCGTATCCCAATCACCCTGCTCTCCTCAGCAACAATCGAGCGATGTCAAGCCAGCCTGGGCCGCAGTTATAAAGCAGTCTTTGTGCAGTCTGGAGTCTAAATGAGGCAATTTTGGACTGGATGCTTACTAGTCCCTGCCCCTCTTCAACAACCGGCAGGTAGAGAGCTGCTGCCCGGACCCGGTGCCGGCCAGACCAGAAGAGGTCCAGGATGACTCTCTGAATGTCCTCTATCAGGCCTCTTGGCGCTGCAGAGCAACAAGTTCGTGCCAAAGAGACGAAGCGACCAAGTTATTTGCAACTAGAACTCTTCCCCTATACGACAACTGGTGTAGCAACCATTTCCATTTAGACAACCGCGTGCACACTTTCTCCCTAACTCCCTCCCAGTTCTTCTTTTGGAAACCATCTGTACCCAAAAACACCCCCATCACTTTCAGGCCCTCTTTCCCCCACTCAAGTCCTCCAGACAGACTGGGCACCACCTGATCCACCGCCCCACCAACAAGGCCTCACTCTTTGCCCAGTTCACCCGTGCAGATAAGGCCTTTTCATACAGGGACAGGGTATCCTGCAAACATTGAACGTCCTCCTGGCAGGAGACAAAAACACAAACATCATCTGCATAAGCAGATACAATAGGAGGACGCTCAAGGTTAGAGGACCCAGGCAGTGAGAGACCACTGAGCCGCCCTCGCAATCTACACAGCAAGGGCTCGATGGCTAAACTGTAGAGTTGTCCTGAAATAGGACAACCCTGCCTTATCCCTCGCTGTACAGGAATCGGCCTACTCAGCCCTGCCCCCATCTTCACCATACATTGTCCACCACTGTACAGTAAACCAACCAAAGCCAGAAAACCATCACCAATACCAACAGCCCTAAGTGCAGAAAACAAATAATTGTGATCCACCCTGTCAAAAGTCTGCTCTTGATCCAGAGAGACAATCCCAAAATTAACATTGTCCGATCTACACACATCAAGAACATCTCTAATGAGGAAGATGTTGTCCATGATTGTCCTGTCAGGGACACAATAAGTTTGGTCTGTATGTACAATCAGTTCCAGGATGTCCTTAAGTCTGTTTGATAAGGCTCTGGAAAGCACCTTATAATCTGAACAGAGGAGGGCAACTGGCCTCCAGTTCTTGAGTAAAGCCAGGTCTCCTTTCTTGGGCAGCAGAGAGAGTACTGCTCGTTGACAGGAGACAGGAAGAAAACCAGTTCTAAAACACTCTAACAAAACACAATGTAGATCAGGCCCAAGGGTATTCCAAAAGTGCTTGTACAAGTCGCTGGAGAAACCATCAACCCCTGGTGCCCGTTCTGATGCCATCTGGTTGACAGCAACTATCAACTCATCCAGAGTCAGCTCACAGTCCAGAGCAGCTTTCTCCTCCAGGCTGAGCTGAGGAAGACCTTCCAGGAGCTCCTCGCGACACTCCATGTTGCAAGGTTCTGCCCTAAAGAGGTCAGCATAGAAGTCCATCGCATGGCTCCTCATCTCACCTGGAGTGGTGGTCACTCTGCCTTCTGGGAGCTTAAGGCAGATCATCTGCTTCCTCTGCGCCACCGAACTACTCCAGTTTGAAAAAGAAAGAGCTCGGGGCATCCATATCTTTAAGCTGGAGGAAGCGAGACCTGACAAGAGCCACCTTGACTCTCTCCTGCAGGAAGGAGCTCAACTCCAGCCTCTTCTCTTGCAGCAGATGACCCGTATTGGGATCTGAGTCCTTAAGTAACCCCTTCTCAATATCATTAATGCCGGCTTCAAGCTGCTGGACTGCTGCCTTAATCTTAGCAGTGGCATGGGAGGTGTACTGCTGACAAAAAACACCTTTCAAACCTTCCACCGCAGCTTCAAAGAGACAAAATCAGCTTTTTTGGTTTTCCTCTGTTGCCAAAAACACTCAAAGCTCTGGCAGAAAATACTGTCCTGCAGGAGCTTGTTGTTAAAAAGGCAGTAGGACTTAACCCTTTCACCTGGCGAGATGATCAGATCTATGCTAACAAAATGGTGGTCAGTGAAACTAACTGGAGTTATACAACTGTTAACTAATCTAGAGTTGAGATTTTGTGAAATGTAGATCCTGACCCTCACACATGTGTACTGTCTGGATTGTGGATGTTTGACCCTCCATGTGTCTAACAAATGCAGCTGTGTAATGATACTTTTAAGGCTCTGACATGACTGTGGATGGGGTTCCTCACCTGTCCTGTCTACAGTGAAATCTAAAGTACAGTTAAAATCTCCACCAATAATTAATTAATCTTGATGGTATTCCTTCAGCTCATTTTCTAATAGGCTGAAGAAGCCCACTCTTTCTGCTCCTTAATTTGGGGCATATATATTAACAAAACAGAATACAGTCTCCTCTATTTCTGCCCTGACAACCAAGAGCTGACCCTTCACTACCTCAGAGGAAGATAATACAGTTGCATTAGCAGTTGTTCTAAACAGAACAGCTACACCTGCAAAATTAGTGCCATGGCTGAGGGCATACGACCCCTCCCACCATAACCTCAATCGGTCTCATCTGATTGAATTGTGTGTGTCTCCTGCAGACACAACACATCAACTCTTTTCTGAGTGGAAACCTCAGAAATTAGAGCCCTTTTGTGCCTATCTCTCCCACCATTAATATTCAAAGACCCTATTTTGAGGCTCCGCATGAAGAGGTCAGAGAGGAGGAACAGACGAGATGAAACAAGCAGAGAACAGTAGAAAAAGGAAAACACCTTGCTGTACATGATCATTTTACTTTTTTGTCTTTTAGCAGTTTTACCTTTTTTTTCTTTTCTCAGTGTAGTAATATGCTTTTTAAGGCGGAAACGTTTCCTTTCATCTAACAGGTCATAACCTACAAGTTTCTGAAGCACATTCACAGATCTGATGAACTTGCCAGTGTCACCAAAGTAATCGCTCACTTTAACAGATTTTTTGAATGTTTCGTCTAAGAATTGGTTAATGTCCTCTAAAGAATAAAGATCTGTTAACCTGTTAGAGGTTTCACCCACAGATACTGTATCTGACTCAGAGTCATAATCCATGTCGTTCTCACATGACACCTGGCTGTTGGACACAACCTGTCCTTCATTAACGTTCACAGTGTGATCTCTGCCTGCAACACTTGTGGAAGCTGCTTCCTTAACATTTCCTGCTGGCTGTGAATGTTCTACAGTGTTTACAGACTGAGAGCTGCTGTTCTCTGCAGCCACAGAAGCCTGTCGCTCCTCAGCCTGGCTCTGTTCCTCCACCTCTTTCTCAATAATTCTCAAAATGTGAACCAGTGGCACCAGCCGCCGCCGCCCCCGCAACACCGCGATCCGAAACCGCACCGGGCGCGGCGCCGGACGCAGCACCGGGTACCAGCCGCCGCGCCGCTAGCGGAGCCGCCCGCCGCATCAGAGGAGGAAGCAGCTCCCTGCTGCTTGTGCGGACACGCAAAGTGTTTGTGTCCCACATCTCCACACTCAAAACATTTGAGCTGTCCTGAGCTGGCATACACCATGTAAGAACCATCACCGTGTTTTACTCTGAAAGACACCTCCAGAGTTTGAGTAGGTGCGTCTAAGAACATGAACATCTGCCGCCTCAAAGACTGCACGCGCTTCAGTTTGGGATCTTTACATCCTAAACTCACAGTTTTAAATCCACTGGCAAACTTACCAAACCTACGGAGCTCGTTCTCTAACAGCTCGTTAGATATGAACGGCCGAACACCGGATACGGTGATCCGCGTGGAGGGGACTGACAGCGGGGAAACCTGCACAAATATATGTCCGATAAACACGCCACTCTCTATCAGCTGGTAGACATCAATTTTTTATGAATACAACCACCACTTTGTTCATTCTTGATGCATACAATATATTATCATGTCCTACCTGCTCACCTACAGCCAGCAAAACCTCCTCCACAGTTACGGTGTTATCCGGAGGGACTATCCGCACTCCCTGCCGGATACACGGGGATTGGCGTCTCAAAGGACGCCATGCCTCCCGAAAAAACTCCTGACAAAACCGGACAAAACTACTGATAACTCAGCCAACACTCGGTAAAAAAAAAGTTAAAGACGTTTACCTGATCATGCACATAGGACAGATGAAGAAAATCAGTGGAAATATCCAAGAACAGGGACAGAAAACATTCAAACCTCCGCGCCACTCGCCCTTCCACCACCAACGCTCACACTCACCGGAAACGGAAGGAGAGGAGAGGAGAGGAGAGGAGAGGAGAGGAGCGGAGAACTGTTGTGTCCCAGTTTTACTCTGACCTCCATCCGTCTGTCTATCTGTCCCTCTTCTCCCTGATGACACCACACACATTATGTGAAGCTCCAGAAGGCCCTTTGATGCCTGGGACTGTCAGTGAGCTGTTCCACCAGCGGCACTCAGCCTCCCTGGGCATGACTCATAATGAACACCCCCCTACACATCACCTCTACTCCTCCTCCTCCTCCTTCTACCAAGGGTCCTCCACTCACCCGTCATTCTCCACTCCAGCTCTCTCCTTCTCCCATCCTCTGCTGCTCTCATCACACCCTCTTCTCCTCTTTCTAATCCTCTCTTCTTTCTTCCGGTCCTGCTGTGCTATCTCTCTCCTCCTCCTCCTCCTCCTGCATCCCTTTTCTTCTCCTTCTTTTCCTCTCTCTTATTCTTGCTCTCTATCGTCCTCTTATTCCATCCCGGTTGGCCTGTAAACTCCCGTTTCCGGCTCCCCTCTCTTGTCATCCTCTTAAGCCCTTCCTAGCAGTGCTGCGTTATCTCCCACTTTCAGGCTGAAAATTGGCTCTGGAAAACAGCCAGCACAGGGATAACCCCCCTACACATACACACACATGCACACAACAATTCAAACACAATAAACCAGTAATGCAAACATGACCTAGCATGCATGTTCACAAAAATGCAAACACGTGCAATTAAACGTTCACAAACACCAGCCCCCTCTTACCACTGTTGCTGTGCTATGCTTTCTGTTCTCGCACGGTAGATAACGCCGGCAGATTTACCACTGGAAATTCTTAGACATTTTGAAACAATGAGTCCTTTATTTCAGACAGAGGTAGACAAACGCAGGCTTCTCATTTCTAGTTGACGACCATTGTTTTCTTTTGCTGAAATGACAACTGTGGCTGTGTTCGAAATCTAATACTACATACTACATACTACATACTCAGTCAGTTAGTCAGATAATATTTTTATGTAGACGAATATTTTTTAAAAAATAATACAGAAAGGTGCCAAATAAAAGTATGTATTTTCCTGACAAAAATGATTATGATTGTAAAATAATCATTTTAAAAATGTTTTGTTTATCTCTGTGGAAGATATCTGACGATTGGTTCCCACGTCTAACAAGGCTTGTCAGCCAATAGTAAAACGTAGGTATCATTTGGTATCTCTGGGTCGTCAGTAAGCGTGGGAAAAAAAAGGATAAATGGCTGAGATTGACGGTAAGTGCCTTGAAACCACTTGTTGTGAAGTAAATGGAATGGAACGGGGGAGGGACAATGCGACATCTAGTGGCTGAATGTTATAAATGTTATCAATAGCACCTTTAAGTATGCCATTACCAGCAGACTGTTCAAGCTAGTAAACTCAAGCAATACGTCTTCTCTGCATCACATAACTGTATCGATCATGAAGTTACTGGTTCAAGCTACCATTGAATGAAAATTATTTACCACAAATGTAAATCAACATACCTCTTCCACTCAATGTAATCCTTTCCAGTGTTACTTGAGGCAAATTAAAATGATAAATTTTTTTGATGTTGTTCTACAGTACATTATATATGTGAGCTCCCACGTTTTTCCTATTAATTGTACCTTAATGTTACTTGCCATCATTCCTAATTATTTTATCCAAAGGTTAATTATTTAAACTGCCTGCCTCGCAGTCCGCCATTGGACAGTCTGAAGAGCCGCAATGCATTTTGGGGGAGTTGAGTATGCTCACATCTCATACTCAGAAATTCTTGCTAATCTAGTATTGGCTACATCCGGGCATTTCTCGCGGACACAAAATCCACACACTGTGCAGTTGGGACACACCACATACTACATTTTACGTCATACTTAGTGTGAATAGCATGTGAGTCTGCGATTTCTAACAAAGCCTGTCACTGGCAAATTTTAGCAGCTGTTGCTAGCCAACTAATTAAGCTAATGTTTGCTAGTTTAAAACGTTGTCTCCAGGTGATATTTATGTTTCCAGCTGACTCATTTTAAACCAAAATCTTGTTAAATATGCACTTGATGGCTACATATGATATCTTATAGATTGAGGATAAAGCTACATGTCCTAGGCAAAAAGTCATGACGATCCATGTAAAACGCATGGACATGCAGCATTTTTCTTGCATTAATCGCAAATTAATTGCACATTTTTATCTGTTCAAAATGTACCTTAAAGCTGCAGTATGCGATATTGGCGCAAATATGATTTAAAAAAGTTATTTTTTGAAAACGGCCGCTATATCGTGACAGTAGTACATGAAACAGGTAACCTGAACAAAATCATGTTTTTCTGTGTCCTACTGTGTCCTCCGGTGCTCCTAACGGCATCTGAAGGATTTCACTTACCAGAGGAAAACAAGGTCCGCTGTCCAGCTGCCGTCTATGAGAGCCGGCTGTCAATCACTCGCGAATTCCGACCAAACGATCAAACTAGGCAGCGCTGATCAAATATGAATCAATATTCTGTTACTGTAATGACTATTTCTCACCTCAAATGTTCTCAGAATCATCTTGTAGTGTACTGTTTAGCTGTAAAATGATAAAGTTTGTGATGCAGCCGCCATTGTAAAATCTGTTGAAGGAAGCCAAGTTCTGGTCACATGACCGGAGCACAGCCAATAGGAACCGCTCTCTCTCTCTGAAATGACCTGTGATTAGTCAAAATCTGCCGTAACGAGCTAGATTTTTCTAAAGCCTGAAAACAGAGCCATGATGAGGAGCAGAAGTCTAGTTATCTCTCAGAACACTTGAATTACAATATGCTGAAAGGTTATTATGGAATTTTTGCCAAATTATGCCAAAAAATTGTTGCATACTGCCACTTGTGATGTCTGTAAAGGGGAGATTCGTGGGTACCCATAAAACCCATTTTAATTCACATATCTTGAGGTCAGAGGTCAAGGGACCCCTTTGAAAATGGCCATGCCAGATTCAGCGTAAGTGTGGACCGTTATTTAGCCTCCTTCTCAAGCTACTATGACATGGTTGGTACTAATGGATTCCTTAGGTTTTCTAGTTTCATATGATGCCAGTATATTCACTCTAGCATTAAAAACTGAGCCCGCTACAACCTAAAAATCACAAGTTGCGTTAATGCATTAAAGAAATTAGTGACATTGAAAAAAATTGCATTAATGCGTTATAGCGTTAACTTTGACAGCCCTAGTTCTAAAATAAGCCTATTTGAGTGTTTAGCTTGCATACTTGTTTATATTTTCTAAAAGTAAGTTTTCACTTCACTACAAGAGGCTTTCAGGATGAGGACTAACCGATGTGTTTGGCGAATATAACGTTAAGTTGGGTAACGTTGCTGGCTTTCCCAAATTTAATACAGAGCAGGACAGAGCTGCTAACATTAGCCTAAACTCTCAGAATCGTCTTCCACACAGTGGGGAAATACTGCAAAGTGGATATGCATGAACGTTACGTACGAACCCTAACCCCATAAACTATTATAGTTAGTTAATGACGTGCTGTTTGGCCTTGGAAATAGTGCTAGCTTACTACTGTAGGTAGCAAGCATGGTAGCAAGCTTGTTAGTCGAACATGTTAACAATTCTAGCTTATGTTAAAGCAGACAAACACACTGTTGCTCTTGTATTTTTGGTTTTGGAAAGGCTTTAAATAAAGACATCACCAAACTCTTTTATTATGCACACTGTTTCAGCATGTTGGGATGGGCAGATGGATACTGTGGTATTACTTGTGTGGTAAATGGACTTGCATTTATATGGCGCTTTTCTAGTCTTCCGACCACTCAAAGCTCTTTACACTACATGTCAGCATTCACCCATTCACACACACATTCATACACTGATGGCAGAGGCTGCTAAGGTGGCAACTTTGCCCATCAGGATGTATTCTAAATACTCATTCACACACCGATGGCTATGCCTTCGGGAGCAATTTGGGGTTAAGTGTCTTGCTCAAGGACATGTGACCCGGACATGTGTTTTTACGCTTAGTGGCACAAACATTTGTATTTAATTGTACTCTTATTTGCTTTTGTTTTGTTATTAATGGCCAGTATGTGTCATGTTATTTGCCTTTGAGTGTAATGATCTTTCTTTTTTTTTTTTTTTTAAATGACCATTATTTTGAAAAATCACATAACCATTTAAGAAAGTATCAGTATCAGTATCAGTATCGGTATTGTTAAAATTGCAACAAAAAGTATCGGTATCTTATCGAATTAAAAAAGTTTGGTATCGCCCATCCCAAATGATGGGAAATCCAGATCTTGCCAGTTTCTAAACTATGATCGGACAATTGCTGTTCGGGGCAGGGGTGAGCGAACGTTCAATTAGGGAAACGCAGTCACTTGCACACACATAAAACACACACACACCGAACACATGCACATTCACCAACATGTGACACTGACATCAGCGGTCCCTGAACTATCAGAGCATCGAATTCAGCAGAGAGGGACTCTCAAATCTGACTCCTAATATAGCTCATAAACCAGGCTGGCTGCACTGATTCAACACTGGATCACTGAGTCTTTTTCTGTGTGCGTGTGTGTGTGTGTGTGTGTGTGTGTGTGTGTGTGTGCGTGCGTGCGTGCGTGCGTGCGTGCGTGCGTGCGTGCGTGTGTGTGTCTGAGTGAGTGTGTGGATGCAAAAATGAGTCTCGCCGCTGTGCGTCTCTGATTATTGTGCAGATCAATTACCCAGCAGTAAATTACCCTGCCGCTATACTCTACTATAATTATGTGAGACACAAACGACAGTGGAGCCTGTGTGTGCAGGGCTATGTCTTCGCATATTGATTCCTGAGCATCAAATTAATCAAATATTTTTGCATTACACCTTGGTAGTTGAGCAGGTGGTTTAACTTTAATCAAGTCAACAGCCTGGGACTGGAAAATGAGATGTTTTCTAAAGTGAGCTATTAAGTCTGATGAAAGTGTGGACCTAATTCATAAAATATTACTTTACATGACCTACATTTTGAAATCTTTTAAAATTTCATTATATATATTTTTAAGTTGGGTAACAGAAGGCTTTTGTTTTTCCAAAATAACACTTTTATTGGAGGTAGGTAGGTAGATAGATGTCTGAAACGCTCCGTTTTAGCGCCTGTCACTTTAACAAAGAAAGTATTTTGCTAAGAAGTGAAAGTCAATTGTTCATTCCATTGCAACATCAGCCCCCAGCAGCAAAGCTACACTTTTGCCATTTTGGACTAAAAGCGACTACCGGACGCCAGTAAAACGTCCACCTACAAAGTGCCGTACAAAAGTATAACAAAATTATTTCTATGTCTAATGTTTTAATTTTAATGTCTCTACCGAAATGGCCTGTGTTGAACAATAAAAATTTCATAAATATGCATAGTATTATAACTATTTACCTATAACTTATTTATTCATTAGACCTTTTTGCTTGGCTGCTTCCCAGAGGAGCATAAAGTGAGCTATGGACATAAATAGAAGTTAAAAAAATCCAGCACACAGATTTTGTGAACCAGGTTACCGAAACCCGGTATTAAACACACATACCAACACACACACACACACACACACACACACACACACACACACACACAGTGAAGTCAGTGAACAGCTGATCAGGTGAGGCCGGCGGTGGAGACAGTGAAGTGAACCAGGTGAAGTCGAGTTGATGACAACTACGCTCGTTACTGTAAGTAAGTGCAATAAAACTTTGTAAGTTTAAGCGTTATTTCAATCTGCTCTGTCCGCAGTCTCTTATCAACTGCTGCTATGTTTACACAAGCACAGCGCTATAGTTCACACAAGCACAGCGCTATAGCTCAGCGGCTAATAGCAAATTGTTACCAACAAGTGTAAACTACTTTGTTGAGTTGCCTCTTAGTGAAGTGAAGTGAAGGTCCCTCTAAGCAGTGTTCCAGTGTATGTGTCCTGGGATTTTATTGTGAAGGGGGGAGGGAAGACAAGGTTCGAGTAATAAAGTTGCTGCTGTCTTGGTGCAGACTACGAAGCCTCCATGTTTTTCATTTTTTACCTTCATAATATATAGTAGCAACGTAACCCTCGGCTATACAAGCTAAAACAAATGCTGTCTGTATGTAATCTAACTGTTTAGCTTAGTTTGCCAGTGTTGTGAGAGTGGCGTACGTCATTTGGAGAATAGCAGAGTCAGTGTGTAGCGTGTGTGCGCGTGCATGTGAGAGGTGGAGCGAGTGAGAACGAGCGCGGAGTATGAGTGAAAGTAAGCGAGCAGTAGAAGCCGAAGAGAGTTGGTTTTAGCTTGGTGAATATAAAGTAGATGTTCGATGGAAGTTGCAGTTTGTACAAGAAATAAATGCTGCAGCTCCTCAAGACTAACGGAGGTTTCCAGCGTCTTGTTTCCCTGCTGTTGAGTTAAGTGACGGGGGTTAACTCCGGAGCGAGTACGGTACTGACTCCGGCCCTGGAGACCAAACCACGGTCTCCCCTGTATCTTCTGACTACGGTCGGGAGGTTGGAGCAGGAAAAGTTAACACCATGTATCTTAGTTGTAAACTTAGCTGCTGGCTGAGACAAAGCAGCCCCTCACAGACGACAGAGGACAGGATGAAGGACTGATACTGACTGATGTCTGTGTTCTGCATTCTATATAAACTTCACTCAGAATGATTTATTTTATTGACATTTTATATTGTTTCCAGTGAGATATTAATGAGTTTATATTGGGACTTTGCGGTTGTAAACATTACTGTTGCTGCTCTAGAAACAACATTTAACCTAGTTATATTTAAAATATTCAATTCTAATCCAGTTCTGAAGTTATAGACAACCAGGCTGACATAAGTATAACTAATATGCACACACAGTATTTGTTTATTTATCGCAAGTTGTATCGTCATCGCAATACTGAACAATGTTATCGCACATCGCAGATTTTCCTCATATCACGTAGGCCTACTATATAGAGAGACAAACCAAAATGTAATGATACAGTATGTTACAGGGTTGGATTAACCCACTAATTATATTTTGCACAGAATTCAAGACAAAATTACCAACCCTTACTCCTCTGCTAGAATCTGACCCTGCTCCAGGCTTTTTGTGTGTCAGCCAGTTAATTTAATATGGATATATTCTATTTTATTTATTATAGTGCAAGAGCTGCCTTAAGGCCCTTATCATTTAGTGGTAACAAATTCATAATTATAGCAATACCACCAAATTACCCCAGCTTTCTACAAAGTAATTGCTACACAGTGAACCTATAATACGATTGGGACCCCTGAGGTTGGTAATGTTGCTGTTTTCTTTTCTCAAAAGCTGCTTTGAGGAGACAAGAGGTGATCTATTATGTAACAGCAAAATAAGAGTGCAGACATACCAAGGCATAAAAGAACAACAATTGACCTGAATATTTTAATACAAAAATAACCTTCTAGGTTGGGAAAAAAAGAAAAACGCATCTCAAAATAGCAAACGTTTGGTGTTAAAATTAACAGAAAATGTGGTAGATACGGTGAGAGAGTGAGTGAGTGAAAGGCCAAGTTTAGGAGGGCTTTGATGTGCATGATGGTGCATCCGTCTCAGAGTGTAAATGTCAGGTTTCTAACAGAGAACGCCCAGGGAGAAGCTAACCCTGTGAGTGTGTGTGTGTGTGTGTGTGTGTGTGTGTGTGTGTGTGTGTGTGTGTGTGTGTGTGTGTGTGTGTGTGTGTGCATGTGTGTGTGCCTGTGTGTGATGAGTAGTACTGTAACACACACATACAGTGAGGTCCTGGTATGGATCTATTCCAGTTGACTACTGGTACACACACAGTGCTATTTCTGACTGACTGCTGGGAAACAAGGACACAAATGGATAGATGAAGAGCGGGGGAGGGAAGGAAGAAGGGATGGAGGAAGACATGGATGAATGAAAGGAGGGAGGACAGAAGATGAGAAGAGAAGTGGAGATTAAAGCGTCACTGATAGATCGGCTCAATATTGATGCTTTGTCGAAGCTGCTACGTGTTGCATTTAAACGTCAATACGTCATTATCACAAGTGTTTTGAGACTATTTTAATTACAGTGAATTAAAATGAGTAACACTGAAAGGACTGGCATTCTGACTGACAGTGATGCTTTAAAAAGCTGCACATACTGTACTGTTGAGACCCTCCAATATGACGTTTTAACCTAAAAATAAGCAGCCCTAAAAAGCCCAAATTCGGCTGAAGCCTCAAAGAGTAAAAATGAGGTTAGAAGGGAGTGATAGAGACATTTAAGGAGGGATATGCAGAGAGGTGGGTGAGAAAGAGAATGCAGGAGAGAGTCAAGCAGGAAGGGTTTATACACAAATCCGGGGAAATACCTGATAATACTTTTTGCAGTGTTAATGCTGGATGCAGAAAAGCTGACGCTACACTGAATTGCTGGCTTAAATGTGTTAGAAGAAGGTGAAGTAGTAGGAATGGTTGGAAAAGCGGGAAAAGTTGAATGATACCAATAATGTGTAAAAGATGGGGAATATTTTAAGTTGTTTTTTTTAAAAGCGGACGCTACGCATTGATGGCTTTACTTTAATCAATTTTAAATACGTACTCATCTGTGTTTATTATCTACGCAAACCAATTACGTAAGTTAGTATGAGCAACCACGGATGCATTCAGCTGAAAATCCCCAGTTAGACACTGGCCCAATTCCAATCCCGTCCCTAAACCCTCCCACTCCGTGACACAGTGAGCTCCATTTGTCACACTCACAGCTGAATGAAGCAGCCCTTTTTAATGTGTAGGGTACAGATACAGCGGACGAACTCCCCTCTCTCCGGCAAGGAAACAAATAAATATCAGAATCAGAAATACTGTATTGATCCCCGGGGGGAAAGTGAGTTACGTTTTGCACCCATTCTAGAATAAAAATATTTATATACAAACAAAGAGAAATTATAAGAAAATATATAACCAATTAAACACAAATTAATTAAAGCTTTTTTATCTGTTCAAAATGTACCTTAAAGAGAGATTTGTCAAGTATGTAATACTATTATCAACATGGGAGTGAGCAAATATGCTTGCTTTATTCAAACGTATGTATGTATGTATATATATATAATCAATTAACAACACAAAACACTGACGAATATTGTCCAGAAACCCTCATAGGTATTGCATTTAGCATAAAAAATATGCTCAAATCGTAACATGGCAAACTCAAGCCCAACAGGCAACAACAGCTGTCAGTGTGTTAGTGTGCTGACTTGACTATGACTTGGCCCAAACTGCATGTGATTATCATAAAGTGGGCATGTCTGTAAAGGGGAGGCTCGTGGGTACCCATAAAACCCATTTTCATTCACATATCTTGAGGTCAGAGGTCAAGGGACCCCTTTGAAAATGGCCATGTAAGTTTTTTTTCCTCACCAACATTTAGCGCAAGTTTGGAGCGTTATTTAGCCTCCTTCACGACAAGCTAGTATGACTAGGTTGGTATCAATGGATTCCTTAGGTTTTCTAGTTTCATATGATACCAGTATCTTCACTAGTTTACAAACTGAGCCTGCTACAACCTACAAAGATCGATTGCATGAATGCGTTAAAGAAATTAGTGGCGCTAAAATTAATTTGCGTAAAATAAATAATATACAGGGGAACTGAGGAAGTAATATAAGACATGATAGAGAAAACAAACAGGTCAAGAGTTTGATGTGCTTCTCTGAAATTTCAACGACACACTCTGATCTCTCTCTCTCTACCTCACAAACTCACACACACACAGACACACACACACACACACACACACACACACACACACACACACACACACACAGACACACACACACACACACACATCCATTACAGAGCAAGGGGATAGATTTACAATCACAGGAAGCCAATCCCACAGACAAAGAACCACCAACCCTCCCTGGTCTGAACCTGATCCGACAGACAGAAGTCTAGGCCTAGATAATACAGCTCTCTCTCTCTCTCTCTTTACCTCCATTATCTGTTTCTCTCTCACATACTTAATGCAAAAAAATGCTTGTAGATATGTGTAAGACATGCTGAGTACACACATACAGGTACTCTAAATGTCTTGCTCAGCGGTCGATGTGGGTCATTTTTCATCATTTTTTAACCATACTTGCAACTTTGTGGTGGCAGTCCCTTGTCACTTTAAGGCTTTTGTTTCCCGTATTTGAACGAAAATTGTGTCCAAAATTGGACGAAGAAAAAAAAAAAGAAGAACATTAAAGCTACAGCGCTGTCATTTTTGCAACTCCAAGTTGCACCTGCTACAGGATTCTGACGAAGCAAAGGTGCAGTTGTTGTCTCCTTTGTCTAAGCTGAGATATGAATAGCAAAAAATGCGGAAATATCACGTTTAGGAAGTTGCCTTTAGAGCCCCTATGATTAGGATTTAATTATCTAATATGCTTGTAAATGAGAGGCAAATTTGAATTAATAATAATGACATCTAAAATTTGGATTGTAATAAGAGGAGAGGAGGCTGTGATAGACTCTGAGAATAGAGTCCACTGGGGCGTGTAATGAACTGATATCATGCAGTGTCAGCAGCGGCCCCCTAATTTACTAGCTATAGATTAACCCTCAGAGAGAGTTACACGTTGAGTCAGACTGTTAATAGGGGAAAAATACAAGAACAAGCAGAGGTTGTGTTTCTCCTTCAAAGGGGTACATGAGAGAACTGTTATAATACAGTACTGTCAGTTCTGTTTTCCCCTCCAATGAGCACACAACTCTGACCCTATAACGTACTGCTCACCTCATCTGACTTAAAGTTACAATCTCGAAGGTCTCCGTTTCGTTCTCTTTGGCGGCACCTATGGCGATAAGCGGTAATTGCCAACACATTCTCACTCCCAATTCGTCATATACTGACGCTTGGTCAGTGGCCCTACGCTTCAAATTATGAAGCTCTAGGTACCCCTCTAGCGTCTGTTTTGGACGTGTCAGGGACGGCGTGTCAAGTTTCCGCTTGTTACACGCATTGTGTATTTTCAAAATAAACTTTTGTGTTCACAGGAAACGTACAGTGTCTGCTCGTTACATGCATAGTGTCTTTTCAAAATAAACTTTTGTGTTCACAAGAAACGTACAGTGTCTGCTCGTTACATGCATACAGTGTATTTTCAAAATAAACTTTCGTGTTCACAGGAAACATAGTTTCCACTCATTACATGCATAGTGTCTTTTCAAAATAAACTTCCAATGTAGGTTTACTTAGTTTTTACGTTTACTTGGTTAGGTTTAGGCAACAAAACTATTTGGTTAGGCTTAGGAAAAGGATCTTTGTTACATAATTTACGTAGGTAGTGTTAGTTAAGTACGCAAGTTGCATAACAAAAGAAAGGTAAAAGAATTTAATGTTGACTTGGTTTCACACCGGACATGAACAGGATGTCTCCTGGGTGAAAGTTTGTTTGACCCAACAATCCACCCTGACCTCCACCGTAAGCAGACTTTCTCGCTCTTTATACTACATCAGTTGCTCTGACCTCTAATACTGACGCGGATGGGTTTACATTGGATATAGTTGAAAGCCTGATGCGTCTCACACAGATGCGGATGCGGTTTGTCGGTATCAGTAATGGTCTTCACCCAATCCAATGAGACTAATTTAATGATAAAAAGTGAGTAGATTTCATATCATTGAGTATGTGATTTTACAGTATAAAAGAGTCTGGTATAAAGTAGAGGTCGACCGATATGGGTTTTTTATGGCCGATGCCGATGCCGATTTTTTACAGAATCAGGACAGCCGATGGCCGATATATGATGCCGATTTTTTTTTTTGCCGATATGTTTGGCTGGTTTTCTTTTTTTCCTCCATCTGATAAAATATAACAGCTTAATAATAACAAATAATACACAAAAAGTCTTAACTTAAGTAAACATTTATTGAACAACACTTATGGTCTGTCTCTCCAATTTGCACTTTGTGTCTGCACTGCAGTGCATATTTTATTTTGTGCATGATAGTTAATAGTAGTAATAGTACAGGGCTCAAAACCTTTTAAGCTTCTTTCCAAAACTGTCCTAAAGCATGTTTTTTATTTATGTTTGTTGACAGACACTGTTACAAGCTATATGGCCATAATCTAAGTGATCAAAACATAATAATAACTTTGTTCACTCGTATTACACAGCCTGCTGCTCATATCTGCTATGCTGCGGACTACACACAGGCGACTAGAGGTGACGTCATAGAGGCTATGTAGGACCCATAGACCGTAGACACGTTTAATGAGGAAGTGAACTTTTTGCTAAATGTTTCGACAAATTGCTCGTGTTTCCGCCCTCACACGCAAACTTGCACTTATGACAAGCATTGTCAGCATCAACTCTAGTAAAGTGTGATCACGCTTTATAAGTTTAGTTTCCTCCGCTATAGTTACTAAGAGCAGAAGCTCTGTGTGTGTGTCTGCGCTGCAGCAGCGTGTGTGTGAGAGCTGCTCCGCCCCGCACACAGCTAACGTCACCTACGGAGAGAAATTCTCCGTTACCAAAAGCAGAATTGATAACGTCGGAGCATTTCATATCTAACCAATTATTAATCCTACCGGTTTCTCCCGGCAGAACGGCAATTTGATTGACACAAGGGGCGGTGTCACACGTGTTCCACAGCAACAACAACAACACTGGGCTGCCCGCAGATGTGCCTGCTTGATAATCGGCTTAATATGCTCAGGCATCGGCCGATGCCGATTATGTAAAAATGTCAAATAATCGGCCCGATTAATCGGCCGACCGATAAATCGGTCGACCTCTAGTATAAAGTAAACATGAAGTAAATTCTTAAAGTGAAGAGCACACTGAGATCTTTGAAACCAGGCACCTGAGGGCTCTCTTTCTTTCGTTCTCCCTCTCTCTGAATTGTCAACCTATCAAATGTCTCTTTGTATATCTCGCCTATTCACGAACACTAACCAATGGGAAGCTTTGGGACTGTTAGAGAAAGTGTGTGAGTGTGTGATTGTCATAACGGAACTGTCGACCGCTTTTTTTTTTTGTGCAGTGAGTGCATGGATGTGATTTTACTAGTTTAGAAACTAATTGTACTGCGTGTGTGCGTGTGTGCGTGTGTGTGACTGAGATATGGAGGAGGAAAGAGAGAGAGAGAGACTGTGAGGACTAGAGCGGTGTGTATATGTTAGAGTTACATGGAGAACAATAGCCTTATTGTACCTGTGTCTGCAGTTACTGTCTGTGGATAGTGCAGCTCTGCAATGAGCCGACTTGCCTGATTCTCTGTATAACAGATTATATTTAACATTTGTGACAAGATATTTTCTTCGACAAGAATAAAGTTCAAAACCTCAACGGCAATCCCTGAATAAAGATGATCTAACTTTGGAAAAACTGAAAAGCGATTTCAGAGAGAAGCAGACAGAAAGGTCTACACTATGCATTTGAATCAGGATGTCAAAGCGATTCAGCAGCAAAAACAGGTTAAAAAGATAAAGATAGAAGCTAAAGCCTACAGATCACAGTGTAATAGTGTATCACCATAGGTAACAAGTATCACTAGTATATGTGCCTCAAGCACAACGTTTAACCATGACTAGCTCAAAATCCACAAAACCAGCCTGAAAATAAGAAGATCTGAAACCATTGCATGAGAGTCTATTAAGCACAGCTGTATAGTTGTTGGACCCTAGTTGGAGCTGGCCGATGATACGCTATGATTGGCCAGTCTGCGTTCGAGGGGCGGGACTTAGCGAAGGGTCAGTTGTGACCTTTTTCATCCGCTCTCCGTTTATATTATCATATGTTTGGTCTATTCATCCATCATCTATTTGTTTATCCAGGTCAGAGCCCTACTGTAGTTACTCCTGTTACCTCCTCCAGGCTTCCAGTGGGAGCCCCAAAATCCTCCCCTCCCACCTGAAATAAAGATAACACCTGCAAAGGGAGGTGGCATCCTTACGCCGTATCCAACCCAGCTCAACTGGCTCCTCTCAGTGTGAAGGAGTGGTGGCTCGACACTGAGGTCCTCTCAGTTCACTGAAGCCATGTCGCTCTAAGTGAGCCTCCTTATGGAGGAATACTCATCTCAACTGCGTTAATCTGCAGTCTCTGTGGTGGTCACTACCCAACACTCATGGCCAAAGGTAAGGATTGAAACTAAGACCAAGCTTTGTGGCTCGGCTGTCTTTTCACCACCACAGTCCGATACACCCAACATTACTGCAGTCGATTACGGTATCAGCAGGTAAAAACAGCTAAATTTATGGTTTTTAATAATGCAGAGATGCCCTTAAGGTTTTATTATTCTTTCTTTATTAATGTTTTTACGTAATTTTAAATGAATTCAGAAACAAAATTAAAGAAACAAAGCTGATGAAACTATAAAAAGGGCTGCCACATCCCATTATCCCCCTCACTCTGCTTACTAGGAGACACATCAACAGTCGACCTCAACATAACAAACAACAGATTACTCCTGGTAGCCCTAACTATCACCTAGAAAACTATGAACTGGAAATCAAGGAACACCATACATATCGCACACTGGAAAAACCTTCTTATGGACTACATCCATGGACTATGGAAAATCTATCCACCTCCAACACAAACACGGCAATAGAAACTCACTCCATCTGGTCATCCCTCATTCATTTTTTACAAACCTGATTCTATCCATCCTCATAAATATTATTTTTTTATTTTATTTTATTTTATTTATTCATTTATTAGCATTATATTATTATTTAGTTATTCATTTATTTATTTTTTGTTTTTTTGCCTGTCTACCAACCACAATTTGAACACACACACATACATACATACATACATACATACATACATACATACATACATGTTGGTCTTGTCCCTTGTCTGTTTTATTATATATTAGCATATCATATTATATTATTGCATTTAATTATCTTATGTTTTTTATATTTATATATACATATTTCTTTCTGCTGTTTTCATTTTCATTTACTACAGACAAAATTATATAATATGTATTATTTTGTACTTTATTATTATTATTATTCTCTCTCTCTGTTGGTTTCATTTATTTGATGTTTTGTCTGGTTACTGGTAACATATTTATTCTACTTTTCCCCTCTGTTGTTTCCATATGGTTTATGTTTTGTCATTTTCATTATTACTCCAAATATTAATAGTATTATTGTGCATATTATTATTATTATTATTATTATTATTAGTGGTAGTATTATTGGATTTATTTAAAACATGTACAAACCTACATCCACAACACATATCAACCAAAGTATTTATTGATTTTTTAATTTATCTATTTATTTTCTACCATGAATATTATATCTTCCATTGTTTCTATTATTTTTGTGGTCGCCCCTTCACTCACTGCAAACTCAGCTGAGGGAACTAAAGCACTGAACTGAACTCAAACAAGTTTCCCTTTTGCTGCACCCAGCACCATCCTCCTTATGTTGGCACTCGGACCTGCAACCATAGTACCATGCAGGGGGGGCCCAGGTTTCCCCCACTAGGGTGACTGGGGTGGGGGTGCAGAGAGAAGAAAGAAATGGAATAGAGATGATGTAGACAAAGATAAAAGCATTGAGATCAACAGTGATTAGGAAAAATAGCGTATGAAAGGGAATTTCTCCTCTCCGATCCCATGAGAGTTCATCGAGAGATTTGGATGAATGACAGATGAGAGGAGGTGAGTTAGGAGAGGAGGAAGGAGGGAAGGAAAGAAGACAGGAGAGGCAGGGATGAGAGTCAAACTGGAAAAGGCAAATGAGGCGAGGAGAGGGAAGGTAGGGGAGGCATGCAGAGAGATCAGTAGGGAAGAGAGAAGGGGGGGTAGGAAGGATGGATGATGGACGCAGAGATGAAAGGGATGGAGAGAGGGACGTATGGGGGGGGAGGGATGAGAAGGGATGAGACGGGACAGGGAGGAGGAATGAGAGAAGCTGGTGAAAAATGATTAAAAGAGTGAGAAGAAAGAGAAAACAGAGATGGGGGGGATGATGATGGTGATGGTAAAGATGATAATTGTTATCAGTAGGGATGGGTACCGAAACCCAGTATTAAACGGGCACCGGTGCTAAATTATTAAAGACCGGAGTATTGATAAGCTCCAACGTTATCGGTTCTTTTATCGGTACTTTTTAAAGTTTTGGTGTCATTTATTATCACGCTGCAGCGTGCATCTCCTCTGCTCAGCTCAGCAGAGAGGCCGCGGAGACAGACGTAAACCAGGTGAAGTGACGACAACTACGCTTGTTACTGTAAGTGCAACAAATTTGAGAAACGAGAAAAAAGCTGATACTTTACCAATACACCCATTCAAAAACCATAAACATGATGTAAACATGTAGAAAAGCGTTTCAATCTGCTCTGTCTGCAGTCATAGTCTCATCTACTGCTGCTATGTTTACACAAGCACAGCACGCTAACTCAGCTAATAGCAAACTGTTACAAACAAGCTAAAACAAAAGCAGTCTGTATGTAGTCTAACTGTTTAGCTTAGTTTGCCACGTATCTTAAAATTCTTTTTGTTTTTTGTTGTCTTGCCGTCTTGGTGCAGACTACAGAGCCTCCGTGTTATTAATTTATTATCTTCATAAAGTATAGGAGCCACGTAATCCTCAGCTACACAAGCTAAAACAAAAGCTGTCTGCATAGTCTAACTGTTTAGCTTAGTTTGCCAGGTATCATACATTACGTAAACTTAGCTGCTGGCAGACGTAAAGCAGCTCCTCCTCTCTACCAGCGGTAACGTTACCTTCAGCAGTGAATCACATCAGCAGAGGGAGGAGGACAGACACTGAAATGACTGATTTCTGTGTCCTTTATTTTTTCTTAACTCCACTCGGGAATATCTTTTAATTTATTGACATTCTAGATTAATTTCCAGTGAGAAATGATTGAGTTTATATACTGATTTTCTGTTGTAAACATTACTGTTGCTGTTCTAGAAACATTTAGTTTTATTTAAAATATCATTCTAATCCTGTTCTGAATTCATTCATTTTTTAAATAATATATTAAAAAGCAATTATTTAGTAACGAAAATGAACCAATAAGAGAATCTATAAAGAACCGAATCAATAATAAGTATCGAAAAGAGTATCAACAAAAATCAGATAAAATGATACCCATCCCTATTTATCAGAGAGAAAGATTGAAAATAGAGAGGAAAAAAAGATACTGAGTGTATAATAGCCAGTGGGCCAGTAGGTCTGCTGTACTAATCCGTATTGTCAGATTATAGTGTAATCCCATGATAACACACACACACACACACACACACACACACACACACACAGAGATGGGTTTAAGTGTTCGACTGGACCCCGCGGTGCTGAGTTGAAATAACCGTCGGTGATCCAGAAATTTCCTGGCCGGCGCTGTGCGCTTGTTGCTATGGCGACGGCTCCAGGAAGAGGAAGAGAGAGAGAGATGGAAAAAGAGAGAGGAGAGAGTGAGAGCAGGAACGTGAGGAAAGATAAGGTAGGAGGAGAGGGGGAGGGATGGAAAAAAGTGAAAGAAAACTGAACCTAGAACCAGTCGGGGCCACAACTGGTTTGGCACCAGTCACACACCCATATACACATATATATGCATACACAAACACTCGCCACACACACTATCATGCGGAGCCAAACCACATGTTCTGCATGTGTTGAACAGCTGCATACAACCAGCCCATTAGCCAGAACACACAAACAAAGGTGCTCATTGGCTAAGGGACGCTGCTACTTGTGCTCCATTGGCTGACGCGCTGCAAAACAAGCGTCTGATTGGCCCGAGGTAACACACGCCTACTGTAACAGAGGGATCAAAGGAGGCGAGTTAACTGAAAATGGATGTTGGTATGATACTATATAAACACACACATGCTGCACAGACCTCGTGTTTGCTCGTGTTTTGGATACTCATACTTTTACATTCATGCTTAATGTCAACTTTAAGATTTAATGTAGTAAAGAAGTAATCATTATAAAGTTTCTTGTCTCATTTGTTTGCATGAAATTAAGTGTTCTATATAAGTTTCTCATGTTAAAAGAAAAAACTGAAAAAGTGAGTACTTTTTCTGGTTTTAAATCTCCTCTTTCTGCAGGCGGTGTTGTGAATTTAGCCTGACTATACTTTGTTCTTGGATTTATTGTCATGATTCCATTCATGACCTCAGCCTTCCTAGTGTGTCTTTTCCCTTTTTCCCTGTGTGCGCAGCTCCTGTCTGTCTAGTGCGGGCGTGTGTGGCTGTTTGTGTGTGTGTGTGTGCGAGGCTCTCTCTCTCTCCCTGATGCAATCAACTCACCTGACCAACCTGCGCAGCTACATCTCATCTAATCATCCAACTCAGCATAAATACCCCGGCTCTCCAGTCACTTATCGCCAGATCGTTGACTCAACCCAAGTGGTAGTTTCGCCTCGGCCTCTTAGCCTTGTTACTTCAGGTTCAGGTTCAGGTGACTTTATTTGTACCCGTAGGTAGATTTGTTTTGCAGCAAAAATAGAGGATGGCATCCGTATTGACAATAGATTAAGCAGTAGAGCACAGTCAAAAGACAGACACACCAAACACATGACAAAGAGTACTCAAAAGGCTTACTGGGATCATGACCCAGCAAAAAGAAGGCCACAAGAACAATATAGAAAATCACTGAAATATCAGGACAAAAGACACAATAAAACGACAAAAGGATAAACTTTCCATAAATATGTGCAAATGTTGCTATGACTTATTTAGATGAACAATTGAAGCTGGAACAAAGCTGTTCCTGTAGCGCTTTGTTCTACACCTTGGGACCCTAAACCTCTGACCAGATGGGAGAGGCTGGAACTCACCAGACAGAGGATGAGAGTCATCGTTTGAGATATAGCTGGTAATCTTACTAGTAATCTTGTTCATAGTTTTTGATCTTGTTTGTGTTTCTAACATTTTGTTCTCCTGTGCCTAGGATCACGTTCTGCCTGCCTGCCCTGCTCATCCCAGCCTCGTCATTCATCCATTCCATTCATCATTCAAGCTTTTTGGCAATAAAGCCTTTTGTTCAACTTCCCGCCATTGTCTTTGTCTGCGTTTGGGTCCAAAACTACACTGATCGTAACATTTATAGCTAAACCTGCCCCTCATTTCTCTGGACTTGACTCAGGTGACATCAACTGTAATCTTACAGTAACGAGATTAAGAGTTTACAGCCAAGCTAGCGGCTCTGTGAGGACTTAACTAGTTTAACTAGACAAAGGGGGGGTGCTTTGAGCTAAATGCTAATGTCGGCATGCTAACATGCTCGAAATGAGAATGTTCACGTTGATTTTTAGCAGATATTATTTTGACCATGTTCACCTTCTTAGTTTAGTTCTAGTTCACCTTCTCTTTAGCGTGTTAGCATGTGAACATTTGCTAATAAGTACTTTTTTTATTATTCCATTTGAATTGCACCATAAATCACATATATGATGTTTGTCGATTTAAAACTTAATTTTGCAATTCAAGAAAGTGTCAGTTTGTTGTAAAACTGCTGAGGTATAAGACTGTGAAAATACGTAATTAGAAAGACTACACACCCAAAATTCACGTAAGTGGCGTCTCTCTCGCTGAAGCTACGATGCCTGTATGTTTCGTATTGGGATGTTCTCACATGAGACACAGGTCTTGCTTGTTCTTTCACTTCCTGGCTGATAAAAACACTAGGAGTCGCTGGATAAAACGTGTGCGTGGAACTTAGCTAGCGCTAGCTCGCGTTGGTGAAACGTACAGTATATAGTGTGAGACTAGAGATGTAGTTCACTGAGCGGTTTCACACAAAACTAAATGATACTACAACAAACCTACAAAAAACTGAAACTTTCTTGACTTGCAAAATTATGTTTTAAATTGACAAACAAAATATGTGTGATTCATGGCGCAATTCAAAGGGGATCAAAAAAATATTTGTCTCTCCCGTTGACTACCATTCATATTTTTTCTGAAAAAAGGTCCCATGGGGTCCACCGGAAAGGGCAGGACTTCACCTTTCTATTCCATCATAATTGGATTTTGATTTGATGATGGTGCTAGATAAAGGTCAGGGAAGAAATGATCCTCAATGGGTCATCAATATCTGTAGCAAATTTAACAGCAATCCATCCATTCCATTCAATCACAACCATAAAATGTAAAACTCATGGTGGCGTTAGTGGAAAAGTCAGTATATTACCAAAGTCAGTAGGATATATTTTATTATTATTCTATTTATCCATCCTCTGGGTGCCATGAATGGCTGTATGTCATTTACTGGCACTCCATCCAATAGCTGTTGAGATATTTCAGTCTCGACCGAAGTGGTGGATCAACCAACCATCACATGCCATCCCTGGAGCCACACCGCTAGCATGGCTAAAAACCCACACACAACCACATAGATACAGTAGTTCATACATTAGCTAAACTTATGTTGCGTACGTAACCTAGCCTACATAACAAACGTATTTATTTTAACCCAAGCCACAAGTGTTTCCTAAACTTAACCAATAGGGGTGGGGGGGAAAAAATTGATATAGCATAGTATCGCGATATTTTGTGTGCAACATTGTGTCAATACACGTACGTCAAATATCTATCTTTTATTATATAAACTATCAACCTCTTAACAATCCGACGGCTGCTATTCTGTCTTTCAGACCTAAGGAATCCATTGGTAATAACCATGTCATATTAGCTTGTCGGGAAGAAGGCTAAATAATGCTCCAAATTTACGTTAACTTTTGGTGAGGAAAAACTGGCATGGCCATTTTCAAAATGAGTCCCTTGACCTTTGACCTCAAGATATGTGAATGAAAACTCTGAGATGAACAGAGTGAAAACTGTATCTTATTAAATAAAACAGATGTTGACAAACTGCATAATTTGCAGTTGAAGAAAGGTAATAAATTCCAATATATAGCAATATATATACTGTATTATCACAATACTCAGCATTTCGCAAAATGTTTAAAATTGCAGTGAGATCGTATCGTGACTTAAGTATCGTGATAAGATTGATCCAAGTTACCAAGTTACCAAGTTTTGTTGGCTAAACCTAACCAAGATGTTTCCTGTGCATACAGAAGTGCAAAACCGACATTAGAGGGGTACGTAGAGTGTCATAGTTTGAAGCATAGGGCCGCTGACCAAGCTGCTGTGGTTGATGAGCTGGGAGTGAGAACATGTTGGTAAAAACACATGTGCACACATACTGTACACACAGCTATTTGTAGCCTAAGAAACAACACACACTCATAATCCACAAACATTGCTCTGCTCTGGGACAGAAAAGGAAGGACAGATGTTGAGCCATCCTGTTGGCTCATCTGGATACAGGTGTATTATGTTAGAATCTGGCCTGGGATGCATGTGTTCTTTTTCATCCCCCACCTTCCCCTCTCCCCCATTCTATCTTTCTACTGTAAACCTTTAAATACAATGTAAAAAGACAAAGTAACAAAAGAGAAGGGGGCAGCTGTTATTTTGGTGGAATCATCCAGAATCTCCTCTTTCCTGTTGTCAGCTCAGGCCGTCCAGATCCTGGCCCAGTTCGACATGACTAATCACTCTCACCGGCTCCCTGACAGCAACACACAGCCAGCCAGACTGATTCATTGGGCGGGCACAGGCGAACAGGGGGTGGGGGTGGGGGTGGGGGTGGACAGCAGAAAGAAGGAAACAGAGATGTAGAGAGAAAAAAAATGGAGGAAGGCAGTGCAAACGACAGACCCTTCAGGGATTTATGATGTGTGCAACCACACTAACAAATGTAACCAGTCCCTGCAACATATGTGACAACATGCATCTTTTTCAAGTAGCATTTGTCATTTTGGTCTGTCTTTTTTTGGGGGGGGGGGCCTAAAATGAAATTCAGCCTGGGGAAGAAAATTACATCTGCCTTGGTCTTTTCACAGTCCAACAAAGACGTATTTTTAAGGATGAACTGTAATAACCCCTTAACTTTTCATCTAGAGCCACCTGCAGGCCAAATTAGTGCTGCATGGGCAATATGGCCAAAATCTTCTATCAAGATATAGGTCACTCATATCTCAATAAAAATATACATCACGATATAGCATGTTTTCTGGTAATTCAATAAATAAGTAGTTTATATGAAATAGCCACAAAGCTTACTTTTGTATACTCCTGTGTGAATTAACTACTTGACAATACTGAGTATTTATAAGGTGTATATAACCTCTATAACCTCACTGATTATTATCATTGGTTATAATAACCAAGGTTAGCTGTAGACACTAGTTTTTGGTACTGGTTTGCTTTGTTTACATTCGGTGTCACTGCAATGTACAAGTAATGGACATGTAGTATGATAGATATATATCGTCATATTGCCCAGCCCTAGGCCAAATGTTAATTTCTCCCATACTTTTGGACAAGCTAATGACATTCCTATCAGCCTCAGGTGTAGGCTACTTTGTGTTTAGTGAACATTTTAGCATAATAACACACTATGATAGCCATGCTAGGAGCTCTGGGAGGCTGTATTTAGGCACAGCGGCACTTTGAAGGTCAGCATGCTAACATGCTCACAGTGACAATGCTAACATGCTGATGTTTAGCAGGCATGTGTGCGCCAGGGATGACATATTTTTGTGGGCCAACCAGGAAGTTAGCATCACCCTGGTTCCTTCTACAAAAACACAATGGGATTTTTCCATTGGGTTTTGGGATTATTGCAGAAAATAAGCTCTGTGTTAAACAAACGTTTATGATACTTACACGTTTTGTTCCGTAAGATAATCTTCACAAATGAACACCACTTTTATGATTTTTGAAGTGTGAATGCAATCAGCAGAAGTAAAAAGCTAACGTTAGGCTATAAACGAACTACACCACGGTCGCATGAGCGCGAGTATATACAACGAGGCTGAAAAGGCGGACGAGTCGGCCACTTGTTAGCAACCGCCTTTTTTAAGACACATACAGGCCTCAAAATTCACGAGTGGAATATTTACTTATATATTTTATGTCGTAGAACAAAACGTTAAAATCTCTTCAGCTTGTGTTAACCGCAGACCTAATTTCAGTCATCTAACTAAAAACCCATTAAAAAAAAACATTGATTTCCAGACAAGGGAACCGGAAGTCCTAAAATGCTAACTCATTTCCAGGTTTTAGGACTCATTCCTGTAGCACTCTATAATGTTTACATGTTCACCATCTTAGCTTGCTAGCATGCTAACATTTGCCAATTAGTAGGACTGGGGGGCATGTGTGCTGAGTAAGACTCAGGCAGGACTCGGGCCAGACATTTCTCGGCTGAAATGGAAGGAATAGCGCTGCAACATGTATCTTTTGGTTTAATTAAAGACATTAATTTTTAAGGATTCTGTCTTACAGTATTGTTGTTTGTATTGTTATATTGAATAAAAAAAAATTCCAAAAATTCTAGTGTGTTTTATGCATGTTTGTAAAAAAAAGAGGTTGAAGGAGAACAAACGAATATCCGAATCCCAGAAGACCGAATACCTACTCAACGAACGAATATCCGCATAGTCGAATATTCGGGGCCAGCCCTACTAATTAGCACTAAACACAAAGTACAGCAGAGTGCTGTCGAGATGATGAGCTGCAGGGGCTGTGGAAAATTAAATTATATAAAATTAAACAATAAAATTAGTGGTGAGCTGTATGTGTGTGTGTGTGTGTGTGTGTGTGTGTGTGTGTGTGTGTGTGTGTGTGTGTGTGTGTGTGTGTGTGTGTGTGTGTGTGTGTGCATGCGTGCGTGCGTGCATGCGTGCATGCGTGCGTGCGTGCATGCGTGCGTGCGTGCATGCGTGCGTGCGTGTGTGCGTGTGAGTGTGCGTGTGTGTGTGCGATCACATGTCTTAGCATGATGACTGTGGTGGCTTAGAAGACAAACAGGGATGTTTCGGTTTAAAGAGACAGAACTGTGGTACACTAAAAACACCAGGGCCAAGATTCACTGTGAATACAACTTTCCATTCTCTCTCCATTGTTTCCCTCTTTCTATTCGGCCTTTCTTTTTTTCATTAGGGAGGACGGAGGCTTCACACTCACTCAATATGCTCAAGTTTTCCCAGCTGCTCTGAGGATTGGGTTCATATGGTCTGAAAGTCCTCCAGTCATAAATTCACTGATCATCTCTAACCATCACATATTTTAGAGTTCAAGCTTCCCGGAAAATAAATTTGACCCAGATATCTGCTTCCAAATCAGCAGGGGAGGCGTCAAAGAGACTACCCAAGGAAAGTCTGAAATATTTATTACATTATATATATATTTAATATAGTTAGTGGAGGGGAGGCCTTCATCGCCAGCTTCATATCCTGCTTTAAACATCAGTTATATACTACCAAAGGACGCTCATGGGCTTTCTAAGATCTGACAACACAACCTTAACCAGAATACAGATGTAATGTATGGTGTTAGGAACAGTCTGATCCTGCAGTTCAAATAATTCACAATATATTGAAAACATGGGTGATTCACACAAATAAAGTCACCTTCGCACCATTTAATATTTTCAGAAAAAGTAGAAAAGTGTCAAAAGGAGACAGTAACATACTCTTTTCCTTCAACAATAACAACAACAACAACAGAGCCCTTTTCACTCAATAATTCAACCCAAGGTTTGAAGCTTTACAGTAAGATAGACTAATGTTTTACAAAACAAACACAAATTTATGAATTTATGAGTATAGCCCGTTTCAATAGAATTGCATTGCTAGGCAACAGCTTGGGTCCATGTTTACTTCCTTTCAGTTGATGTCGTTGGTTGCTTCTGAAATCACATACTATGCACTACGTACCCAATGTGTGCTTTCATTACACTCAAATTGAAGCTTTATTGACGTTACAAAGAACGTTGTCATTCCTACCCCATTGCATTGTTGGATATTTATGCCGCTGTAGTGTCCATAGTTTGCATGTTGTAATTAGGGCTGTCAATCGATTAAAATATTTGATTGTTCATAGTTAATCGCAATTAATAGTTTAATTAAAGTTTCAATTTTTTATCAGTTCAAAATACCTTAAATGGAGATTTGTCAAGTATTTAATACTCTTATCAACATGGGAGTTTAGAGCGTTATTTAGGCTCCTATGACGTGGTTGTACCAATGGATTCATTAGGTTTTCTAGTTTCATATGATACCAGTATCTTCACTCTAGCTTTAAAATTGAGCCCGCTACAACCTAAAAATCGCAAGGTACGATAATGAGTTAAAGAAATTAGTGGCGTTAAAACGAATTTGCGTTAACGAGTTATTATCGGTTTGACGTTCGGAATTTTTACAAATGTGAAATGGTCTATCTTGATTCTATTTCTAGAAACAAGTACAAAAAAAGTTAGCTATTTCAAAAGCAGCACTACAAATAAGTACATTTTTTCTGAGAGTGTGGGTGTCACTGTGAGCCTAATTTGGTTTCAATTCGTGCTACATTTGGATGGAAACCTGACTTAAAAAAAGGACAGAAAATAAAATATAATAATAATAAAATGATTTTCTGTGACATCTTCATCACTTGTTTTGTCCAACAAACAGTCCAAATATATTCAGGTTGTTATCACATATGATGAAGAAAAGAAGCAAATTCTCACATTTTAGGGGCTGGAAATGGAAGACGTTTAGCATTTTTGCTTTAACAAGACTTGGTCAAAACGAAGTATATTGCTGGACCGTATATGGTCAGTCTGTGAATTTGTGGCTAAATTGTTATATAAATAGTCAGTGGTCATATCTATAATGTTAAATCCAGCGGTACATGTCCACCAGGTCCGACGAGGACACTAGGGGACGCGCTGCTCCACTCAACTGGCCTATCATGGAATGCACCTGATTGGTCCCTGGATTTCTGCTTGCCGTTTCAAACAGGAAACAACATGGCGGCCTGCTTGTAAACTTTCTGTTATTCCATCTATGAACAATCCACCAAAATCTACTTCTGAAAGGATTTAAGCGAGAAATTTGCTATGCCAATGCTGAATCTCCTTTCATTTTAGAACTAGATCGCCTAGTTTGACAGCTGGTCCAGCTTTCCTGAGCCGGACGCATCACGCTGGACGGTCTCATTTGCATAAAGGACTGTTCCCCACCTTTTCATTTTGAAAGAGCAACGTCCAATGAGGAAACCTCAACACTCAGCCGACCAATCGTGTAACTTCACCACTCAGTCACTCAGTGACAGACTTTTGCCTTTGTAGGGCTGGCCCTCTGCAGTCCAGCCAAAAATGACTCAATGTGCTAAATTCGAAATTCAGTGTATAACTATTAGTCTGCAGGGTAGAAACAAGGAAATGATCCAACACAGGCTTCCCCCATGAGAACACTGTCAACTGAGTTCAATGGGCCACCTGTCAAAGGAATTGGTAGCGCTGTGCCATTTAATTTTTTTATTTTATTTTTTAGCAGGAAAACAGCCAAGCAATGAAAACATTCCTATAATTGTGGGCCTGATTCAGTTTTTCCAGCAAGTTTCTGGTTAAAGTTGGACAAAAAACATTCTTCATATATAAGGACGGATTGTGGATAATTAACACTGCATTGTAGAGAATGAAATTTCGCTTTTTTAAGTAGATATGTTCACCATAGAATCTATCAGCAGCAGCAAAAGCTGTAGCTAATACAAACACACCTGCTGCAATGATGCTACACCCCAAAGATGATCCTTTAGTGAGAGCCTGCAGTGGTAATGTAAGATGAGGGAGTTCTTCAATAACTATCAGTGCGTGAAGACGTAGGTGCTCAATTTCTTCGTTTAAAAAGGGACTGAAGAAGGTTAATACAGTATGAGAGAGAGTGATTTCACAGTGCTGACATTTATGAGATGCAAAGCATCCACCCAAAGCAGGCAGAGAGAGACAGTGAGTTACAGAAAACTACAAAACTGTGAATAAAAGAATCTTATTATCTGGGGAAAAAAAATGTTTAATGGCCTTCAATAAGTAGATATTGTCAAAGCTGGATTTGGATGACTTAGCACAAACACACACACACACACAATCATACAAATACAGCACAAACTTTAAGTGCATGTATCAGAGGTGAGGTTCATTATATTGAATCTTTGCAGATCTACAGCTGTGTGGGCAGAGATCCAACACCAAGCATCTGTTCAACCACTGGATCACACATGTACGTGTATGTGTGGACATACACACGCACGCTAGGCCAAACTCAACATCTGTCACTGCTTCCTGTATGAGGATGCACACACACACATACACACACATGCTATGAAAGATGCAATCATGCAGATATTTTGTTACAGCAGATGGTGATGTTACAGCATGCAGTAGCATTAATGGACAACCACCTTTTTATAGAGGTCGAGCCAGAGCAGACGTGTTAGGAATTGATTGAACAGTGTGTTTATCTGGTCTAATGTAAGCTACAATCATTAACATGTCCAGAAACCTAGATTACTACCTGCAGTAACATAAGCATTACCTCCAAGGCTAGGGTCACATTATTTACTAGCTATATTAGTCTGTGCAGTAAGCAAGTCCTGAATGCTATCAGCTGCTAACATTAGCAGCTCTGTCCTGCTCTTTATTAGACTTGGGGAAGTTTACACAACACCAGAAACGAATACCAGTAAAAATCCTCGATTCTCGATACCAATTTGGTAAAAAAACAAAAGTAAAACAATGAATCCCATGTACTTTAACATACACTCCTTTATTAGCATTTGCATACTGTTTTTTGTTAGGAAGTTAATCAGGTCATAATTCCCTCTATATTATCTATTTTATATTGCTGTGAAAACATCTCCTTCAAATAACTGGATTTATTCAAGTTTCTCACCGAAAACTACTATTACACTATTTTACAAGATCATATTTTGAACACATCATGATAACGTATGCACAATACTCAATACTGAATAGAGCTAAACGCATCCTAATATAAATCAATTCCACCTTCCGTTAACGTTAGCTGTTAGCTGTTAGCTCCGTGCAGGACTGTGCTGCTTACCGGATGCTAACAGCTAACGTTAACTAGCTCTCGTCCTGCCGATTTCACCACAGATTTGTTGTTCACAATGTAGCATTATCAGAGAAAAAATAGGGTGTGTCCCAACACATTTTCTATCGTCCCCGGGACGAGTGGACATAGTAAGTCTCAAGCCTTGATGGTACCTATACGATACCTGCAGTACTGTAGAAAAATGAGTACCAAGTCACATTTTCTGAATTTTGGCATTGACTTGGTACTGAAGTATCGGCTCTTGTGACATGTTTTAAGATAAATACTCTGCACTGAATGAATAATAATTTGTGTCTGAAATGTTTTTTCCACAAAAAGTGCAATCAAGTCATTAAACATTCTTAAAATTACAAATCTACTCCGTTTCCCTCCAGAATCTATGAATATGCAAATATGTTTTGTTTCAAGAGATGAACTACTGGACACACGATGGACAATGACTGATAAGTCCATTCTCAGTGTATGTTTGAAGTTTCCCCATCACACTTGTGTAAGTTGCATATAGGGCCAGAATCAGCTTGGCATTAACAAGTCAGCCAAAGACACCATTTTCAACATAAAGGCTGTGTCAAGGAAATTCAGAGATTTGTTTCTAAACACATTATAAACGTTGGAAAATAATTACTGAAAACATATGAAAAGACTGTGCACATTGTAGTACTGGATTGTGGAGTTAGACCGTTAAACTGTTGTCGAACCAGTTTTTTGTTCAGGATTTTTTAGGCAGGGCTGAAATCATGGCTCGATGACGCAGTGGAGCCATCCTTAACATGACCCCACCCGTCTTCAGAAACCTGGTTTTTGAAAGCCAAAAGAGAAGCCCAGACAAATGACAAAGCCTGTCTCGGCTTTTTTTTAGAAACAAAGCTCCAAAGTATATAACATCTTTAACCCCCTATATACTCTAGGGGTGGAACGGTACGTGTATTTGACCCGAACCGTTCGGTACAGGACGTTCGGTTCGGTCCGCGACATCCTTACGGTACGCCGTTACCCAAACAGCTGTTTATGTCTACTACTCGCACGCTTGTAACAGAAACTCTGGCGCGTGAGTTTAACCCGGAAAGTTTTGGCAGCGCACCAGGAATCGTAGCAGCGCTGTAGCGGCGCAGTAGCTCATGATAGCCAAGCTTAACTGACAACGATGTGTGTCAAACTGTATGCCGACACTGTTTAACTGAAGTCGGGTTTATATGTGGACACTTGAAACATTTAATTACGACGGCATCACCTGAATGTATCGATTAGCGGAGCGAAACAAAAGCAGACTGGACGGAGAGTCCTTTCCCCCACAGCATTCGGGCAGCCAAAGTAATATCTAATGCTATAGGAGTGTTCGCTGCATATACGACCACACTCGATCGTAAACAATACAGAATTAAAGCATATGGTCAAAGTGCGTGAGACTTCATATGTGAATTTTAGTCTGTTGTGCCTGCCCTGTACAAACTAGCATAAGCAGAAGATGAGGATTTACCAACAGCCTTAAGATGGAACATTACATTTAGATTACAGACATGTGATTTTATTTTTGTAATTTATTTTTTCTTATTGACATTTTGTCAGTATTTGAGTGCCTAAACTGTTATAGTAAGAATTATGACCAATGAGCCACTGTTGAATGAGTGGGAGATAAAAAGCTACGTTTTGCAGACGCGCCCCCTTTATCAGAGCCACACAGTGAGCATCTCTCTGAAGCACTGACACAAGCAGTGACAGATTGGAAACTGGAGAGGGGCAACAGCACAATACCTGTAATGTGTTTTATATTTATTAATTATTTTTAAATAACACAGTGGTACAGAAATCCAACCGTATTCCTTTCCAAATACTGCACTTTTTGAGTGGAAAACTAATCTTTCAATTAAGAGCTGATAATCAGGGAATTGAGACATACTGTATGTTATACTGGGTTTTTTTTGTTTTAGATTTTTTAGCATAGTTCTGGTTGAGCATATGCTTCAATTTATGTCCTGCCCGTTAATGGCCTTAGTCTATAATTTCATCATATTTATATGAAAATAACAAAGCATCATTTTTGTTTGTACTAATTACTGTAGAAGACCTATTCTTTCAATTAAGATTTGTCAATGAAGAAGTGTTTATGTTCTTAATGTAAGCCATACTTTTGTTAAAGCAAACATTTGTTAACTTATTTTTGCCAAATAAATGAAAAGCACGTTGAAATCAGAAATTGACCTCCTTGCTGTACCATAAATGTACCAAACCGAACCGAAAACCGTGACCCCAAAACCGTGAATTTTTGTGAACCTTTCCACCCCTAATATACTCTCACACATATCAAAGACCTAAGGGTGTGTCAGTGTATTTACCCAAGCCGTGAACCCGCACCCAAACTATGTTACAGCCCTGTTTTTAGTGGCGACTCGCATAGCAAGAGCACCAGCATTCATTCACAAAGTCCCAGGGCAATGCTAAATGTATTCGCTGTGGGTGTAGGGCGGAACATTTCTAAAAGGTTCTCATGTAGAGTACAGTAAAACCTTGTCCGGGCCGTGTTAGTTTATTTCCTGCCTTTATTAGCTGCTCAAACATTCATTTGAAGCATTTGAATTCAGGGCGTGAGATGGAAAAATGCTGCGAGGCGATGTAGAAGAGGCACAGTCGCACTCTGCAGCAGCTGTTGAGGGGACACACGCACCTTTGCAAGCTAACACACACCTACGCATGCATACAGCAGCTACTGTATTAGTGACATACAAAATCTCAAATGACATGGCTCAGCTGTTTCTTTTCTCTCTCATATCTCTGAGATTCAACTCTCATGTCTGCAGAGGATTTTGTGAGCATGTTATACTGTATATGTGTGCGAGTATGTGTGTGTGTGAGAGACAACTTTTGTCCCATGTCTACAATGCTTGACTTCAACCGTAACAATCATAACACACACACTGACAATGTAAATCCCAACTAAGTCTGTACCTCTCTGTGCCAGTCCTCTGATGGAGGGGGGAGTGTGTGTGTGTGTGTGTGTGTGTGTGTGTGTGTGTGTGTGTGTGTTCATAAGCCAGTACAGTAGGTGGTTAATGCCACCTATATAATCGGTGCTGATTGAGCACGGGAGGTCCCAGCCCGCTGCCCTTCTCATTTGGTGGGTGGTCTTTCTATCCAGACGAAACCACTTACTCCCCTTCCCCTCTCATCCTGTTAATCTGCACTGGAGCTACAATAGAATGAAATAGAATAGATGTGCTAGTAATCACCATTAACTGTCACATCGCATGACAAATGGCACTTTTTTTTGGTTCTGTCCCACCTTTGCTCCTCTCTCCTCATTATCACCTCCACTTCCCTAACTGCATTTCCTTTCCTTTCTCTTTTGCTATAAACACTTCTCTCCTATCCACTTCCTCCTCCTACTGCTGCTTCCTTTCCTGTCCTTTTCTCTCCTTTCCTTTCATGTTCTGTCTTTCCTTTCCTTTCACGCCATTTCCTTTCTTTTCATGTGCTTTCCTATCTTCCTATCCTACCCTCCGTTCCTTTGCTGTCTTGTCCTGTCCTTTCCTCTCCTCCTTTCCCTTCCTTTACTTCACTTTCCTGTCATGTCATGTCATGTCATGTCATGTCATGTCATGTCATGTCATGTCATTCCTCCATATCCACACCTAGGGGTGGGAAAAAAAATTGATTCACCTACGTACCGCAATTTTTTTATTCCGATTTCGAAATCAATTTTTCAATGCCAGAATCGATATATTTGCTTCATTTGAGTGTATCCGGAGGTAGAAGGAAGTTATCGCTTTTCTTGTTGTAGTCTGAATAACGTGACGTCATATCTGTTCCGTATCTGTCACCAAAGCAAACCGCAGCGAGCCAAAACGACAAAGCAGTAAATGGCGTCCACGTGGATACGACCTGCACCCTCACATTTTAAATCCAAAGTGATAAACACTACACATACAGTAAAGTATGGAAACACTTTGGGTTTCACACATTGCAGGAAAAGCAGAGCTAGACATCATGGCTAAAGCTGCATGCTAACTCTGTCATGGACAGGAAACGTTATCGTATTGCGGTAACGTGCGGTCAAGCCAGTCGTCACTCTCATCTCCGTGGTCAAATCGGCCGACGCTACAACTGTAGAGCACCCATATACTGACATTTATGTTAAATGCATTCAAACGGCCCCGATGGAGCTGACCATGGATGTATAAAGAGAACGGAGCTGACGGGAGAGCTAGCAATGGACTTGACGAAGTTAGCGGGAGTATACACGTGTGACTACGTCCGGTTTTCAAAATAAGGTGTTAACAAAGGAAACTGTATACCCACCTTATTCCTAGCCCCCATGATGCCTTGCGTGAATTATGTCCATGACTTCCGGCGCGTTGTGTCACTGAATCGTTTTCCATGGTAATGCTACGCTAATCGTCTCTCCTAGAGCGATAGTATTAAAAATCGAGTAAACGTGTGAACACCACTTATTACAGCTCAAAGGGGATAATGTGATCATAGCTCTGCCTTCTACTATGGAGGGATGGGAGGACGGCCTGAAGAAGTGGCCTCAGAAAATCTACACCAGCATATTTGTCTACGTTATTGACTCCGTTGCTACAGACGGTGAAGCGATGAACAATCTGAAAAGCTCTGAGGTATATCATACTTCCACAGTAACAAGGTTTTGTTTTTTACACACAGATAACCATACTTAAACTATTTTGTAGTCTAATGCTCCCTGCACTCCGTGCCATAAACTGCCTTACATTTTAAACTGTACAGAAAATAGTAAAAGTAACTGGCTGTCATTAAACCAACGCTACAATGCTGTGTCCTCCCTACACATGAAATCATAGCTGATGTTCTCCTGGCACTGCTGTTAGTCCTTTTAAGGACCCAACGTCTGTTCTCAGCTGCTCTTTATAGCCCAACTAATGTACACTAACTATATTCTGTACCCTAACGATGTTCCGTACAGATGACATTTTTCCGCCAATCGCTGAATAAATACTTCCAGATCGTGCATAACATTTATATCTGTGTCATCCTCAGCTCCCCCTCTTTCATTCCAGACCAAGTAAGAGACCTCCACCATTTGTTCCTGTGAGATTTCAGTCAGTTTGTGAGGTGCGCACCGTGCGCCCACAGGGGAAGCTCCAGTTCCAACTGCAGTTTTAGAGGGGAGATGACTAGAGCAGCGAAAATGTACATTTCAACTCAATTTATGCTTCTCATAGTACTGTAGTCTGTATAAAATGGTTATTATGCTATCACACATTGTTAAAAATATTACCCTTTGTTGAATGAATGCTTTGAAATGGGCAATTTTAACATCAATGCTGCGCACTGACTACTTGGCGCTGCAGCAGCAACTCTGTCAATACAGACGCTGTTTGCACGTAATCCTGCGCCCAATATTGATGTTGCAGCAGTGTTATTTAATAAAACATAAATAAAGTTAACGTTTATTACATCAATTGAATATTTTGACATTTCAAATTTTCACTAATCGCCGTTGAAACCATGTAATGGGCCCTGTATGGAACACCTTTAAGCTTTATGATCTTTCGTACACAGGCGGAGGCGTTACTTTTCCCCACTTTTCTCAAAAACTCTTGGTCCAAAAGACATCAGTCAAAGTGTAGACTATCTAATGGATATTCCCCCGAAGAATGAGCACACAAACAAGCTTGTCTGGCTCTCAACAACAGAGGATTGCTGACTGGCGTGGCACTGACAGGCGTAAAGTGTACGGAACACCGTACCACAGCTCTGCAATGACATTTTAGAAAATGACAATTTAACGTTAGTTAAATATCTGTTAAGAATAAAGCAGGATTTTGTAAAATGAAGGTGAATTACTTTTCAAAACAAGCGCCGTTGGTGGTTAGCCACTATGGTTAGCCTATGGGACTAACTAGCTTACTGCTACTTCCGCTACCTCACCGGAAGTTACGGACATAATCATTTCTACAGTAACACCCCTGAGAATAAGGTGGATACAAAATACACACATGGAAATAAGATTGATTGGAATATATTCACCAGAAGTATAAAACATTACATGTCCCCTATAAATTAAAATAAAATACCACTACTTTGTGAGGGAAATGTATTAATAAATAATGCCTGACAATGACTGATATATTTGACTGCAGGACATCTCAGACTACATACATGCTGAAAATCAAACATTTCTACTGTATTCATTTAGATATTTTCCAAAGTAAAAGTCCCTTGAAGTCTGTGATTCCACTTTTTCCCATGGTCTAGTGTTAAAAAAATTAACAAAAATCGCAATAAATCGTAATATCTAATCGCAATATTTAAAAATCGGAATACATATCGAATCGGCAACCAAGTATCCTGACAGTATCGAATCGGGAGATAGGTGTATCGTCCCAGCCCTACAAGCCAACAAGTAAAGTCAAGAGGAAAACACAACTCCTTTTTCATCTCATCTGATCATTCCAATTCAGGGATATTTTCACAACGACATGGCCATTTGGAATGAAGCTAAGTGGTGAGTGTGAAAATGGTCAGCAAATGCTGCTTTGTTTCATGTGCGTATCATAACTACGGCTTGTTTATCCGCAGTCCTCGGTCTTCCGGTTTCCCTTTTTGAATGACGAACACAGACTACCACCGCCTGCTGGTAGGGAAAGTTATTTCATCTCACGCAGGTGCGCACACATGCCAACTGGTCGTCGGCTGTAGTCCTTGCAATGTGTTCATGTACAAATTGTCGGCCAAGGCAGAGGCAACATGAGGCGACGCAGCAGTCGGCCTTCATCGCTGCTAGTACTTTGATGTCGGTTTGGTGTGTCTGGGCCTTTACTTTACTTTCCTGTCATATAATTTCCTTTACGTCCTCTATATCCACACCTCCCATCTCCTCACCTCTCCTGTGCTCTCTTATTCACCCTGAACTTGCCACTGACCCCTTAAACTCTATGTGGATGTTATTTTTGGTGCAGTGCATTGTGCAGAGAGAGGCTCGATGTGTGCATTGCAGTCTGCAATCAGAATAAAAGTGAGGTGGAAATGAATCCATTCAGCTATCCCTCTGCTTCATCACCTGGTTCTCTCCTTCATCATTTTCAGCCTTTCATCACCCCTCCTCGACCCGTACCACCCGCCCATCAAAATACAGCTCCCCCTCCTCTTCTGACTGCAAGATATCTCTCTCCCTCTCCCTGTTTTTTCCTCTGCCCTCTCTCTTCTGCAACTCCCCTAATTTCCTCAAAGCAAAAATATCCATCCACCTCTCCCTCTCTCTCCATCTGTTCTGTAATTCAATCATGGAGGCAGTCAACAGAGAGGTGAGTGATGATGTTTTGGAGGAAAATGCAGGGAACACAGCCAGCCAATCCACCACTCTCTCAATAGTCTCATTTCTAAATCTGTTTTCAACATAAAACTCAATAATCAAAGAATCAATGATACTGTCTAAGCATTTTTTTCTTTCTGTGAAAGTCTTTAAGGTGCACTTGATTGACTTGCCCCAAGAAAGATATTGATAAATGACGCATTCCATCAGTTTGCTCTAATGCAAAACAAAAAGATCTTTTTGTTACAGTAGGTTATCTGAATAAACTAACAGAATTCTTCTGAACTAGAACCAGTTTTTCTGCCATGACAAGTATCTGTGCTGCTGTCATTATGCTTAACAGAGAAAACACAACATGCTGTAATAAAAAAACAAACATTTTACATGATAGCTTCAAGGCCCTCTGAGATGATGTGACAGCAACACCCCCAACACACATGCTCATCATGTCATTTACACCTCAAGTAGTGTAAAGATCACCATTCATGTACTGGAAGATCTAACACATACGTCCTCATACCTAATTAACAGAATAGGTCGTTTGCCAATGACTCCGAAAACGGTTAGGTTTAGGCAACAAAACTCCTTAGTTAGGTTTAGGAAAAGATCAACTTGGTTGGGTTTAGGCAAATATCAACTTGGTTAGATTTAGGCAACAAAACTACCTAGTTGGGTTTAGGAGGAGATCAACTTGATTAGGTTTAGGCAACAAAACTACTCAGTTAGGTTTAGGAAAATATCAACTTGGTTAGGTTTAAAAAAAAAAAACTACTTAGTTAGGTTTAGGATAAGATCAACTTGGTTAGGTTTAGGCAACAAAACTACTAAGTTAGTACCAATGCATTCCTTGGGTTTTCTAGTTTCATATGATACCAGAATATTTACTCTAGCTTTAAAACTGAGCCGGCTACAACTTCTGAAAGATCGATTGCCTTAATGCATTAAGGAAATTAGTGGAATTTGCGCTAACACGTTATTATCGCGTTAACTTTGACAGCCCTAATAATAACGTTTTGTTATATTCCAGCAATTCAAAACAGTACTGCAGCACAAAAAGCCAGCATCATCATGGGCACTATGGCACATATAATTCACTATATAATATAAGTGCACCCTGCAAAAAACAAGCTTTCTTACACAATGTTTCTCTCACTGATGCATATAGTTGCAGATAGAGCACAGTTAGCCAATATGAAGACTCTGGCTGACAGTATGTGAAGCTTCCTGTCTGCCTGCTCCTTTGTGAATGTGCACTGGTGTGGATGCAATCATCTCCTCTACTCCTCTGCCAGCCTCGCACATCAACACAGAAAGATGGGGGAGAGAGTGAGGGAGAGACAAGGGGTTGGTATCGAGAATGGTCTGCGGGCATTAGCATCTCTCTTGGCTTCAAAGAAAGAAAAGGAAGGAGAGAGAGACGAGTGTTGTGTAGCGATGGAAGCATGTGTCCGTCTCTCATGGCGGTAAACATCGTGCCGGAGGTCTACTCCTAATCATTTCATTGATGTAACAGACACACAGCAAAAAATCTCTTTCCTCAGCACACACACACACATAGCCTTTAATGACACACAATAAACAACCATCAATACAGATTACACCACCCACTTTGACACACAAACACTGAAACAGCCCATTAACAAACACAGACCTCAGGTCACACTCAAGGTCTGCTCCATGCACACACACACATGACCTCGTCTAGTGCCATGTGCAGAGGGGGGGTGCTGAGTGACAGCAAACTGATGATGCCTCTCCAGATGGTGCCAGATGTGTCTGCAGGAGTGTGTGTGTGTGTGTGTGTGTGTGTGTGTGTGTGTGTGTGTGTGTGTGTGTGTGTGTGTGTGATGCAGGTGAATGTGTGCAGGGTAGACTGTGTGTCTGGCCTGAGTAGGAGTAAATGAGTTGCAGCAGGGCAGAGCCTTTGCCAGACCCATTACACACACACTAAACCCAGTCGTACCTTTTCTGTCATATACAGTACAGCTCCATGCACACACAGTTCAACCACACGTTCACCCATTACCACCACAAACCACACATTTCTCTCCTGACTACACACACACACACAGCTGTCCCGTGAGCTTTGTGTTTAATGCTAGATGACAAACAGGTCTGTGTTAACATCAGCCCAGCGTTACACTTCCCTGCTGTTTGTCTGGGACTCTCAGCTCCGCTCTATCATTACTGCCTCGCTGGCTGCCTCTTTCTGCCCCGTTTTTGTTTTGTTTTTGGCTGAAAGAACGGCCCACAGTCAGTCCGCCTCATGTAATATCAGTGTCCTGCAGACACACAATCCACCATAACATTCACACGCTTTTCAGGAACTGAGAGAAACATGGTTTGTTTAGCTTTTCACATCCACAAAGGAAATTTCACAAAGCTTTTTTGAACTGTTTGTGTAGCACAAAGCCGTTTCTGTGGTAGAGTTTAAATATTAGGGCTGTCAATCGATTAAAATATTTAATCGTGATTAATCACATGATTGTCCATAGTTAATCACACATTAGTCACACATTTTTTTATCTGTTAAAAATGTACCTTAGAGGGAGATTTGTCAAGTATTTAACACTCTTATCAACATGTGAGTGGGCAAATATGCTTGCTTTATGACGCTGACTGTCGTTGACATTGCGGCCACAAGTGTCGCTGTTAACTAGCAATTTCTGATTCTTACAAACAGTCCCTTTAAGTGTTTATGGAGGAGAAATGGCGGCTAGTGTCATTAGATGCCAGATGATTGACTGATCGTCTCAATTAAATATGGGCGCACAGGGAGGAGACAGGAATAGCTGGCAATGGAATATAGTCACCCTGCCATTAATACTACTTTTTATACTGTGATTAATACTACACTCAAACTCAGTCTCAGAACTTTGTCTTCCTTTTCCCAATAATTAGTACCTGATTATATCTTCAGGAAAACAATTCAGAAATTGTGGATGCATATAATAGAAGGTGATTGTTTCATTTCTACACATGAATAGAATTCTGGTGGAGAATTATTTTGTTGGCCTGAAGGCCTTTACACACCGGGGAAGTTTTCTTTCTTGCGATTAATTCGCACTTTAAAGCTGATGTAGGCAAGATTGGAGCAAATATGATGAAAAAAAAATATTTTTATAAAACGGTCGCTATATCGTGACAGTAGTACATGAAACAGGTAACCTGAAAAAATCATGTGCCTCTGTGTCCTCCGGTGCTCCTAACGGCATCTGCAAGATTTTACAGACCGGAGGAAAACAAGCAGTAGGAGCTGATCTGAGGTCTGCTGTCCAGCTGCTGTCTATGAGAGCCGGCTGTCAATCACTCGCGAACTCTGACCAAACGGTCAAACTAGGCAGCGCTGATCAATTGTGAATCAATATTATGTTACGTTAATGCCTATTTCTCACCTCAAATGTTTTCAGAATCATTTTGTTGTGTACAGTTTAGCTAAATGAGAAAGTTTGTGACGCAGCCGCTATTGTAAAATCTGTTTAAGGAACGCCAAGTTCTGGTCACATGACCAGAGCACAGCCAATAGGAACGCTCTCTCAATGAAATGACCTGTGATTGGTCAAAGTCTCCCGTCACGGGCTAGATTTTTTAAAGCCTGAAAACAGAGCCATGATGAGGTGCAGAAGTCTAGTTATCTCTCAGAACACTTGAATTACAATATGCTGAAAGGTTATTATGGAGTTTTTGCCCAATGAAGCCAAAAATATACTGCCTACTGCCACTTAAATATATTTTTTTAAACTGTTGTTTTTGTCATGAATACTTTCACACAGAACGTGAACATTATGCGGCGAAAAAAGCAACGAACCTTTTTTTCAGAACGAGGTTGATTTTTCTGAGCTTTCGCACTACGAATAAAAAAATAATATCAACTAATCATGTTGTGCGTAACGGGTTGAGTTGCGCCTATATTTATGAAACAACAACACGGAGGCTCCGTAGTCCGAACCAAGACGGCAAACTTTATTGCTCCTTTCAACATTGACAAACGCAGCACAGACCAGTTACACTCCTTCCGTTCTTACCTTTCAGAATAAAAGCCCTAGACAGATATTATTCGCAGACGAGTATTTCACATTTTCGTATCATTTATTCATCACGCTCCTGGTGGGTAAAGGCCCTAAGTCTAAGACTAAATATAAAATGTCATATTTTTCTTTAGCTTGTGTTAGAAATGTGTTGAGTAACCTGTATTGTCATTTTTTGAGGTTGTACATTACAAGTACAAGGCCTGCATTTAAAAACACACCTCTAGTGCATCACAAGGGACATTTTTTGTCTTTTTTGATTTATGGCATACAATTTGGCAAGGGTGTGAGTTATTTATTTTCCTTTTTTTTTTAATTTTGGAAGTTCAAACTCAGCTCCTATAATAAGTTTACAATAAACTGCGTAGTCAAAATACAGACACTCAGACCCTTAAGGACAAAAATGTCCCCATTGAAACCCATTAAAACCACAATTACTAATCCTAAGGACATTACAGCATTAAATCATGCATTCTATTATATCAGGCTTTCAATCTAGTGTGTGTGTGTGTGTGTGTGTGTGTGTGTGTGTGTGTGTGTGTGTGTGTGTGTGTGTGTGTGTGTGTGTGTGTGTGTGTGTGTGCAGCTAGAGAGATAGAAATGATATTGTACTGCAGGTCACAATTCCCCCCTCCCTCTCTCTCTTTCTCTCTCACCTACCCACCCACCCACTCACACCATAGATGTATAAAGGGAACTGGACACACTGTTGTAGGCGGGCTCCCGTTCATTCCTATGAGAGATACTCAGTGGCGCATGAAGCCAAAATGGCTCGACTGCCAAGTGATAAAGTACCCGGATCATCCGGTGATTTTCCGCATCCATTGGGCCCATAGAGCAGGCGCAGACGCAGCAGCATTTCTTTTAAATCCGCCTCCAAGCCTTGGTCCAGCCTTGGTCTGGGTCTCATTCACATGAACGGAGGAAGGGAAATAACTCATGGATTTGGCTATAAGTGCATTTTACAACTTTTAGGACCTAACGATTTAAATGGACTATTAAAAGGACTATTCAAATGTTCATACTGGGAAGTTGATTCATCTCAAAAGAAAATATCCGCTGAGTTAGAGACGTCTCTTTCCCACTGTAAGTCTATGGGAAAAAGTATTTTTGGGCCCAATGGCATCACGAGACGGACACGGAAGTTGTAGTACCACCGTTTGGCCACTACGAAGATTTGCATCAAAGCGTGGCACTCTTCCTTGGGGTCTTGACTCACACACAAACTCTTCAAACTCAGTAGAATATATTTTACCTCCTAGGTGCAGTACATTTCTGTATATGAGATACAGTATAGGCTATTGAGCTTTGAAGATCTGTGTACATGTATGTATGTGTGTGTGTGCATCTTTGTAGTGGTGCACTTGTGTGCCTACATGCAAGTGTATGTGATTGCATGACCATATGAGCCAAGAACAAGTAGTTCTCATGGCATTGGTTTACTTCATTCACTCTGATTCATGTGTCTTTGACGTACTGAGATAAAGCGTGAACTTGACTTTGATATACCCAAGTTCAAAGCCCCTCGATAACTTCTCCTTATCATATGCAGGCGCACCTACAACAGAGGCCCATACACACCAACACATGCACTCCAAGAAAGACAAGAAAGACATCGGGCATCTTCAGTTCAACTGAACAAGATCAATCTGAGGCTTTGAGCTGATTATTGGGGAAGGAAAAAAGGTAAAAACTAGTTTTGACAAACAAATTTGTAGCCCCAAAAGGCTGGGAACCACTGGTTTAACCTTTAATGTAGAATTGTAATTTATAAGCTTTCAATATGTTTTTTATGTAAAATCTTAATCTGTAAAGTAACTACAAACTGCAGCTATCAGATACATGAAGTGTAGTACGCATGTACAGCATTTCCCTCTGAAATGTAGTGGAGTAGAAATATGAAGTAGGAAAAAATGTAAATACTCAAGTAAAGTACCTCAAAGTTGTACTTAAGTACAGTGTACTATTTTCCACCACTGCCCTTGCGCTATAAACACTGTAACAACACCAGTAAAGTCTCAAAATCTGCCATCAAGTTGAATGAGCACCTCTTCACCAAGGTAACTTTGCTGCAGGTGTATGAACTATAATGCATCATAGTGTCAGGCCTTTCTGTTATTTTGTCCCACAGATGCCTCGCGGCTGATGTCAGAACGGCGTGAAACGTTCATTTACAGCTGGCCGCCGCCATTCCTTCTTATTAAATCCTTTCCTGTGACAAGTAGAGAATTTAACTATTTAATGAAAGCTATTCCTAATGGTCTATTCCATCTGATGAAAAGCCATCTGCAATTTCAAGAAGCACAGAGGATAGAACCCCTTCTGATGATAACTGGTATTAACATTGTGAATGCTAAATGCAATAATAAACATAGAAGTAATACATTCTATTAAAGAACTAAAATTACTCCTAGGAAAAGCTTGTTGGGACAATATTTTATAGGTACTAACTGGCAAAGAGCATGGCTATTACCATATACATTCTGTATTACCAAGAAGATTAAAATAGTACACATCAAAACTTTATACAATATATATCCAACCAATTTATATTTCTTAGATATTGAAAACAAATTTAATTTCTGCAATGATGAACCTAAATCTAGATTTAGAATCACATTTATTTTACCATTGTATACATTCACTTAACTTTTGGACTCGAATTAAAGGTTATATATAATATATAATATATATATAACATATATATATATATATATATATATATATATATATATATATATATATATATTAAAACTAAACATAATATCAAAATTGATTGTTTTACACATTTTGAACATGATAAATCTAACTGGAGTTGTTCCGACACGATACCAGCATCGGAAATGTGAGTACACCAGTCTACGCACTTATCCGATACCATTATTTATCAACCCAGAAAGAAATAAACTTGTTTAACTGGAAATCAATTCTTAGTTGCCTCTCCAAAACAGTGCTGTCGCCCTGGATGTATGAGGGCTGCCACTGGCAACTACTGTCCACTATCCATACATGGTCAGTAGTAAACAGCTGTTAAATAATAATAATAATAATAATAATAATAATAATAATAATAATTACAGCCGCAAGCGGCAGTTCACGGTTTCAAGCCTTTTTCCGCTCAAGGTACTCTTGTGGACATATCTTGCAAGTTTCGAGATTATGGGCCAAATGGTTGTTGACCTAAGTCTGTTTATGTGTTGAGCTACGCCCTTTTGAAATTGATTGGTCATTATCTTCGATGCATTGAAAATATCAACAAGCTTTATGCAACTTTTGAAAAGCTTGGTTCAATCATGATCCACAGAAAATTAGGTAAAAATCAGATTTGTGGTTTAGGAGAATATGTCAAAAATGTATTTTTCAAAAAATTCAAAATGGCGGAAAATCTAGTTGGCGGACTTTAGCGGGCCAAGAGGCTTTTTTGTAGAGCACATTCAGCTGGACAAGTGTGTCAAATTTCAAGTCAATCAGACTTTAAGTGTGAGGGGGCCGTCCTTTAAAATCTTCACTTTTTTGGCTGTCAGTGATAGTGCCACCATGTGGCCAATTGAGATCATATTTTACGTTAAGCATTAGGAGATCATGGCCTTTTATGGTACCAAGTTTCATGACTAGCTTGTTACAGCTCATAGCAAATTGAGCAAAGGCATAATATAGCATAAAATGCTAAATAGGCCACGCCCACAGGCACCGAGCAATATGACACTTCAGATCTTGGTTAATACTTGTCCCCAGAACATGTGCACCAAATTTGGTGAAATTCTGTCTACGAAGTTTTGAGGTACAAATTTTTGGTATTTGTGGCGCCCCCCTATGGGTTGAGCTGAAACAGCGTTGGTACTCCTATTCCCAAACACGTAGTGAAGATATCTACCGAGATTTATGATGATTGGACTAATGGTCAATGAATTATGGCGATTTCCTGCAAAGCCCCGCCCTCTTAAAGTTCATTAGTCAATATCTTGAACACGAAATAAGATATCAACAAGCTTTATGCAACTTTTGATGAGCTTAGTCTAATAATGATCCACAGAAAATTTGCCAGCAATCGGACCTACGGTTTAGGAGGATTGGCCTTGAAAAAGTTGTAGCGCCACCATGTGGCTAATTGGGATAAAATGTTATGTGTAGCATTAAGACATCATTTCCAGTTATGTTACCAAGTTTCATGTCTTCATCTTGTTCTAGCTCACAGCAAATTGAGCAAAGGCATAATTTAGCATATTATGCTAAATAGGCCACGCCCACATGCATCGATCAATGTGACACTTCAGATCTTGGTTAATACTTGCCCCCAGAGCATGTGCACCAAATTTGCTCTTTGAGCTAACGTTAGCTAACCTAAGTGTTAGCCTGCTAAATCAGATTAGTTAACGTTAACTCGCAGATTTTTTAAAGAAGTGACATGTACGAGACTTTCCTAACAATAAACCTACCAGAGTGAATCACCATTCATTATCACGGTTTCTATTCAAAGCAACCAGAGCCATAGCGTTATTAATATGAACCCAAATACCACCCGGGATAGTTGCGCACATCGCAACAAACACCAGATAAGGACATATTAAACACGTAGCAACATCTTCATCCTGCGTACCCACATGACGGGAAGAAGCTCGGCTAAAAGCTCAATATAACCACTTTTACCTAAATGAAACTCAATGCCAACACCAAGCAACTAAATGAACACAGCAAAAACACAGCTTCCAATGGTACAACGTCTTATCACGCTATGACCAAAACTCACTGAACCAGCAGCTCACTTTATAGAGCATAACCATAAATTAAGTCTTACCTTTGCTGTCTTGTAGGGGTGTGACGAAATATCGTGCCACGAAATATCGCGATATAAAAACGTGACGATATGGACACAGGAGGAAGGAACTGATACCATAAAAAATGGATTTATAGGGCAAACAACAGCATTGTTTTACATTTTGTGTCTTTTGAATAAAAGGCTACTTTTCAGTCATATTTTCATCATTCAAGTTTTGTGAAAATTATTGTTATAATATCAAATCGTATCGAGATCGTGAACCCAATATCGTGTATCGTATCGTATCGTGAGCTGAGTGAATCGTCACACCCCTACTGTCTTGTGGTCAAAAGTTGTGTTCGATGGCAATATCAACGCTACTAATCCAATTATCGATATTTTCTTTGCATACCCTTTCTGTTCTTGGCTATCCTGGTGAAAAATTAGTGACATTTGCGGTGAACAGCGCTAGCATTATGCACCCACGTGTGTACTAATGATGTTTTCAAATGCGGTTGTATTTACCGTGTTCACGAGAAGAGTTCATATGAATGCCCCTCATGTGGTATTCAGGACCTCGTAATTGAAAAAAATAATTACAGTAATTTGTGAAAGCTCCGAGATCACGTGTTGTGAGGTGTTCGTTGACATTGTCAGAAATGGCGGAGGCCATGGAAGTTATTTTTTCAGTGCATAATAAGTTAATATATTGTAATTTTAGTCGTATAATGTAATTCTTCGTAATTTTATAATAGGTCTGAGGAAAATGTTGATATTCCCAACTGCCTCATCTTTTTCCTCTGTCATTATGCCTTTGCATTTCCTGCATTACGTTACCCACTTGCTAGCTTGCTAAATTGTTAGCCTCTGTGGCTTCTAGATGCCAACAGTAACGTTAATATTGCCGTTACTTAGCAGCGGTGTTTTCACGACTTAATCACTTGATCGCCAAACATATTGTGTACACGACTTCCCATGTTTAAACACAAGCTCACGGGTTTCATTTGAAGGCACCATAACATCGGTACCCAACATGGCGGCGACCATGGGCGGCGACAACAACAGACATCGTCAGAATTAGCACCGCCACCCGCCAAATGCGGTAAATTGATGGCAGTGGCGGGTGAAAACCATCAGGTCATCCGCCACTTTGGGATGGGAATAGAGAACCAGTTCCCGTTGAGAACCGGTTCTTAATTGTCCGATTCCTTGGCATTTCATGCCTCCATGACTATCGATTCTTCTTATTGATGCTTTCCAACAGTGATGCATGCACAATGATGCATACGCACGATGTATCATGTTTCAGTTTGTTTGGGACCAGAGCCACGGAGGAGAGTAAAAAAAGGGGGGTGGGATGCATCCTATTTCTTCCCTGATAATGCTACATTGTGAACAACAAATCGGTGTTGAAATCGTCAGGAGGAGAGTTAGTAACGTTACTGGTTAGCAGCCGGTGGGCAGCACAGTCCTGCTTGGCTAAATAACGGAGCTACTAGCGTTAACGGAGGTTCAATTGAGTTACACAATGATGCGTTCATGCTCTTTTTAGTAAAAATGACTATTGGGCAAAGGTAAATTACAATTGTCATGATGCGTTCAAATGTAATCTCGTAAAATGTAGTTTTTGGCAAGAAACTTGAATAAATCCAGCTGTTTGAAGGAGATGTTTTCACTGCAATATAAAATAGATAATAGAGAGGGAATTATGAGCTGTTTAACTTCCTAACACTAGCTCTAAGCAGCTTATAATATATAATTAAAACTACTGATGCCAAGATATATATTAGATAGCAAATATTTAAACAATCATATAATTTCAATTATGTGTTTTTATACAAATAACCACTAGATGACTATAACAAAGTACAGTACTGTGTACAGTACCCTCCCACCCCCGAAAAACAGGGCTCCCCTGGAAGCTATGGTGTAATTCAAACACTGGAATTTATCATGCATATAATGTTTTTTGTGTAAAATATATCGAACATTGAATGACATCAGATATAAAATGTTATTCCTTCATTTAGCACATAGATTTCAAATAAAATTTCTGAGTGGCAGACAAAAAAAAATACTACTAATACACAGTGGCAGACCCTGGTCACGTGACTGCAAGGCATCCGGTCGGGTCTAAAAGGTAATTCTTAAATTGCGAGAACTTGCAAAGAACGTGGAAAAACTCTCGCGAGACTCGCTGCCCGACGACCTAATCCTAACCTTAACCATTCGAGGTCAATGCCTCACCTTAACTATCTCTAAAGAATTTCCCAAATTGTAGGTTCTAGACACAACCCATCCAAAGCAATTGTTTTGACTAGTCTAGTCTAGTTTCTAATTAAAACACTAATGTTTCCTTCAGGGATTCTTTTATTGCAGCAGCTATACTGTATGCAACAATTACAATGTATAGAGTATAATAAATAGAGGGCTAATAAGCAGCATGTATCGTCAGGCTATTTCCTCTACCACCTGCAGAATCTGCTTTAAATTGCTTTAGTTGCCTATGCGCTGCAATCCACTGAGGGTTGGCTCATATTTGGTGCACATCTGTATGTGCTGCGAGCCACTGGCTGTTGCCCAGAACAACTTGTTTGAGGGCTTACCTGTCCTCTGTTTCTGATGAACTAAACAGTAGTCTTCAAGCTGAAGTGCACTTCACTGTAGCCTAAAGGTTGTTTGGTGATGTGCATAATGTACTCCACTGAGTTCAACAGACACTATTTTGGGCACTACCTGAATATGCTGGACCCTACCAACTCTATTTATTTTTTTTACTCAAGGGAAGGGACGTCTGTATTTTGCACTAGACAGTCTGCAGACTTTAATCCGAGGGGTTTCCTGTATGTGCTCTGCTCTGCTCTTCGCCGCCTGCCGGCATGCACTGCACCCCACTGGTTCCTAGAAACTGTTTTGAGGCCATGTGCTGTACTTCACAGAGTCCTGCAGAGTGAGCTTGGCCATCTGTGGTATAGCAGTGCACAAGTTAGCTTACTATAAAACAAGTCAAAAAAGTGATGTTTTCTATACGCCTGAATATATTCTCCCCTCCCACGTTATGTCAGATTTAATAACCAGTTTCACACAGAAATATATTAAAAGCAAGCAAGATCAATAGCCTAGTCGTCATAAAATCCATTTTCTCCTAATTTGTATAACGAGTATTCCGGTTAGACCAAGAAACCAGAATTGAACCTGCATTGACTCTTTTATGGGAACATAAAGGATTCAACGATTAAAGGCCCTATACGCAGGTGTTGCAGAGGTCTAATTAGCCAGAATAATTGAAAACACCTGTGTGTGTGCATGGTCTTTTAGAATATTAGGACTTGATGTTATTCAGTGTCAACGATTTTTTTGCCATAAAGTCATCACTTGCAAGAAAGCCACAGTCCTGGACCCATTATCTGGCATCAACACCGGCTCCTTTTATGCAAATGAGGCCCACCTGCTGGTTGGAGCCTTTCCAGTAGACTGGAACAGTTAGCAATTGGATAGTGAGGGGAGCCAGTCACATGATGCATGGACTGGAGCTGTAAAAAGGGATTGATTTGTTTTTTTTTAGGGCTGTCAGAGTTAACGCGATAATAATGTGTTAACGCCACTAATTTCTTCTTGCATTAATGCAACTTGCAGTTTTTAGGCTGTAGCAACCATGTCATACTAGCTTGTCGGGAAGGAGGCTTAATAACGCTCCAAACTAAATTTTGGAGAGGAAAAACTGTCATGGCCATTTTCAAAGGGGTCCCTGACCTCTGACCTCAAGATATGAGAATGAAAATGGGTTCTATGGGTACCCACGAGTTTCCCCTTTACAGACATGCACACTTTATGATTTGAGCATATTTTTTATGCTAAATGCAGTACCTGTGAGGGTTTCTGGACAATATTTGTCATTGTTTTGTGTTGTTAATTGATTTCCAATAATAAATATATTTGCAAATTAATCACATTTTTTATCTGTTCATAATGAACCTTAAAGGGAGATTTGTCAAGTATTTAGTACTCTTATCAACATGGGAGTGGGAAAATATGCTGCTTTATGCAAATGTATGTATATATTTATTATTGGAAATCAATTAACAACTCATAACAATGACAAATATTGTCCAGAAACCCTCACAGGTACTGCATTTAGCATAGAAAATATGCTCAAATCATAACATGGCAAACTGAAGCCCAACAGGCAACAACAGCTGTCAGTGTGTCAGTGTGCTGACTTGACTATGACTTGCCCCAAACTGCATGTGATTATCATAAAGTGGGCATGTCTGTAAAGGGGAGACTCGTGGGTACCTATAGAACCCATTTTCATTCACATATCTTGAGGTCAGAGGTCAAGGGACCCCTTAGGTTTTCTAGTTCCATACCAGTATCTCCACTCTAGCTTTAAAACTGAGCCCGCTACAACCTAAAAATCTTAAGTTGTGTTAATGCGTTAAAGAAATTAGTGCCGTTTAAACAAATTTGCATTAACACGTTGACTTTGACAGCCCTAAAATATATATATATACATTTGCATAAAGCAGCATATTTGCCCACTCCCATGTTGATAAGAGTATTACTTGACAAATCTCCCTTTAAGATACATTTTGAACATATAGAAAATGTGCGATTAATTTGCGATTAATCATGATTAACTATGGACAATCATGCGATTAATCGTGATTAAATATTTTAATTGATTGACAGCCCTAATTTTTTTAAAATGCATTTTTAAACTGCTCACTGTGTATAAGCTTCATCTTCATCTTCATCTAAGCAGCATCTGCAGAAATAGTAAGTCATGCAGTTGGGCCCCTATAGCATCCATCTGCCCCTATCTGTTGATGACTGTATCAGCCAGCTATTTATCAGTGGAAGTATCAGTACGGCAGCGACCAGCCTCTACAGAGTGGTATATCTGCAGCTCTCTATTGCCCACACATAGAGTGGGCTGTGGTTGTTGGATGTTGTAGTGCTACAGTGCCTGCAGAAAATAAACAATTATGAGCACAGAGTCATACAGACCAGGGGGAGCAGAATAGAATAGAATAGAGCTTTTACTCCTCACTTCCACAAGGTTTAACCACCCGTGTTATCTGAATCCCTGTACGTCCATGTTTGTCGTTGAAGGTGACGTTGAACCTCGACGACCACAAGGCTACTGGCTTCATCTCTCACTCATGAGACAGGGTCACACAGTTCCCTCATCCAAAAACACAACTCTCCCTCTCCCTCCCTATATCTCTGCCACCCTCCCTCTCTCTGCTGCAGTGCATTCTGACAGGGGTCTCAAGATGGGCTGTCAGTCTCCAATCACACCACTAATCTTCTCTGATACACCCTGATGCATGCAACCCCTCCTCTCTCTCTCTCTCTCTCTCTCTCTCTCTCTCTCTCTCTCTCTCTCTCTCTCTTTCACAAACACACACACACACACACACACACACACACACACACATGTACACACATAGACATCATCATCATCAGTTAGGCCTAATACTTAGAGCAAATAGCCAGGAATGGTGTGAGAAATAGCTTTCTCACAAAACCATAGGTTTTAAATAGAATACCACAGCTGTGTTATTATCTCTTATTGGTACCGCCTGCAATAGAATAGAGTATAATAGAATAGAATAGAATAGAATAGAATACAATGGAGTGTCTTACTTGCTTTCCCTGGCCGAGGCCTTTGCAGCAGCTTCTGCACGGTGAGCAGGTCCTCGGTCTTCACCGCCTGCAGCAGTTCCTGGTCCTTCCCCATCTTCCGCTCTAAGACGCTCTACTCCCGCAGCATCCTAAGACACAGCGGCGCTTCAGCCCAGCCTCACCCCGCGAAGGGTGCGTCTACCGCGGCCACGAACAGCCTCCCTCCTCCCCCCTGGTCTCTAGACTAGATGAGACCCCCCTCTAGAGCTCTGGCATGAAGGGGTGAGAGAGAGAGGGAAGGGTAGACTGGTTGGGATGGAGGGATGCTCTCGGGTTCCCCCCCCGCTATGTGCACGCAGCGCCGCTGGATGGGGACGGGGGACAGTTCTAGATCCCAGTGCGTGATATTTTGATAGATGATTTGCTCGCGCTCCTCATCTGTGATAGCGGCTGGATCTGCTCTCCCTCGCAGCTGCGCTCCGAAACAACGACCGACCGAACGAGAGACAGCGCTGATCCTCGCCGACGGACGGAGACGTCAGACGGGCTGATGTAGCGAGCAGCAGCTCACCAGCAGCGCGTAAAGGACTGTGCGTTTAAAGATCGTGTGGGCGCGGTGTCCGTTTCTCCCGAGGTTGTGCCGCTCTCGTGCTCTGCGTCGTAAACACAATCCAGATCTGCTGCTGCTGCCATCGCTCCGCGTGCGCTCGGGCTCTGTATTTGGTAATGGTTTTCTCCGCGTGGGGGCAGGGGTAGCGAGGGGGGCACGTACACGCGCCCGCGCGCTCTACAGCTGGCCCAGCTCGTACCGCTAAATGGCTCGTGCTGCAACTCGGGGGCGGACCAGGAGCGCGGTGATCTCCCGCCTCCTCCTCGCATCTCCTGGCTGTTTCTCTCTTTGCTTTACCGAGAGGCTGCAGAGATTTATTCAGCTGCCAGAGAGGCACAGACACACTGAACAATCAATGTGTCCAACTCTCTTCTTCATATTGGCTCCATACAGTTTTATTAGGCTATATTAGCTTCACTTATTGCATCATACCTTTTTTTTCCAAGTGATGTCAGAGTTGTAACCAATTACAGTTAGTGCACGTCATCCGAGACAAGTGATTTCAGGTTTGTAGGCCTCTACAAACACTGACACACCTGCCTCACATCCTGAGCAGGGGTGCAGCTAGCTATAGGAATCCTAGTTCCCCTGAGTGAACTGACCCCCTTCCCTTCTGCACAGAGCAGAGATGGTCTACTGCAGCAATACATCATCATATTAGCCTACACAAACCATACATTTGAGCAGCTAAGAGGGAAAACAAGAATAAGAGTCTACAGCCTTGTATATGGAGGACGGAACCCGCCAAAATAGAAAATAAATGACTCGATAAATAAATAAATGTCATTAAATACAGCAAAATAGTATTAAAAATAAATGTAGCAATTAATTGATAAAATGTGACATACATTGAAATGATGAAATTTCTGTTTTAATTTGATTCTTTATTTATTTATCTTATATATATTAATTCCTTTATTTGTTTACTCTTCCGTTTAATTTTCCCTAATATTTATTTATGTATTTTTTTTATTAATTTTTAAATGTATTTATTTAATTTTGCGTTTATTTTTTATTTATGCATTTATTTTGTATTTATTTATTTAGCATTTATATTTATTTATTTATTTTTGCACTTGTGTTTTATTTATTTTATATATTTTTAAATGTTTTGCGTTCATTTTTTTATTTATTTTTGCACTTTTTTTTAATTTATAAATGTATGTGTTTATTTATGTATTTCTACATTTACATATTTATTTCTGCACGATTTTCCCATTGCATTTCACCCTTTATTCATTTCCCCAAACTTATTTATTTCAGTATTCTTTTCTTTATACATTTCTTTACACAAAATGTCAGACTGAATTCTTTAAAATGGCATTAAATATTCCAAATATAAAAACTTAGTGTACTCTGACATGTAAAAGCTTGACATTTTGGGAAATATTCGTATTCACTTTCTTTCTGAAAGTTAGATGAGAAGATTGATACCACTCTCACTACAGTAAATATGAAGCTACATCCAGCAGACAGTTAGCTTAGCATAAAGACTGGGAACAGGGTGAAGTCCTTGTGCTAAACTAAGCTAGCCCGGTGGTAGCTAGCTTTATATTTACCATATAGTCATGAGAGTGGTATTGATGAGTGCCATAAAAAAGAATAAATCTGTAAAAGTATAAGAAAATAAATGTGGAAATATAAAGAAGAATAAATAAAAGAATAAATAAGTGAATATATAAATGTGGAAATGTAAAGAGAAATAAATAAAAGAATAAATAAATAAATAAATGTGGAAATATAAAGAGAAATAAATAAAAGAATAAATAAGTAAATATATAAATGTGGAAATATAAAGAGAGATAAATGAAAGCATAAATAAATGTGGAAATATAAAGAGGAATAAATAAAAGAATAAACAAATAAATGTGGAAATATAAAGAGAGATAAATGAAAGAATAAACCAATGCTGAAATATAAAGAAAAATATAAACATTTATTGATTTGTATATAATGTAATTTATTTATTTTTTATCCTTCTTATCCTTTCTCTTCCCTATTCATTCCTCCTCTTCATTCTTTTCCCTATTGCTTTTGCTATTCCTTGAAGGGCCACGCTGTCAATCAACTGGATTTGGGCGGGCCTTCCTGCCCGGGCTGAGTATTCAATTCCTGCACACATATACTCTATACTTTTCTATCTTATTATTTCTCTTTATAGTTCCAATATCATTTTTCTGATTCTTTTACAGATTTATTCTTTTTTTAATAACTCTTGACAAGAAAGGGAATAAACATATACACTGACCTACTGATTATACCGGTTTTGTAGCCATTTTTTTTTTTTGCACTGATTTGTTGGCACCTCTGAAATTCTTTCTGCTAAGTGTGAGACATCAGCCATCAGAAATATATCTCCTATAGGAAGGCTGATGTCTCTTGCCATGCTAGCTGAGTGGATTTAGGGATGGCAATGTCAGTTAGCTCGGTCCACCACTTTGGTCAAGTACTTTGTATTCGGTGCTAATTAGAAAATGCTAGCATGCTAAACTAAGATGGTGAAGATGGTAAACATTATACCTGGGTAACATCATCATATTAGCATTGTATTGTGAGCATATATGCTTACATGATGAAACACGTTGAGTGACAGCCCCCTCATTTGTATAATGAGGCAGAAATGCATAAATAAATGTAAAAAGAATGTTTATATTTTATATTCCGTATTTATTTATTTATTATTAATAATTTTTATTAGCGTTACCATTTTTTCCTCCTCCCTTGTTTTTTTTAATACTTTGTTTTTCAATTTACAGTTACTATCTGTTATTATTTGTACATATTACTTTATTTGTTACGGTTTAGGTTGTTGTAGTCATTTTTCTTAAAGATGGGGTCCATCATTTACCCAGTATACACTTTTTGTTATATTGGTTGAAATGGTCTTTACACCCCGACAGCAATCCATCTCTTATCAGCACTGAAAAAAGACCGGAAAAGATCCGTCATCTGTAGCTGCTGTAATCCTGTAAAAACGTCTCCCAGTCAGTTCCTCTGGCCCCGGGTGTAAAGAACCAATCAGATGCCTCCCTGCCTCCCTGCTCGTACTCTACCCTTAGCGTGCACCAGCGTGAACTAGAAAGCGCGTCGCCGCCGCACGTTTACTGGAGAATGGAAGAGAAAACTCAGCTGTTAAAACACTGGACAACGAGCACGAACTCGTACCACTATTACCATATTATCGAAAAATACAACTTTGATTTAGTTGTTTATTTTCTGTTAGTTTACTTTATAAGATACTGCAGGTTTAAACTATTTATTCTAACAGCTCATAGTGAAGTCAGAAAAACAGGATTATCAACGAGGGGAGACGGCGGATATAAAACATTGCTCGACAAAATTTACGTTACTCAAACTGCTTTCTCAGTTCCAGAAACAAACGAGTGGACTGATCTCCCTCCAGATATTAGAGTAACGTTAAAAAGGGTCGTGTTGTCTCAGCAGGTATCTCTCTGCCCCCTCAGAGGCTGCTCTTTCCCTCGCCACTCTGCTGCTCTGTGGCCGGCTCTCCAGCGAGCTCCGTCAACCAGGAAATAAAAGCCCCTCGTCTAGGAAACCGGTCTCTTGAGAGAGCTCCAGCCAGCTCATAGGGGGGTCTGTGTGAGTGAATGCCCGGGTGGAGAGGTGACGATCCCGGCAGGAGCTAGCTGGCTGTGCCGGCAGTTTGTGGAGCTTCTAAACTCCGACAACGGTGGAGAAAATGTTTGATTCGCCATCTAACATCTTAAAACTATCAATATTCTAAATCTACACAGTTGATTTCTCGCCTCAACATTTTTCAGAATTGAATTTAGTGATGAAATAGCTACGAAAAATCCTGAGGCGATGCTACTTTCAAATTATGCTAGCTCTCCAAGAATGCAGACCGTATCTTTAAGGAAATAATAAAAAGCATGATTAAAAAAAAAAAAAATTCAGACTCTCCACAAACCTGTATAACCTGCATATACCCTACATAGAATAAAGACAATGGGAGAAAGAAGAGCGCATAGCAGTGATTTTGACCCTGACTTTTAACTGCAACATCCAACTTGTCTTCTTTCTCTGTCCAACCTCCTCCAGATTTTTAACTCCACTCTCCTCTCCATTGTGTGTGTGTGTGTGTGTGTGTGTGTGTGTGTGTGTGTGTGTGTGTGTGTGTGTGTGTATGTGTGCGTGCGTGCGTGCGTGCGTGCGTGCGTGCGTGCATGCTTGCGTGCGTGCGTGTGTGTGGGCAGTGTGCAGTGCTTGGATGCTGCTCTCTGCCTCCTCCACATATCCAGTGAGTTATGTAAGAATACTGAAGAGTAGCCCATATGGTAGTGAGAGCGTATTTATAAATCTGTCTCTGTTAATGCAAAAGCAGCTCACTCTCCTAGAGCCGTGTTACATGGTAATACCAACACTTGATATATAAATGCTTCATTTTTGCGTTTACCTGCACCACCCACCCTCTCTCTCCCTCTTTCTGTGTGTCTTTAATCAGGCATTGTTAGATAGGAACAGTTGGTTTGAGACACGATTCAATATATGTCCAAGGGAGGAAAGTGTAGATTCATGAGCCACTTAGCCGGAGAGAATCTTGTTTTCTTTCTATGTGTGTGGTAACAGGGGGAGTGAAATTCTTTACCAGTATGGTGCTTTCTCTGGGTTCTAAGAGATATTAGAAATTAGTGCATAACATTTGCACTTGCTTGCACACACACCATTTTATCACACGATCAAGCCAGCCGATTAGACTGTTGTCAGGCTATTATAGGCATTGTCAGTCGCTATAAGCACCATAGATGTGGGTCAATAAGGGCCTACTACACCTACTAGTAGGTTTTATCATCTATTCACATGGTAGATCAACGAAAGAAGGTATAAAAGAACATGACAGTGACCTCTAGTGACCGTAGAAATTATGATAGGAGCAGAGACGGAAGTCAGGCGCTGTGTAGACAGCGTGAAACTCCATAAGGGGTGGAGGTCAGAACCCAAAACAAGAATATGCCCTAAACTTACCTAGCGGGGTTTTTTTTTGCCTAAACCTAAAGAAGTTGTAGTTTTGTTGCCCAAACCTAAAGGAGTTGTAGTTTTATTGCCTAAACTTAACTGTTTTTGTTGCCTAAACCTAAAGAAGTTGTAGTTTTATAGCCTAATCCTAACTGTTTTTGTTGCCTAAACCTGACAAAGTTGTAGTTTTATTGCCTGAACCTAAGGAAGTTGTAATTTAATTGCCTAAACCTAACTGTTTTTGTTGCCTAAACCTAAAGAAAAATGTGATGTTTCATTCAGCTTTACATGTTACGTGTTGCTTTAAAGTTTCACTTTCACTTTTACAACGTTGTAGGCCCCTATTGATCCACATCTATGGTGCTTATATCGACTGATAACGCCTATTTAATGGCCTGATAGAAGTTGAATCGGGTGGTCAAACAAACAAGGAAACAAGACAGGGACTGTTTGGGATAAAGCAAACACTACAACCTGCAATGCTTTATAGGACAATTGTTAACTTTAATACGGTGGCGGCACCATTTCATATTTCAATAAACATTTTTTTTTATATGTATATATATATATATATAATCATTTTTATTTGGATACATTGACACTTTACATGCTCGTAGCATGATGTAGTGAGCAGCATGTACTTAAAAGAGTATTTCCATCTTCTTCTTTTCTTTTTTAAGTGTACATATACAATAAACATTGTGCCCGCCTGCCCAGCCATCCTATCCGTCCCACCCGGCCCACCCGGCCCACCCGCCTATTCAACACACCTACAGTAGCAGAGAGGGAAAGGAGAAAAAAGAAAAAAAAAAAAAATCAAGATCACATTTAGCTGCGCACAATGTCTAAATAATGGGAAAAAATAAATAAATAAGTTAAATATATATACATATATATATACATATATATATATGTATATATATTTACATATACATATACATATACATATACATACGTATATACATATACATACGTATATACATATATATATATAGTATATATATATATATATATATATGCAGTACATACATATACATAGATATCCATACAAACATATATGTACATACATACATACATGCTATACTGTATATAATCATAACATATTCCCAAGAACCCTATACATTTGGGGTGCCACGTGGAGGGAAACAGAGCACCATGTCAGATTGACAGCAAGCTAATATTGATAAATATAGAAATAGGAAGAGTAATTCTATGAGAGAAACAAATATACATGTACAGTATATATGCATACACACACGCATATACCCACATGTACATGCCCATACATACATGTATATATTGCATATACATACAAACATACACATACATATATCCACATGCATGTACTGTACATATAAATAATCAATTCACATTTTCTCCATTGGATGTAACATTCTCATACCTAAATGAGATTTATCTTTTTATTTCAAACCAAAAGCATCTCGTCCTGCAGTGACTCATCCTGACTGCATGTTGGTAATTAATAAGGGATTAGAATAGCTGTTTAGTGTGCAGTTAAAGGACACAGTAAGGTAATATATCAGGCTAACACTACACATGAAACCATGTTTATTTGAAGCTTGAGAGTCACTTCATTTAACAAGAACTGAAGTAGGGAAGCTGTGTGAAGCATCGAGAACATCACACTGCCCTCAAGTGGCCTGCCACAAAGCATGCACCCCCCAGGAGGGCTTTCAGTGTTTAGTCTTGTTATTAAAACAATTGCGTCACTGCGAGAATGAGCAATGATTTTAAAAAAAAGTGTTTTTGTTCCCTTTTTAATATATCAGTGGGTGAAATATGCATCTACGATTGTGTATTGATATACCAAATTGTAGGTAAGTAGATCATCACTCCTCACATCTGCATAAAACATATGATATAATAAAAGAAAAGAAAAAAAAAATAGCTAATAAACAAAACTTTGCTGCACCGCACTGCTTTCCAATATTTCGGGTGCCTTTTAATGAAATATCAGAAGGTTGAGTTCACAATCTTCGGAAATTAGGCAAACTAGCAAACCTCCATGTAATAGTGGATTTTGTTCGTAATTTGAAATTAGATTTTGTGATTGAACTCTGGTGGGAATAAATCTAAACATACACAAAACTTAAAAAATATATTTTTTAAAATTAAGTGATGGCTTTGGACCTCACTGAGACCCGTACTGACGATAATGATTTATTCTCCGTAAAAAACAGTATTTATTTACTGGTTTATCAAGAGCACTTGAACACATCTTAAAGCTGAAGTAGGCGAGATTGGAGCAAATATGATTAAAAAAAGTTATTTTTATAAGACAGTCACTATATTGTGACAGTAGTACATCAAACAGGTAACCTGAAAAAAATCGTGTTCTTCTGTGAGGAACATTTTTAAAGCTTGAAAACAGAGCCATGATGAGGTGCAGAAGTCTAGTTATCTCTCAGAATACTTGAATTACAATATGCTGAAAGGTTATTATGGAATTTTTGCCCAATGATGCCAAAAATATACTGCCTACTGTCTCTTTAAATCGCCCCCCTTTCTACTTTCTAGCCTGTGATTGGTCGAGCTGTACGTCCATCAAAACTGAACATCGCAAGCAGTCGGACTGAGGGGAACAGGTTGAAAGGAGCAAGAGGCTCGTATATTCAAATACTGTTGGTTGCATATTGTAACCGGACCTAACACGCAAACTGGTGAGTAGTATTGTTCTTTGTTTTATTAAATAGTCGTCGTCATTCTATGTTCTACTTGCTACACAGAAAGACTTGATTTCTGATACATGAAAAATCAATTCAAGAGCTTTACCATGGCAAGATTATTTCTTGCGAGCTATCGCGTTAGTACCAGTACTTGAGTGTTACCGTTAGCTAACGTTATCATGATGTTATAGCCAAACATTTAATATTGGCTGACATTAATTTGATAAAGACGTGTCTAAAACGTGTCTAACTGCTTTTATGTGAAAGTCATTGCAACTACAATTTCAGCACGCGGTTTAACTTTTTAACACACTCATACTCGAATAACATACAGCAACGTAACGCCAAAAGCCTGTGTTGTCCTGCTAGCTTAGCAACATGAGGAAGCTAATGTCGTGAGTGTGTTGAAAGTTGGGATGAACGGTTTCTACCACCTATTAAAATCACGAGTGAGCCCATTAAACGTCGCTGACCCTCTGAAATATAATTCGCAAGACACATATTTAATATATTATCATATAATATAAGAATTTCCCTGCAGCTATTGTACATACCGGTATTGTGGTTGCACATGGTTACATGGCATGTGTTTGCAGCCCAGCCTTTTGTTTGTTTTGTGTTGTTGTTCCACAAACCCCCTCAAGTGTATGTACAAGCAGACACAATAAAACCATTTTCCTCCTGTAGACACTCCAAACTATAGTCTATATATGCTACCAAACACACACAACCTTGTACAGTAAAAAGACTGTATAAAAATTATAGAAGTAATTTAAAATTAAAGAACATGGTCAAAACGTCGGCACTAAAATAATAAATAAATCAACGAATTTTTAAAGAGAATTAGTATGCATTAAAAGGAAGGTTTCTGAAAGAGTAAACCATTAAACGTTGCTGACCCTCTAAAATATAATTTGCATCATTTGAAAGCTGGGGACCTGAATATTAATTTGAGATGCAGCTTAGCACTATCTGACAAGTTGTTCTAGTCATAAATCAGAAATAAACACGAATTAATCAATTAATTATTTAAAATGAATTGTAAAATTGTATAAGGGTTTAGAACATTATGAACGAAGTGTATGATGGCCATTCCCATGCTCTATTATGTCTCATAAGTTGTTGCAGAAATTCTTGGGTTGATACCATTTGTCACACAGATTTGGTGCTAAATCCATCCATCCTCTGAATGCCCTAGGTCTGTTTGTGGCTGTAAAGTTCCATGAGGCTGTGATTATCCTAGAGGTCACCACACGTCATTTTATACAGTGAGGTCAAGTTTCAAAAAATGTCACTACAATTAAATGGCTACTATGGGGACTAACATCATCACACATGAATACAATTGGGTTCTTTGGATCCACAAGAGTCTCAGCTTTACAGTGATACCCAATTTATGTAATTCAAGACTGTTTAGGGACCCCAGTATACAGAATTTTTTAGAATAGGCAAAAATAACACATTTATACTGCATGAAAAAAACGGCATGGTTTTTGCCCAAAACTGCATGTGATTATCATAAAGTGGGCATGTCTGTAAAGGGGAGACTCGTGGGTACCCATAGAACCCATTTTCATCCACAGATCTTGAGGTCAGAGGTCAAGGGACCCCTTTGAAAATGGCCATGCCAGTTTTTCCTCACTAAAATTTACACTAACAAATAAACAAAATAAATAACACTTTGGAGTGTTATTTAGCCTCCTTCCCGACACGTTAGCATGACATGGTTGGTACCAATGGATTCCTTAGGTTTTCTAGTTTCATATGTATATATATTTCATATATAAGCTTCACTCTAGCTCTAAAACTGAACCTGCTAGAGCCTCTGAAAGACAGTAAAGTCGGTCGGGATCGCCCCGCGGGTCTAAGAGGGTTAAAGCGCATTAACGCTGCAGTCGGTAACTTTGAGCAAATTTGATAAGAAGTTATTTTTATAAATGTCACTATAAACTGCCACTATATCCTGACAGTAGTGCATGAGACAGATAATCTTTGAAAAAAATCAAGTTCCTCTGCCTTCTCCTAGTGCTCTTAATGACATTTGCAAGATTCCACCACGCACAAACAAAACCAACCAATCAGAGCCGAAGTCTGTTACTATCATGCCTATTTCTTGCCTCAAATGTTTTCGGAAAAACATTTTAGTGTACTGTGTAGCTGTAAAATGAGAAAGTTTGTGACGAAGTTCGGCCGCCAAAACTGAGCACCGCCCACCGGCCAGAGCAAACTATCTCAGCTGACTGAAGGCAATGTTTTCCAGTTATGGCTAGAAAGGATAATTATATAAATAAATTAAATAAGTAAATTGTGTAAATATGACATCACGTTCTCATTGTAATCGTAGCGACTAGAGGAAAACAACTCAGAAGGGATCGGATGCCTTTCGCGGGGGAGAGAAGAATGTTGTATTAACGTAAACTGACGAAAATCATGCAGGGTCACTAGAAACTCCTTCACCTCACTTCAGCTGGGCCTCTGGCAGCGACCAGTGCGCCTTGGACAGACCCAGTTCTGGCTTCCCAGCAGTCAGAGCTTTGGTGTGAGGAAGAGAGCTCGGCGCCTGGCAGAAGCGGCTCCTACTTTGGCCAGGAGCAGAGCTTCGCCTCACTCCGGCGGTCCCCGCTGGGAGCCAACACCGACACCACGCTGCTGGAGGCCCAGGCCGTATTGCTGGGCCCACTGGAGGGAAGAGAGAACCAGGACTGGGCGGGGCAAACTGTCAGACCCTGCTGCAGTAAAAAAAATTGGTTTTCTAAAGGGACTCTGGTGCTCGGAAACTTTACCGCTTTTGTCCATAGGGACTGCCAAAATCAACATGAAATGAAAATGAAGATAATAAAAATTAACATTGAACTTGATTCATGACTTCATTATATTGCTAGAACCTTAAGCTAAAACAAATTACACACTGCATTCAAATTAGTATGCAAAAATGTCACAGAACTGCAAATGCAACCTTCTTACAAGTATAGAGATACAGGATGCCTGCAGAAGGTAAATACATGAACACGAACTCTCGCAAACGCATACAAACTCTCTCAAGAGTTTTACACAAGACGGATCCTTTCTCACCATAACTAGGTTTTCCCCTTCAGTTAGTTTTGCTTTGTTAGTTTGATTGACAGATGGTTCATCGAATCACCTGCCAAGTATTTTTTGAAAGTGTCTGCCCTTTTCCAAACAGTTTCCAATGACGGCTTCTCAGATGATTCTGTGTAACAAAAAACATCTGACTGGTCAGGTTAATGAAATCTTGCAAAGAAACATGATTTTTTTTTCACATATTACCTGTCTCATGCACTATTGTCAGGATATAGTGACCGTTTTATAAAAATAACTTAATCATATTTGCTCAAAGTTACCGACTTCAGCTTTAAAGCCCGGGTTTGGTATGCCTGATCTTGAGAACCTAGCAAGAGTAAGCTAGATTTAAAAAATTCGAAGTCGGCAAGCAAACAAACAACTACTCGACTCATATCCAATAAAGTACAAACTGGACATTATCTTTGTCCACACAATGTCCATGTGTTTTTTTTATGGATCTGCTTGCACCTGTTTTATCACACAATGTTGATGCAAGTTGGACAAAACTAAGAGCAAATATTCAGCGTAGATTACATATCTCAAGCAATTTTCAAGTACAGGCAAGATGATGACTGACGAATTCAAAACTGTTGAAAGGTAGAATTTTTTTTTCATCATATTTGCTCAAAGTTACTGACGTCCGCTTTAGAGTTCAATTCAATTCAATTTATTTTTATATAACATCAAATCATAACAGAAGTTATCTCGAGACGCTTTTTATATAGAGCAGGTCTAGATCGCACTCTATGAGCTCATTAAAGCTAGGGTTGGTAGGCTTAATCTTGAGAAACTAGCAAGAGTAGGCCAGATTTAAAAAGTCAGCGGCAAGTTTTTTTAGGGATGCACCGATACCGGATCGGATATCGGGCCGATACTGACTCAAATAGCTGGATCAGGTATCGGTGACAATGGGGCCGATCTATTCAATTCAATTCTATGTTTATATACTATACACATTATATAGTGGAATTTTAATTATTGTTTAAGATTTGACCAATTTGTTGCTACATTAAAAAATGTTTACACTTGAATTGTAATTCCTGTTAATTTTGAAGATTATTTACAAAGTTGGCCGTGTGCGATTTATTATTTTTCTGTGTAATAAAAGAATGGGATCATTCTTTTATTGGTCTTTAAAGTATCGGTGCATCCCTATTTTTTTAGGATTTACGCTTAATTGAAAAATTCATTAATTGAAAAGAGAATTCCTCCTTACGGTTTGTAGAAAGTTAATGAATAACTGAGTCACATTCTGAGGTACTTTGATTTTTTTCTTTTTAAAGAACATTATGCCTCAAGTTTGTGCTTGTTTGTAAATCCAGCACAGCCAAGAATGGCTTCAACCAAGCTTGTTATGGCTAACATCAAACTTAATTCAAATTTAGATTAAACAGGTACACACACACACACACAAACACACACAGATGCACAGTCTACCTGTCAATCAAGGTTGGTTGGCAGTAGTATTTTTATAGTCCTGTTAACTTCCGTGATTGTGTGCCATGAGGAAACAGAGGTATTTAAGTATTAATTATGCTTTTATCTGAAAAAGCTGCTTTTATGGGAAAAAAGAAATTATGTTCAATGGCTTTTTTGCAAGTCTTCAGGGACTAAGTGAGACGTGTTTCCTGTTCCTCCTCTTCCTGAGTTACGTGAGTTGACACCTTGATTGTAAAGGAAGTGATCGCTCCTCTTCTTCCACTGCAGGAAGGGCTCAGCGCAGCCTGGGTGCCCAGGGATCCACTGCCCGAGTGCGGGGAGAGCTGCGGCCGAAACCCCAGAGACATGAACCACACCAAGGGCGGCCTGGTCATCTTCACCGCCAACTCGCACCCCGCCAACCGCGAGCTGGGAAAGAGGATTTCAGAGTAAGTACAAGAGGCATGGATGACATATAGCACACATACACACTGGAATAAGTAAAAACCCATATGGTCCTTGACGAACACGTTTCTCACCTTCCTTTGCAATTGTTGTTTGTAGTAGGGATCTGTTAAGAAACATGCTTTTCAAGTTTGGATGTGTTGTGTTTTCCATCTGAATCGCTGGTTATGCATTTGTCAACATTGTTTAGTAATATGGCCAACCAGAGCTAGCACTCAAAAGCTTCACAAAACACTAATGATGCAGAAAAATATAGGCACTTAGGCACAAAAGAGAGGGGTAATTTTGACATATTTTTTTCTTACTCAAATAATTTGCCAGGAATCAGCAGTCAAGTACAATAAGTTATCTTGTTGACTCTTTCAGAATGTCAGTAAAATCAGTTGGGGTTTTTTTTGTCAGTGAGGGGAAATTATTTTAAAGGATTACTTACCGCAAGATATATGGAAACCTTCTAACTCCAGTGTTGGAGATATATGGAAACCTTCTAACTCCAGTGTTGGAGATGTCATGGTCTTTTCAGTTGAACGGTTACTTAACCTCTGCTCTCCATCCTTCTAAAACTCTGTCAAACTTTGCAAAGCACGATGAGCAAGCAATTTACACCTCATTTCTGTATGCAAGTATATTTTATTGAAAACGTATTACACGGCTTTGTTGAATACTCTATTCTGATTGGTCAATCAAGGTGTTCTACGGTCTGTTATTTCTTTATAGCAGACCGTTGCTATGTACAGTATAACAGACCTTTGCTATGGACACAGTTCTGATCTCAGACTCTGGAGGACCATTTTTGTGTCAAATTACTGATTTCTTAAGTAGCTGTGTAATAAGCGGGATAATGTACAGCGAGCCGGTCATTGTTGCGAAATAAACCCCTTCAGCTTCGCGTCAGGGGGCCGCATGGTCCTGTCCGGGTTTATTTCGCAACAATGACTGGTTTGCTGTACATTATCCCTTATGTGTATATTCAAATTATTACAAAATATTTCGCCCACTCAACACAATATCATTTGACCCATCCACCCTCCCCATCAGCTGTTGAACATTTAACCCTGCAAATGGGCGACTCCCCACTCAGAAGATAAATACCTCAAGTCCAAAAAGTCAACAAATAAAAAGTTGAAACATAAATATATACAAAATAAGGGAGTTAAATAACAATAATAATGCCGTAACAAACTAGCTTAAAGCTAGGGTTGGTAGCGTTCTTCAAAAATATTTTTTGTTAAATCAAGTTGCAGGACTGTAATACCTGCCTGCCTATTTGTGTGCACTCATTGTGCATCACCAGAGTCTTCGACAAGCTAAAACAATAGCCATGTTCGTTGTTTACGTTCATTATGATAATTTTGGGGGAGTGGCTTTGGAGGGAGGCCTGAAGGGATGGGCGACTTTCTCGCTAGATTTAGTAGGGGTGGGGAAAAGAAATGGATTCACCTATGTATCGCAATTTTGAAATAGATTTTTTTAATGCCAGAATCGATATAATTGCTTCATTTGAATCTATGTGGAGGTAGAAGGAAGTTACCGCTTTTATTGTTGTAGTCTGAGTAACGTGACGTCACATCTGTTCCGTATCCGTCAAAAAAAAATACCGCAGCGAGCCGAAACAAGAAAGTGGAAACGGCAGAGGTTCCGCATGGACACGACTTGCACCCTCACATTTTAGATCCAACACACATACAATGAAGTATGGCAACACTTGGGTTTCACACATTGCAGGAAAAGAAAAGAGCTAGACATCATGGCTAACGCTGCATGCTAACTCTGTCATGGACAGGAAACGTTATCGTATTGCAGTAACGTGAGGTGTTAAAAAAGTTAACATAAATGGCAATATCAAATCCCAATACTTGTAGAATCACAGTACTTAAAAATTGCAACACATCGAATTGACACCCAAGTATCGTGATAGTATCGAATCGGGAGATAGGTGTATCGTCCCAGACCTACTCTCTTGCTAGTTTCTCAACATTACCGACCCTAGGTTTAATATTACATGCTTGTCACACAGTACTCTACTCAGTACTGAAACTACATAATTAAAAATAAACAATAGAAATAGGGTAAGCTAATTTACCCATTATTAGATTGAGTTCAGGGTGGTGAGTAACTCAACATAAGCAATTATAGAATAGCCTCTCAAGGAGTATTTAACTTTTTCTAAATGTAGAAAAGAAAAATTTGACAATGAGGTGAAATAATGTTTTCACCAAAGAGCAGTGAAATATTGTCTTTAACAGTCATATAGTGGCAACTGCCTGCGCATATATAAAATAGTCCCTGCAGCTAAAAGAATACGAATTCAATTACTTTATAATAACAATTGTAGTCGCATGATTGAGTTGAAACAACGTCCATATTTCATTGTGTTATGTGTAAACAAAACATTCATGAACCGCAAAACGTACTTGGAATGCACCAATGCGCTCCTGAACTCCACAAGGACATGTTTATAGAACAAATAGAGGAGTTGGCCTGGGTTGTCAGACACTAAATTCCATGCTCTGTGTGTGAGAGATATGAAATAAAACACAACATGTTAACTGCAGAGTGAGCAGGTCAGGTTGTCTCGAGAAGCAATGTAACAACACATAAATGTCTATGCTTATAGTGTATCATCATTTTTTCTTTTTTTAAATGTATGTTCTCTTGTGAGAATAAGTTGTTTTTTCTTAGCAATCCTTCTTTCTGAACAAATGTAAACATACAAACGTCTTGTGGCTGTGCAAACCTAAGCTGAACCTCTCTCTCTCTCTCTCAGGCGGTTAGGGGTGGAGCTTGGCAAGGTGCAGGTGTACCAGGAAGCTAACAGAGGTGAGATGGTGTCTGACAGAGAATGACTCAAGTTGATTTGTTTAATGTCAGAATCTATATATTTGCTTCATTTGAGTCTATGCGGAGGTAGAAGGAAGTTACCGCTTTTATTGTTGTAATCTGAGTAATGTGATGTCATATCCATTCCGTATCCATCAACCAAAACAAAATGCAGCAAGTTGACACGAGAAAGTAGAAAACGACGGAGGGTCTGCGTGGATACGACCTGCAACCACGCATTTTAAATACAAAGTGGTAAACACTACACGTACAGTAAAGTATGGAAACACTTTGGGTTTCACACATTGCAGGAAGAGCAGAGCTAGACATCACGGCTAAAGCTGCATGCAAACTCTGTCATGGACAGGAAACTTTATCGTATTACAGTAACATGCGGTCAGGCCAGCCGCCACTCTCATCTCCGTGGTCAAATCAGCCGACGCTACAACTGTAGAGCACCCATATACTGACATTTATGTTAAATGCATTCAAACGGCCACGATGGAACTGACCATGGATGTATAAAGGGAACGAAGCTGACGGGAGAGCTAGCAACGAACTTGGCGAAGTTGGTGGAAGTATACACGTGTGTCTACGTTTGGTTTTCAAAATAAGGGAACTGTATATACAAAATACATATATGGAAATAAGATTGATTGGATTATATTCACCAGAAGTATAAAACATTACATGTCTCATATAAATTAAAAACATTTATTTGTGAGGGAAATGTCTATTCTTTGATTTTTGGGTTGCTGGAAAAAATGTAATCAATAATGCCTGACAATGACTGATATATTTGACTTCAGGACATCTCTGACTACATACATGCTGAAAATCAAACATTTTTACTGCATCAATTTAGATATTTTCCAAAGTAATGGTCCCTAGAAGTGTATGATTCAACTTTTTTCCGTGGTCTAGTGTTAAAAAAGTTAACAAAAATCGCAATAAATTGGAATATCGAATCTCAATACTTAAAAATTGCAATACATATCGAATTGGCACCCAAGTATTGTGATAATATCGAATCGGGAGATTGTCCCAGCCCTATTGATTAATCATTCAAGTTATATGATAGTAAACTGACTATCTTTAGGTTTTGGATGTGCAGCAGGAGCTTTAAATGAATTTAAAAAAAATTCAAAACGGTTAACACATCATTCACAGTGTAAATTGTTCCAAACATATGTATAAAGAAAGATGGTCTGTTGATGTTTGGTGCTAACCTAAATTACCAACAGCGATTGTGCTGCAGGAGGCTGTTGAGTCTCAGTCAGCACCATCAGACCTAGGTTAGGCAGGCTTCCCTGAAGAGGAAAGACTTGTTATGTAAGTTTGTTATGGAAATTAGGTGAGACTTAACACAAAGTCCAATTTCTGTTTTATTGCTCATTATATAATCTTTTTGTGGTTATACTATTCAGTAAAATGTCTGAAATGACCTTTTTTCTGCCTGGATTATAAAAAGATAACCTTTTTAGTGTCAGATTGTAGGAGAGGAGACAAAGTTCTTTGTTTTGTAATGTTATATGTAAGAAGTTCTTTTATTTTCTGACAAATGTTTCACAAATGCAGCAGTATTTGTGGTGTATATGGTTTGTTTGGTGGATTTTATCTAGCTGGTCAGTACAACACCAACAGACAACCAACGCTCAGGGACACTTTCCAAACAGTCGCTAATTGCACCTGCTTTATCACACAATGCCGATGCAAGTTAGACAAAACTAAGAGCAAATATTCAGCGTAGTAAATCATGTATCTCAAGCAATTTTCAAGTACAGGCAAGATGATTTCTGTGGTGTACTGAGGAATTAAACATTGTCTGAAATGTAGAAAACCAGTCTAAAATGCATGGTGTGCTTTGGAAAATTGTCAGAATGTACAGTAGAATATGCACATTTTTATAGTTAATGGGCAAAAGCATACCTGTGCTACAGTCAGCATTAGGTTAACTGAGCTGAACTGCTTAGTAGTAGTAGAGGTAGTCCTATTAAAATATTCCACACCATGAATATTCAAAGTTTCTTGGCTCCTAAACTGCTGCTTGCTATCAGTTCTGTTTCTCTGTGTTTCTGCTGGACGTTAGGCTCTGCCTAGGAAGCATTTTGTTTTCTAATCTCTTTTCCGTGGGAGGCACATTTTTGGAATGCTAGTATCTACAATTTCACACAGTGGGGGAGAGGGAGGGGGGTGTTTGTGTGCAAGGCACAAAGGGCTCAGATAGCCCTCTAATGAAGCTGACAGGCCTTGCAGGCTTTGTTATGAGGTAGGAGTGCACGCACGTGTGACTGAATGTGTGTTTATGTCCGCGCGCTTTCTTGCTGCTCTCTCTCCCGTTCTCACGTCCCGTTTGTTTCCATAGAAACACGGGTGCAGATTCAAGAGTCGGTGCGAGGCAAAGATGTCTTTGTGATCCAGACAGTGTCGAAGTAAGACAGAACACGCACACAGTTGGAACATTTCAACACAGTTTTCCGCTGGAACATCTCACTCACGTCACATTTTTGTCACATACTGTACCTCTTTCTCTCCTCTTCCTCTCTGTCCCTCGGCTGCATCAGGGATGTGAACACCACCATAATGGAGATGCTGATCCTGGTGTACGCGTGCAGGACATCCTGCGCCAGAAGCATCACAGGCGTCCTCCCCTACTTCCCCTACAGCAAGCAGTGTAAGATGAGGAAAAGGGGCTCCATCGTCTCCAAGCTCATTGCCTCTATGATGTGTAAAGCTGGTGAGTGGTGATTGCTTTACAGCACTAAACAAGAGGAGGGAAAATGGGAAGAGTCAGAAACCAGTGGTCATTTCTAGTGTTTCTATTTGCTTGCAATTGTAAAAATTGTAAATTTTATTAGCAGAATGTTTAAGTGAATCTGTAAATGTTTACAAGGCTAATCTGAAAGTGTGCGTGTCCATCATTTATACATTGTTGTAAATTGCAAATCCATAACAAACACTATCAAGTGGACCGTGTTTTTGTAGGTCTCACCCACCTGATCACCATGGACCTCCATCAGAAAGAGATTCAAGGCTTCTTCAACATCCCAGTGGACAATCTGAGAGCCTCCCCCTTCCTGCTGCAGTACATACAGGAAGAGGTAAAAACTACAGACACAACATGACTTGCATATTAAAAGACCTCCAAATGAGTTTGCTTATATTTAATCCTACAACACTCAGAAGCCCATACTGCTGTCATAGGGATAGATTCAGGTGTTTCGAAGTGGGGTTGTATGAGGTACTTCATAGTCAGTGTATTACCTACAGTAGAGTGGAGTTTGGAGAAACAGACCGGAGTACCAGCACAGGAGCAAAGTAATGTACTGCTGTGGATGGGGGCAGCAGCATGTCAGTCAGTTTAAGTGTACACTATATTCAGAATATTTCCGCCAGTTTCCCTTGCCTTGAGACAGCCCTGTCGGAGAACTGAGGCCGTTATCTATGCTCAAATTAAAATTAAGTAAAATTACTGTTTTTTTCAATGGAGTCTGGTTGCTTTGGCGAGAGCTAGGGATGTTAATAATTAACCGTTAACCGACATTAAGCATTTTAACCGATTAACGTTATCGGTTAAAACGGTTCAAAGAAATATTAATAATTAATTAAAAAGCTGAGCGGCTCAGAGGAGCGGCTCGTCACTTTAAGGAGAAAAGCTGGTCCACCTTAACAGCAGGATACAGGAAGTTGGCTCCGGTCTCCAGCTCGCTTGAGCGGAGCGGAGGAGTTGTAGTTTCGTAGCATTTATTCACCGACAAATAAACTGTACACACACTGTCTGCTACACCTACGTTCACAGCTATAATGCCACCGATAAACCCACACTCCCCGCCGCCACACACACACGGTCTGTCGGACACTTGTTAAAGCTACGCCGCGCTGACAAAGTATCGTTCCACCGGGCAGACACACAGCTGACAACCTGCTAAACTAAACTAAACTAAATGTGCGGTGGAGACTTTTACTGGGAAAGTGGCTGCAGGTCTGCGACACTACACGCAACACTGTGGCTGCTAAGTTAACACTCCCGTACGGGTGAACTGGGGACTGTTTTGCTCATACAATGCAGCTGGCGCACCGCTGCATGCGAGGCATAAATCTTGTCGGTTAACGGTTAATAATCGGTTAACGAGGTTCGGTTACCGGTTAAGAACATTTTTCAAAATTAGCATCCCTAGCGAGAGCACAGATAACAGCTTCAGTTCCCCGTTGGAAAACAGACTGTATTGCTGTCTGACGGCAAGGTAAACCGGTGAAAATATTCTAAATATAGCGTACACTGAAACTGTTACTGATTTTTTTAGGAGGGCCTTTCTTTTAGGTGGTGAAAATACGACGCACCTCCAGGAGACCGATGGCTGGTTACTTGGCTAGGTAGCTTGTCATTATCCGACGGGCGGAGGGACCGTTTAGACCCGGCGCTGCCGCTGGCCACCAGCCCGCTGTTCGGCTCATTTTCCATAATCAGTGCAGCACCCTTAGCATGGCGGAACCAGCCCAAGAGCTAAGCAGACACCTGTCCGCTAGCTAGACTTGCTTTAATGCCACACTGCTTACAGAAAACGATCTGAACAAAGTTGTCACTCATCTGGTGATAGCAATGTGCTCTCCTACGCTGTGACAAGAGTGTGTGGATGAAGCATTAAGTTGTTCAATTTGACTCCATTACATTTTCTATGTGCTTCATAACGTTACTACTCCACTGCTCCTTTAATCATCGTTACTACAAAACCTCACCTCAGTGGGTCTGTGACTTGCCGCAAGTCGGTTTAGTTTATGTGGAAGTGAACCTGCTACTATGGCAACGGTACACATAAAAATGGCCGCTGATCTGACCATCATGCCACGTAGATTTGAATGGGAATGTCCGTTCTACTCCTATTCTATTTCTTCGAGTACATTGCTTTGCTCCCCTGCTGGTACTCCTGTCTGTTTCTCCAAACTGGGGGCGTGCCGACCGCCATCTACTGTAGGTAGTACACTGATTATGGATAAGTACTAGAGGTCGACCGATATGGGTTTTTTATGGCCGATGCCGATGCCGATTTTTTACAGAATCAGGACAGCCGATGGCCGATATATGATGCCGATTTTTTTTTTTGCCGATATGTTTGGCTGGTTTTCTTTTTTTCCTCCATCTGATAAAATATAACAGCTTAATAATAACAAATAATACACAAAAAGTCTTAACTTAAGTAAACATTTATTGAACAACACTTATGGTCTGTCTCTCCAATTTGCACTTTGTGTCTGCACTGCAGTGCATATTTTATTTTGTGCATGATAGTTAATAGTAGTAATAGTACAGGGCTCAAAACCTTTTAAGCTTCTTTCCAAAACTTTCCTAAAGCATGTTTTTTATTTATGTTTGTTGACAGACACTGTTACAAGCTATATGGCCATAATCTAAGTGATCAAAACATAATAATAACTTTGTTCACTCGTATTACACAGCCTGCTGCTCATATCTGCTATGCTGCGGACTACACACAGGCGACTAGAGGTGACGTCATAGAGGCTGTGTAGGACCCATAGACCGTAGACACGTTTAATGAGGAAGTGAACTTTTTGCTAAATGTTTCGACAAATTGCTCGTGTTTCCGCCCTCACACGCAAACTTGCACTTATGACAAGCATTGTCAGCATCAACTCTAGTAAAGTGTGATCACGCTTTATAAGTTTAGTTTCCTCCGCTATAGTTACTAAGAGCAGAAGCTCTGTGTGTGTGTGTCTGCGCTGCAGCAGCGTGTGTGTGAGAGCTGCTCCGCCCCGCACACAGCTAACGTCACCTACGGAGAGAAATTCTCCGTTACCAAAAACAGAATTGATAACGTCGGAGCATTTCATATCTAACCAATTAAATATATAGGGCTTTGAAAGAGAAGAATTTAATCCTACCGGTTTCTCCCGGCAGAACGGCAATTTGATTGACACAAGGGGCGGTGTCACACGTGTTCCACAGCAACAACAACAACACTGGGCTGCCCGCAGATGTGCCTGCTTGATAATCGGCTTAATATGCTCAGGCATCGGCCGATGCCGATTATGTAAAAATGTCAAATAATCGGCCCGATTAATCGGCCGACCGATAAATCGGTCGACCTCTAATAAGTACCTCATAAAACCCCACTTCAAAACACACAAACTATTCCTTTAATGGTGTCAGACTACAGGTCAAACCTTTGTCCCTTCTCTTCTAAAACACATTAATTTGACCCTTCACTCGTTATTTTCCATGTACCTCCAGATCCCTGACTATAGAAATGCTGTGATTGTGGCCAAATCCCCAGCCTCTGCCAAAAGGTACAGTAGACTCTCCTCTCTCACTGGTTATGAACTTACTTATCCTTCAACTGTGCTGAGCTGCAGAGCTGTGACTCATTATATTATATTGTTAACTAATAAGTTAATCATAAACCTTTGTTTTCTCCCTCTCACCACCCTTTACTTTTTTATTTAAGTTTTTATGTATTTTTATGTAGCAGCATGCAGTGCTGTCTGCCACAGTATCTTTTCTCCTTATACTGCCACTGGGGGATGCCAAAGTCAGAACTTTTCACATTTTAACAGTAACTGTATAACTTTTATGGCAACAAAAGCTCTGTTCTATATTTCTGTATATTTCTTGGTTGTTCTGTACAGCCGTAGGATCTGAATTTTCCTCTATATGTGGGTGTGCAGGGCCCAGTCGTTCGCTGAGCGGCTGCGTCTGGGCATAGCAGTGATCCACGGCGAAGCTCAGGACGCAGAGTCGGACCAAGTAGACGGGCGACACTCCCCACCCACCGTCAAGACAATCGGAGCCATTCACCCCAGCATGGAGATCCCATGTAATGCACACACAAACACACACTAACAATGACAAATCCTTTAACCATCATGTAACAGAATATGTTAGATCTACAGATGCTTGCACGCTGATTTTTGCTCCGCTACTGCAAATAATATTACATGGCATAAGATGTGTTGCCTCTTAATAATATGACAGCAATTCTCTTCCTTTTGTTTTATGTTTTCAGTGTTGATCCCTAAAGAGAAGCCTCCCATCACTGTGGTAGGAGATGTAGGAGGACGCATCGCCATCATAGTGGTGAGAGCATCCAGTTTGATTGGTTTGGACACTTTATTGGGGCTTTTAAAGGTACAGTGTGTAGGATGTGGCAGCATCTAGTGGTGAGGTTGCAGGTTGCAACCAACTGAGTACCCCTCTGCTCACTCCTCCCTTTCCAAGACTGCGGTAACGTGAGCCGCCAAGTGCAAAACCGTGGTAACGCCATTCGCCTCGCTCAGAGGCCATCCATGCCCGAATAACACTACTTTAGGAACAACAGAAGTCAGATGGCGGCTGGCGGTACCACGGATTTGCGGCTCACGTTAACGCAATTTCACAAGCATGTTGGAGAACTACGGTGGCCATCAGGTGACGTAAAAACGTGAAAGGCTCTCTCAAGAGCCAGTGTTTGGTTTGTCCGTTCTGGGCTACTGTAGAAACATGGCGGAGCAACATGGAGGACTCCATAAAGAGGACCTGCTCCCTATGTAAATATGAAGTGCTCATTCGAAGCTAACGAAAACACAACGATTCTTATTTTCAGGTGATTATACACTAATGAAAACATAGTTTTGAATATTATATTCCTTTTATGCTAATAGATCCCCCGAAATTCTAAACACTGGCTCTTTAACGCATTGTTTGGCTGTGTGGATACACCTTGAACAAGAGTCACATGAGGAAGTCAATAAACTGTGAGAACAGTAGCAGAAAAGAAGCTGCTGGTGTGTCTGCAGCTGCAGGAGGGCAGAGCGGTGACACATAGCAGACATTCTGTAAAAGATGAAAGAAATCCAGTCTGCTTTCCACTGAAAAGTGTCACGAGATTCTTTTACAATATTTAGCTGCCGCTTTAATTAGTCTCAGCAGTGACTGTTGCTATGTGAGCAGCTAGACTGTGAAGTGGTTGGCGTGGAATGAGCACACAATAAATGACAGATAAATGATTGACAGAGATCCAATGTCTGCTTGATGATATAACATCCATTATCATTTATCTAATTTCACTGTGCTGTATGTAAGCTACTGTACAGTTGCACTGACTGTGGGTCAGTATGGGATTTGTCAGATCCACACTCCATTCTACATTTAGTTTCATTAAAAATGAAGAAATGTAATATAATATTAATAAGTATGTTTTCTAGGGCTGTTAATCGATTAAAATATTTAATTGCATAATTGTCCATAGTTAATCGCAAAGTAATCACACATTTTTCATCTGTTCAAAATGTACCTTAAAGGGAGATTTGTCAAGTATTTGATACTCTTATCAACAAATATGCTTGCTTTATGCAAATGTATGTATATATTTATTATTGGAAATCAATTAAGAGCACAAAACAATGACAGATATTGTCCAGAAACCCTCACAGGTACTGCATTTAGCATAAAAAATATGCTCAAATCATAACATGGCAAACTCAAGCCCAACAGGCAACAACAGCTGTCAGTGTGTCAGTGTGCTGACTTGACTATGACTTGCCCCAAACTGCATGTGATTATCATAAAGTGGGCATGTCTGTAAAGGGGAGACTCGTGGGTACCCATAGAACCCATTTTCATTCACATATCTTGAGGTTAAGGGACCCCTTTGAAAATGGCCATGCCAGTTGTTTTTTTTCAAGTTTGGAGCATTATTTAGCCTCCTTTGCGAGTATCATCACTCTAGCTTTAAAATTGAGCCCGAGACAACCTAAAAATCGCAAGTTGTGTTAATGCGTTAAAGAAATTAGTGGCGTTAAACAAATTTGCATTAACGTGTTATCGCGTTAACTTTGACAGCCTTAATAAGTATGTTTTCTTTAGTGTAAAATCACCTGAAAATAAGAATCGATGTGTTTTTGTTAGCTGAGAATGAGCCATTTATATCTACATACGGAGTGGGTCCTCTTCATGGAGCCGGCTGCCATGTTTCTACAGTAGCCCAGAACAGACAAACCAAACACTGGCTCTAGATCGGGCCATTCGCGTTTTCACATTTTTGCGTCGGCCGCTGTAGTTCCTCCACACGCTTGGCAGGAAAAGTTTCAGTTGGTTGCAATGCAATTAATTTAAAGGTGAAATTGCACCATTTGTCTGATGTTTTGTCAGATGTTTTTTGAAGATGTTTAGGAAAAAAACATACTTAAATAAAGTATAATATTGACTAAATATAATACTGTAATATTGAAAAATATAATATTGACTAAATATAAACTCCTATTAATCCCTGGTGAAAATGCATACAACATTCAGCATGCATAAAGGACTAGTCTAAACAAAATGTGGTGGCATGTTCTGCCATTGCACTTCTACAGGCTGAATGCTGAAAGTTGTTTGTTTGAGACAAGTCCGTTTGTCCCATAGGACGACATCATCGATGATGTCGACAGTTTTGTGGCAGCAGCGGAGACGCTGAAGGAAAAAGGGGCCTACAAGATCTTCGTCATGGCAACACACGGCATCCTCTCCTCTGACGCCCCCAGGTTCATAGAAGAGTCGGCCATCGATGAGGTGAGTGTGTGCTTTGAATTATGCAGGTGTCTACTCACTTTGGCTTTGTTCTGCATGACCTCTGCCCCTCATATCTCTCTCATCTCATCTTCCTCCAGGTGGTGGTGACCAACACGATTCCCCACGAGCTCCAGAAGCTCCAGTGTCCAAAGATCAAAACAGTCGACATTAGCATGATCCTGTCGGAGGCCATCCGCCGTATCCACAACGGAGAGTCCATGTCATTCCTCTTCCGCAACATAGGAGTGGACGACTGAACGACCTGTCACACACACACAGAAACATACGTACTATTTGCCTTTTCACATCTCTTCAGAAACATAGAGGTGAATGTCAAACACTGAAATTGCTACACACAAAAATATCCACGCCCTGCTTGTATCATAACATACGAATATGTATGCTAACCCTTTCCGTTGAGTGCAGCTTAGAGGGATATCTTTTGAAGTGGGGTTGTTTGAGGTACAAATTGTATATTAGCCACCTAAAGTGAAAGGCCCACCTAAAAAAAATCTATATCGGTTAAAGTGTATGTACCTTGCCGTCAGACAGCTCTTTGCGATGGGAAACTGAAGCCATTGTATCCATCTATGCTCTCTTCAAAGCCACCAGACTCCATTGACAAAAATAGTCATTTTACCTCGCAGAACATTAAAGGATTAGTTCGGATTCACCAAAGTCACACAATAACCTAAACAGATCGAGGCAACGATAGACCAGCAACTCCTGTGCTCTGCGAGGTAAAATTTATGTTTTTGTCAATGGAGTCTGGTGGCTTTGACGAGACAACAAAGCAATGTACTGCTGTGCAGCAAAACGTATTTTAGCCGACTAAAAGAATCAATATCACTTCAAGTGTACGCTATATTTAGAATATTTTCACCGCTTTACCTTGCCGTCAGACAGCCTTTTCCGACGGGCAACTGAAGCTGTTCTCTCTTTGAAAGGTCAAAGCCACCAGACTCGACTGACAAAAACAGTAATTTTACCTTGCAGAACACGGTAGTTGCTGGTGTACCGCTGCCTTGGCCGTTTAGTTTGTTAGCGTTATTGTGTGACTTTAATGAATCCGAATTAATCCTTTAAAACACCAAAGTTACACAATAACCTGTGTTCTGCGAGGTAAAATCACTGTTTTTGTCAGTGGAGTCTGGTGGCTTTGAGGAGAGCATAAATGGATATAACAGCTTCAGTTCCCCGTCGCAAAGGGATGTCTGACGGCAAGGTAAAGCAGTGAAAATATTCTAAATATAGCGTACATTTAAACTGATATAAAAAAAATTTTAGGTGTCTAAAATCCGTTTTACTGCTGCCACCGTCCACAGCAGTACATTGCTTTGCTCCTGTGTCGGTACTCCTGTCTGCTTCTCCAAACTGGGGGCGTGCCGACCGCCATCTACTGTAGATAATACACTGACTATGGATAAGGACCTCATACAACCCCCCTTCGAAAAATCTGAACTATACCTTTAATAGAAGATGACTGACTGACTGACACGTGCACATAGATGACTAAACACACACTGATCTGTGTCCTTAATGGGCGTTTATTGACTACTGCCTGGCTCTCCAATGGCTGCCCTCCTGTCAATTTCAGTTTTGTCAACTTCAGAGCATTGAATGTCTCTTGTAGTACAATCTTCTTTACTAATAGTATCAGAAAGAGTGCCAGTGCCTTCTACAGGACATACTCACAACACACAGGCCTTCACTACTCCCATACACAACCATGTCTCAGCTAATGTAACTAATGAATAATGGCTCTTTTAATGAATCCAGGAATATGCAGGTTACCAGCTAATTAACTTGGGTAGAGTGCATGTTTAACCCTCTGTCCGATTCTTTTGTTTATTTATGTGGCGTCTGAATGTGCTACTAATCTAGTTAGTTTAGACTCCAAACTGCTAGCCGTATGTCTGTGTGGTTGCCATAGCACTTAGATGCTAATCTGGTGTCAAATCTACTCATTGTTAAAGTTGAACTGGAATAAACAGGAAATATTTGGTTAATTGGGTGTTACAAACATTTTATGGCCGTGCACTTGTGAATACGTATTCATGAGTCATCCATATGACATTGTGTGCCAACATTTCAATGCCTGCTCATATTTTCTATTTGTTCATCATGCCACAAATAAGCAGTTCCCCTTTAAGTAACTCACAAATAAGCTACCAGTTCCGGGTTTGAAGACGCTGCAGTTTTACTCTCCGGTTAGAAGTGGAAGGTTGTTCTTAATCATATGGAAATTGAGTAACGAATCCTCGATCATTATGACTGAGACGAGATGAAGTTTGCTTAAACACACGTAGCTCCAAAGAATGAAGTTCCAAACTGCAGCTAAAGTAAATCAAAACTGTTTTTTTTCTGATGAGCAAAACTTGACTGAAGCAGGTCTTTGTCACTTAACCAGATGTGTTCCAAAATGTTTTGTATTTATTTTCAGCTCTTAATATGAATAAATATGACCTATGCTGAGTGGTTTTCGAAGTAAACTATGTTCCCTTTCAAATACATCCTGTTTTGGATATTTCCAATGCAATAGATGTGTTTCTGTGAAGAAATTACATATTTTTCATATTAATCCACTTTTGAGTGTTTCTTGAGGAGAAATGCGTTTTTGAGTGGTTTTGGGAGATAAAGACAGTTTAAGCTTCTTTAGTGATGTACACAAGCTCTACATGGAATTGAGCTCAGAATGAAGATTTGATGCTTGGAGGCAAAATCTTATTATGAAATTTGAGTAAACTATGTTCCCTTTCATATTCATCCTGTTTTGAAGGTTTCCAATGCAAGAGATGTGTTTCTGTGAAGAAATTAGATCTTTTTCATATTAATCCACTTTTGAGTGTTTCTTCAGGAGAAATGCTGTTCTGATTGGTTTTTGGGAGATAAAGACAGTTTAAGCTACTTTAGTGATGTACACAAGCTTCACATGGAATTGAGCTCAGAAGGATTTGATGCTTGGAGGCCAATTCTTGTGTAAAATTTGAGAAAACTATGTTCCCTTTCAAATTCATCCTTTTTTGGATATTTCCAATGCAATAGATGTGTTTCTGTGAAAAAAATTATATATTTTTCATATTAATCCACTTTTGAGTGTTTCTTGAGGAGAAATGCGTTCTGAGTGTTTTTTGGGAGATAAAGACAGTTTAAGCTATTTTAGTGATTGAACAATAGAGCTACATGGAATTGAGCTCAGAATGAAGATTTGATGCATGAGAGGCAAAATCTTATGTGAAATTTGAGTAAACTATGTTCCCTTTCATATTCATCCTGTTTTGAATGTTTCCAATGCAAGAGATGTGTTTCTGTGAAGAAATTAGATCTTTTTCATATTAATCCACTTTTGAGTGTTTCTTCAGGAGAAATGTGTTTCTGAGTGTTTTTTGGGAGATAAAGACAGTTTAAGCTACTTTAGTGAGGTACACGAGTTTTACATGGAATTGCGCTCAGAATGAAGATTTGATGCTTGGAGGCCAATTCTTGCGTAAAATTTGAGTAAACTATGTTCCCTTTCATATGCATCCTGTTTTGGATGTTTCCAATGCAAGAGATGTGTTTCTGTGAAGGAATTACATCTTTTTCATATTAATCCACTTTTGAGTGTTTCTTGAGGAGAAATACGTTTATGAGTGTTTTTTGGGAGATAAAGACAGTTTAAGCTACTTGAGTGATGAACACTAGAGTTTTAAATGGAATTACAGCCGCAAGCGGCAGTTCGCGGGTTTAAGCCCTTTTTCGCTCAACTGAGGGAAGCACCTGAAATCAAAGCCGCAAGCAGCAGTGATCGGGTTTTAGGCTTCACAAAGCAAAACAAAGTCATTTCACCTGGTTTAATTCTGTATAAAGAAGGAGTGAGACCAATCGCTCCCTTGTTTCATTATTACAATGTATGCAGCCTTTCTGCAGTTGCACACGCAAAGTCCCGCCAGTCATATTTCTTGCCATTTGGGGGACGTTTCAACAGGTTAATTAAATTATCCATCAAGTTTGGTGAAGCTTGGAAGAACTCCCAATGATTTGTGGCGAACTTTGCGCTAGGCCCTTGCAAATCTGTGGAACTGGTGGCGCCCCCTAGTGGTCGATTTGAACAAAACTTTCAGGGGATGTTTCAGGTACGCCTATGAACATATTCTGCAAGTTTCGAGAAGATGGGCCCAACAGTTGTGGAATTAGCTCTATTGATGTGCTAAGCCACGCCCCTTTAAAGTTCATTGGTCAATATCTTGAAAACAAAATGAGATATCAACGTGGTTTATGCAACTTTGAATGAGCTTGGTCCAATAATGTTCCTTATAAGATTTGGTAGAGCGGAAGAAAGAGCTTCCTTTGCCAACATGGAAGCATGTTGCAAACGTTCTTGGCACAGTGAAACAAACTCCACCACATTAGTTTTGGATGACTATCCAGATACCAGCTTTTCCTTCAACATCTTTAATGGGCCACTCACGTTGTGACCAAACACAAGTTCAGCCAGGCTGAACCCAAGGGATTCCTGCTTTGCATCACGTATGGCAAAGAGGACAAAAGGCACACCTTCATCCCAGTCTTTCCCAGTGTCATAACAGTACTTCCTGAGCATCGACTTCAGAGTCTGATGCCAGCGTTCAAGTGCCCCCTGGACTCTGCACTAGACAGTGGGATACACCTAACGACTGCAAAGTCTGTTTAAATGCCTGGGAAAGGAAATTAGTTCCCTGATCAGTCTGCACCACTTTCGTAAGTCCAAAGGTGGTAAAGAACTTAGTCAGCGCTTTAGTAATGGCTGGTGCAGTGATTCTCTGCATGGGAATGGCCTCAGGGAAACGAGTAGACACACACATGACAGTTAGCAGGAACTGGTTACCAGACTTGGGCTTAGGCAATGGGCCAACACAGTCAACAATGACATGTTCAAAGGGCTCACCAACAGCAGGGACAGGACACAGGGGGGCTGGAGGCACTACCTGGTTGGGTTTTCCACAACTTGGCATGTACTGCAGGTTTTACAGTAACTTTTCACATCGGCTTTCATTCCTGGCCAGAAGAAATGTTTCAGAATCCGATCATAGGTTTTAGTGACCCCTAGATGACCAGACCACACATGCTCATGTGCTAGCGCTAGTACATGCTGCCGACCACCAACAGGAACAACTATCTGATTAATTACGCCCCCGTCTGCACCTGAACTAACTGCTGCTTCACCTCACTCTGCAACCCACCTGCGCATCAACACACCATTTTCAACATGGAAAGACTGCTTTTTCTTACATTCACTAGTGTCTTCAGAAACTGCAGCAAAACACTTGCCCAAGGATGGATCACTTCTCTGGGCGCTGATGAGCGCCTCGCGGTTCAGTGGCACCGACACAGCAGGGACAATTTCGGCCTCTTTTTCACCTTCATGTCCTTTTGAGGTGCAGTTCACCAAACCACCAACAGGAGGCAATTTGTCCTCAGACAAAACAGAAGCAAACATTGAATCAGATAAATAAATATCTTGAGCTTGCTTACGGGCCTGAGCTCTAGTCAGATCACTGACTGCAAACACATCTGGATGACTCTGAGCCAGATCATCATGTGCAGAATCAGAGATAGGAACATCAACAACTTCATCCTCAGCTTTTCCAGTGAGAGACACGAAACCCTTAAGGATGAAGGGTTTAAAACAATTGTCAGGCTCTTTTGGAGCGGTGACCTGACCACCAAGAGACACTGTTTTAATCAGACCCACACCCTTTGGCTGTCTGGAAGCTGCTCCCTGCTGCTTCCGCTTCCATGCTGCACAGTTAGCAATCAAGTGACCAGGACTATTACAAAAGAAACGGCTTCTCAACCTTAGGGCCAGACAGAGAAGCATTAACACGAGGGACATGCGAGTAACCAGCTTTCTGGTATGAGTCATGGTTAGAGGAATCATGTTTGGAAAACACACTTCTTTGGGTGAGCGCAAACTCATCCGCCAGAGTGGCGGCCTGTTGTAAAGTGGTCACTTTCTGTTCATTTAAATAAATGACAGTACGCTCTGGGACACAGTTTTTAAATTCCTCTAACATCATCAATTCACATACAGAGGCTAAGTCATCAGCCTTACATGCTTTACACCAACGTTCAAAAAGTATTCGTTTCTCTCTATCAAAGTCAACATAAGTCTGGGTAGGTGCTCTTTTGAGGTTACAGAATCGCTGTCGGTACGCCTCCGACACCAACTCGTAAGCTCGCAAAATAGCGTTCAAGCGCACTGAAATACGATTCCACCTCAGACTCACAAAACACAGGTACTAGAGAAACATTTTACTAACGTAAAATGCAGGGGCAGAATCATGCAGCACGTGTGGGACAGCAGAAATGCGCACAGAACCTGATTGCAGCTCTAACTGGCGCATCTTTAAATCAGTTTCTGCCTCCAACTTCCTCAGCTCCAGCTCCCTCCGGAGCTGAAACTCCCGCTCCTGCTCCCGCTCCTCTTTCTCCAGCTGGAGACGGGCTAGACGCACTTTTAGCCTGGCGTCAAGTCTAGAGCCAGGAGATGACTCAGCAGACAATAACGGGACAAATTGTGGTAATGTGCGCGGCTTCGTTTCCGCCCCACCGCTCTGTACAGCAGGCGTATAATTACCCGGCGGCGTTCTCCCTCACCGGGACATTAGAACGTCCCTCACCCGGAGACAACGCTACCGTAACCCCGGTCAACAAACCAGCAGGAGACCCTACAAGAGCCGGTAAGTTAAAAACTCCCTTACTGCACAAACTGGTGAGTAAAACAGCTTTAAGTTCCCCTTTAGTAAGGGAACTCGATACAGACACATCATAATGAGTAGCAATCTCCCGCAAATCACCCTTCTTACACTTCTCAAATTCACTCAGAGAAGGATTTGCAACAAACTCCTCCAAAACAAAAGCTGCCATACCATGGATGTATTAAAAGAACTGGATACAGCGTTGGAGGCGGGGCCCCGGTCATTCCTATGAGAGTTGCTCATTGGCGCATGAAGCCAAAATGGCTCGACTTCCGTCTGGAAAAGTACCCGTATCTTCGCGGTTCTTGGGCATATGGTACATGCGCAGTAGCGTCCGCTCGGTCACATGACTCGGTCACGGGGTCCCAATGTCATGCCGTCATCACGGCTTGGTCTCACTCACATGAACAGACGAAGGGAAATAACTCTGGATTCAGCTATTAGTGCGTTTTACAACTCTAAAAGCTACATTTTTTAAATAAGGGCTATTTGAGTGTTCGTACTGGGAAGTTGATTCACATCAAAAATAATTTTCCGCTGAGTTACAGACGTCTCTTTCCAAATGTAAGTCTATGGGAAAAAGTATTTTTGGGCGAAATGCATCACGTGACTGACACGGAAGTTGCAGTACTGCCGTTTGGTCACTACGAAAGTCGAAATCGACGACTGGCGCACTTCCTGGGGGCTTGTGCCATACTCACCCTGGACAACCAGTTAGCTTAAATAAGCGACGCCGCTAGTGCTACAGCTAACGCTAACAACAAACAGCCCCACTACTTACCAGTAACAAACACTACACGTCTCACAGTGACACACACTGTAAGTATGACACCGGATGTCACACACACACAATCAGCCAAACTTAAGTTCAGTTTAACACACAAAACAACTTCCTCTGGTCCTGCCTGACAGAAACGTACCTATCTTATCTTCTGGACTGTGCCGAGCTCGAGGCGACTTTAAAGGCAACACACAGGGAATACATCCCCGCTCAGGATTACTCCGAAAATAACAAGGCAAAATAATAAATGAGTGTCCGATGGAAAAGCTGGTACAGCCTAGGACACTCACCTATCTAGCAGAGGAAACCGTTTACACTGAACGATGGCAAACAATGGACATCCAAACAAGATACTCACCACGTTTTGTTTGCTCAAGGTACTCTTGTGGACATATCTTTCAAGTTTCGAGATGATAGGCCAAATGGTTGTTGACTTAAGTCTGTTTATGTGTTGAGCTACCCACTTTTGAAATTCATTGGTCATTATCCTCGAAATGCAATGATATATCAACAAGCTTTACGCAATCTTTGTTGAGCTTGGTCCAATAATGATCCACAGAAAATTTGGTAGCAATTGGGCCTAAGGTTTAGGAGGAGATGTCAAAAATGTGTTTTTCAAAAAATTAAAAATGGCGGAAGATCTAGGTAGGCGGACTTTAGTGGTCCAGGAGGCTTTTTTGTAGAGCACATGGAGCTGGACATGTGTGTCAAATTTCAAGTCAATCGGACTTACGGTGTGAAGGGCGTGGCCTTTCAAAATCGCGTTTTGGGGCGTTAATTACAGCACCACCATGTGGCCAATTGGAGTCATATATCTTGGGAAGCACTTGCACATCATTTCCAGTTATTGTGCCAAGTTTCATGTTTCTATCTCATTCCATGTCACGGGAATTTGAGCCAATTCCCGTGGCGGAGACAACAAGTAATTACAGCCGCAAGCGGCAGTTCGCGGGTTCAAGCCTTTTTTCGCTCAAGGTACTCTTGTGGACATATCTTGCAAGTTTCAAGATGATGGGCCAAATGGTTGTTGACATTAGTCTGTTTATGTGTTGAGCTACGCCCTTTCATTGGTTATGCAGCGACGTTGTTGTAAACAGATCAAAAGTGTGCCGAAATAACTACATAGTGATGCTGATTAGTAAAAAGTCTGAATTCATGCTTTGTCAGGTCTGTCCGCAAGACGACAAGCAAACAACTTTTAAAATTCTTGTTTTCTGAATTTCTGTTCGGATCGACCAGTGCTAGGCTATGCTAAAATTGTAGCTGCTCCATTAACACTCCATCTAGGAATAAATAAGGCAGCAACAACGTCAGTGATGACAGTGGGAATATCTCAACGCTGATAAACTTTTGTATATTTATATATGTATATTGTTACACACCACTTATATGATGAATGCTTTTGATACACATGCTTTAATAAAAAACTGAAATGCTTTTAACCTTGCATACTGTATGTCATGATAATACCTTTTCACCTTGTATAAAATGTATAATATACAATAGACTAGTAAATGTTACCATTTACTATTACTGAATGTCATTTGCTTCATTATAAGTTGTCTTTCAATCAAACATTAAGATATAAGTGGAAAAAACTGTTCACAAAACATTATAGACATGACCACTGACTATTTGTGTAACAATTTAGCCACAAATTCACATACTGATCAAATACGGTCCAGCCATATACTCGGTTTTGACCGAGTCTTGTTTGTAGATCAAACGGAGCTGGACATGTGAGTCAAATTTCAAGTCAATCGGACTTACGGTGTGAGGGGCGTGGTCTTTCCAAAATCACGTGTTTGGGCGTTAATTACAGCGCCACCATGTGGCCGATTGGAGTCATATTTCTTGGGAAGCATTTGCACATCATTTCCAGTCATTGTGCCAAGTTTCATGTTTCTAGCTCATTCCAGCTCACGGGAATTTGAGCCGCAGCATAAGACAACAAATAATAATAACAAACCGGCACAATCTAATGAACAGTAAACAATCAATTAACAAATAATCAACATAAATAAATATTACATGTCCAAAAAGAAGTTGGAAGAAGTATATGGTCCTACACCTTCTCCATAACTCCAACAATTAACTCAATATTTATCATGTAAACTTTGTTTATTTCAATTCCAACCTTGGTAATGAAGTGATGTTTTCACCGGTTTTGGACAGGGTTGCCCAATGGCAATACCTTAATCTCTCGGATGTTGCCATCGGACACCGCCCACCGCATCCCTTACCGCTGGGTCTTGGGTATGCCAAGTGAACAGAGGCTACAGTATATATTCAAAAGGCCTTGCACTAGGAGAATGAAATTTCATCAGTAACACCCTTTCACACAGATGAATAAATGCTGCAAAAATGAAGAAGATCGGAAAAAGTTTATTTTTTACATACAGCAGCTTTAATATAAAAACATGAAGGACAGAGAAACTTCATATCTTTGAGCTGGAATGTACTAGGATGCTGAAATTTTGGCTGTGACACCCTCTCACACAAACAAGTGAATGCTGTAAAAATGAAGAAGATTGGAACAAGTGCATGTTTGCCACACTTGAAATTATTTCCAAGTTTTGGCATGTAGTGTCTAATCTGGTTCCTAAGGGTCTAGAATCTAGACCCACCCCAGTGGTCTCAAACTCAATTTACCTGGGGGCCGCTGGAGACAGAGTCTGGGTGAGGCTGGGCCGCATCAGGTATTCCACAAAAAAAGCTTTGTTAAAAAAAACAATCTTCTAAAACGTCATTATTAACAGTTCTTTAACTTGAATGGGTTCTTCTGAACATGAACTATATTACTATATATATTATATATATATATACATATAATATATATATATATATATATATATATATATTATATAATATAATATATAATATATATATAATATATAATATATATATATATATATATATATATTATATACTATATACTATATATTACTATATGACAAGATATATATTCATTCCACTTGGTGTCAGTCCGCAATAAATTTGTGCCTGCTGTGTTTGTGTTGCTCTGCAATTACAACACCAAACCGCTAATTGGCGGCGGCGTCTCTATGAGTTTCCTTCTTCTTCTTGTACTACAAACAGAAACTGAGTGGAGTTGGAGCTAACAACTGTTGAACCACAGAACTTTTACTGACATTACTGGAACGCCGAAAAGAGAAAATATATCTGAGTCGATTTGTGTGAACAAACATTGAAAAGATCGAGGCAGAGAGAAGTTGAACTTTCTGTGGTTGTCCGGGGTCCTGGCCGCTCAGCATCGCTGAGAGACTGGACCAATCACAGCTGTTGCGGTCTGCGTCGCTGAGAGACTGGACCAATCACAGCTGTTGCGGTCTGCGTCGCTGAGAGACTGGACCAATCACAGCTGTTGCGGTCTGCGTCGCCGCGACGTGTAGTTACATTTCTGGAGAGGTGCACGTCAGGCTACGACGATTCAACGCAGAAGTATAAATCAAGCTTTAATGAAGCTTATGCGATGTTACACGGGCGCCGTCATAGTTGTTGTGAAATGTTTCTCCACTTGCATCAAGCCCGGCCGATTGCCCGCCCTCGGGAGCCATATACCCCACTGTGATTGGTAGGTTCGTTCAGCTCGGGCTCGCGCAACAAAGGGACCTTCCACATACAACGCAGCAAAGTGCCATTCACATAAAACTCGCGGGCCGCACTAACATTAAACTTTCATATGAAGGTGGGGGCCATAAAATATCGTCCCCGGGGCCGCAATTGGCCCGCGGGCCGCGAGTTTGAGACTAAACCCTCATCGTTACTCATCCGTCAAAGATACCAAAATTTCAAGAGAATAATAAAAGTTCTTTTTTTTTTACCATCACACAAATATTATCAAGCACTATTTATTACATTAACTTTGTTTGTCTTTTTGGTCGCAGTTGAGAGGGGCAGAACTATGGTACAACAAATAAATGTGCTCTGATCTAACGTGCACACAGGATGATCACTTATCTAGAGGATCTAGACTCTAGATCCTCTAGATAAGTGATCATCCTGTGATGCAACACAGTCCAGTCCTCACAGAAAGTCAGAGGGCAGAGGGCCAGACTGTGACGGACAAAGTCAGACATCTGAGATGCATCCAAACGGACTTTCACCGTATTCGAATTGTGACAGCTGCCGACCAAAACATGTGAGGCCAAATATTCAGATGTAGAAGGGCTGTGGTAGCACAAACTGGAGCATAGAGGGGATTGTGTAGAGCAGCAACACCTCATCTGACTGAATACCTGCTCAGCACTTTATTATACACTCCATCCTTTAGTTAGGATGTCTGCTTTGCTAATGATGAGATATATAGTACTAATCATGAGATATTAAGTACTAATTATGAGATATCAAGTACTAATTATGAGATATTAAGTCATTATTGTGAGATATGAGTTACAACCAAGTGAGGTGGCTTATTCTGCTCAGAAACATCCGAGATATTGATCTGTTGATTGACAGCCAGATGAACCAATCGGTTGGTGTACAAGCCTCACTTAAACAGTGGGCGGGACTGAAACAAACATTCACAGCTTCAGATCGATTTCAAAATAAAAGGCAGAGACTGAAACATGAGCCGACAGAGCCACGAAATATGAGTTGATATGAATAAAGAAAGCAGCAGAGCTGAAGACATCCTGCAGCTTTCTGAAAGACTCATTCAAGTCAAACAACACAAAAACATGATGTGTTTGAACCGAGTGAGACACAGTCAGTTAACAAGGAGACGACACACTGAAACACTAAAATATCATCCCACACCATTTATGATCAGCATTTTCCTGCATTGTTCCTTCCTCAATGATTGATTACTTGAATAACAGAATGGACATATTCATCAACTATTAATATAATATTAGTTACAGCTGTAGTTCAGTCTAAAAGTGTGATTAGAACAAGTGATTAGAACACTCTGACAGCATTAATCTGATAGGAACATCTCGGCCTGCCCTGGTTGTCATGGTAACAGAAACCACAGTCCTATAATCAGTAATCTGTCCGCAGCTTCTTATCAAAACATCAGTTTCACAGAAATGTAGTTCAGAGGAGTATAAATATCATCTGTAAAACTAAAGAGAACTAAATGATGAGTGAAGCTGCAGCTCTTCCAGTACGCAGAGATCCAGGGAGGACAGCACACACAGAGCAGACAGACGGTCTACCTGGACGTCATGGATCCCCTGTTGGTGCTGCTGCTGCTGCTGCTGCTGTGGAGCTCAGGTAGGACTCTGCTTTAAACATGATGTGTTATTATTTACACATTTATATATATATATATATATCTATATATTTCATTTACATTCCTATTTTTTTCCACTCTGAGTATGAGCTCTTACCATCTGGCATACGATACAGAGTCCCCAAATGCAAACTGAACCGTTTTAAGAAATCGTTTGTGCCCACCTCGATCAAAATTTTAAATTTTAAATAATGTTTCTTGAGGCTGAGGGTTGTGCAATAGCGTTTTGGTATTCTTATTTTTTTTATTTTCTATTTATTCTGTTTGTATATAGATCTTGTGCAATATGAGTAACGTGCAATATATGTTGTTTGTGGTATACATTGTTTGTGTTTCTCTGTGTACATGTGGATTGTTGTTTGTTTCTATTTATTGATGCTGCTGTGGAGGCAGCTGATGGTGAGCAGCACTGAGTCCAAAACAAATTTCCCCAAGGAGACAATAGAGTGTATCGTATCGTAAGAGGAGAAGGAAGAGGAGAGGAGAGGAGAGGAGAGGAGAGGAGAGGAGAGGAGAGGAGAGGAGAGGAGAGGAGAGGAGAGGAGAGGAGAGGAGAATTAATCACAAATTAATGGCACAATTTTTATCTGTTCAAAATGTACCTTAAAGTGAGATTTGTCAAGTATTTAATACTCTTATCAACATGGGAGTGGACAAATATGCCGCTTTATGCAAATGTATGTATATATTTATTTTTGGAAATCAGATATAAACACAAAACAATGACAGATATTGTCCAGAAAAAAAATATGCTCCAATCATAACATAGCAAACTGCAGCCCAACAGGCAACAAAAGCTGTCAGTGTGTCAGTGTGCTGACTTGACTATGACTTGCCCCAAACTGCATGTGATTATCATAAAGTGGGCGTGTCTGTAAAGGGGAGAATCGAGGGTACCCATAGAACCCATTTTCATTCACATATCTGGAGGTCAGAGGTCAATGGACCCCTTTGAAAGTGGACATGCCTTATCCTTATGTTTTCTAATTTCATATGATACAGTACCAGTATCTTCACTCTAGCTTTAAAACTGAACTGCTACAACCTAAAAATCACAAGTTGTGTTAATGTATTAAAGAAATTAGTGGCATTAGACATATCTGCCTTAACGCATTAACTTTGATAGCCCTGGTTATAATCTTTCATACGTGATACTGTTTGTAAGCTGCTCTGATTGATATCAGCCTCACTGTTTCCTGTTCACTCTCCTAGAGTGTATCTGAGCTGCATTAAGTTACTACTAATGCTAACATAACATTTCCTGCTGCTGCTGCTGCTGCTTCACATTAACACACCGCAACTGGACAAACAGAGTGGGACTTTTATTGCGAAGCAGCCACAGGAAACTCAACATATTCATCACTGAGGTCAAAAACGGGAGAGACAATAGACATATATACATAGACACGTATACATAGACATATACAGTATACATAGACATATACTGTACATAAACATATATACATAGACATGTATACATAGACATTTATACATAGACAAAATAAGACATACTGTAGATACATAAGGCCTTTCCCATTTCTGAATTTATACGGCTCGATAACTCTGGAATGTACTAGGATGCTGAAAGTTTGGCTGTGACACCCTCTCACACACACAAATGGACGTTGTAAAAATGAAGAAGATTGGAACAAGTGCATGTTTGCCACACTTGAAATTATTTCCAAGTTTTGGCACTTTGTGTCTAATCTGGTTCCAAAGTGTCTAGATCAGGAGTGTCAAACTCAATTTCATCCCAGGCCACATCAGCATTATGGTTGCGCTCAAATGGCCGGTTGTAACTGTAAGACTACATAAATATATCTACTCTTTATCATATTCCATAATTGCCTCTTCGATTATTATTGGTTTTTAGTAATAACTTAATTAATAACTAGCTCTGAAAGCAGAAGTCTAGGAAAAATAATTGCAAGCAGACATTCAAGTGTACAACTATTGTACAATTTATTTAAAAAAATGAGGTCAGTAACAAAAACACATGCTTGTGCATCGATATATATGTGCATGTACATAGACACAAAAATACTGAATGTGGGCACACACACTCACATTCCTATTTATGAGATTAAGAAACCCTCATCGTTACTCATCCGTCAAAGATACCAAAATTTCAAGAGAATAATAAAGTTCTTTTTTTTTTACCATCACACAAATATTATCAAGCACTATTTATTACATTAACTTTGTTTGTCTTTTTGGTCGCAGTTGAGAGGGGCAGAACTATGGTACAACAAATAAATGTGCTCTGATCTAACGTGCCGTCTGTGGCATAAAAATTGTTTGTGTTCCAACAGCTAATCGGTTGAGATCATGTGTGGTAGATGACAGTGGTGTGGTATTTTACAAAAACAAATGACTGCAGTAAACATGTGGCTGCATGAACACACACACACATGAGTACATGAGTACATATACAAAGTAGTATACTAATAAAGTCAAAGTAAAAGTAAGGGTTGTTTCAGTTTATAATTATATTCAGGTTCTGGTTGAGGTTACTCAGACATAATGTGGACGAAGTGGGATGTGAGAGTGATGCTGCCTGGCCCTGTACACACCAAGTAGACCCTGAGACGCCATATTACACACCATCCTAATCCATGGATCAATCCCTGCACATAACAACAAACACAAAACAAACTAAATGCAAGCACAACCATTAGAATTCACACATATTACATTGTACCTATTCTTGATTGAAGTACATTTCATGATATTGTATATACCTGAAGGTTTTACCTATTTGTTTTCTGGCCGGATGACTGACGCCGTTTTCCTGAGGTCAGTCCGTCGATGTCTGGCTTAAGGTCTTGTGCGGTAGCAATCCGTAAAACAGCGTGGAGGTTATCATCGCTGATGCGTGATTTGTGCTTGGTCTTGGTCAGAGTCATGGTTGAAAACATCTGTTTGCACAGGAAGGTGCTTCCAAACATGGACAGGACACGGGCAGCTTGAAGTCGGAGCTGTGGCATCAAAGCAGGGGGGAGGAGACGGTAAAAGTCCTCGAACTGCAGCATCCTGGAACTTTGCTCTCAGGCTACCGTTGCATTGAAGTTCTATTAACTCCATCCGAAGGTGATGTGGTGCACTGTCGACGTCGGTGGTGAAAGGAATGGCAAAGAAGGCAAAGGTTAAGTGCTGTGCTTTAAAGTCAGAGAAGCGTCGTTCAAATTCATTAATCAACCGGTTCACTTTGTTAGCCAATCGTGCGCATGAAAAAGCACCCCGGACTGAGGTTGAGATGCTCTGACAGACAGTAAATTGGGCAAGACTATCCTGTTGGAGTTGAGGCTTCCATGGGCGCAGTTTCAGCTGGAAAGCTGTGATCGCGTCGTACATTCCCGTTATGACATGTTTGCGGCCCTTCAGCCTCTGATTCAGTTGGGCGAGATGCTCCGTTATGTCAGACAACATGGGAAAATCACACAGCCAGTTTGGATCTGACAGTTCGAGCAAGGGTTTTCCTTTACTTTGCATGAACAGAGCAATTTCATCTCGAAGCTCAAAAAAATCGCTTGAGGACGGCGTTCCTACTCAGCCACCTTACTTCTGTATATACAGCACATCTCCTTGTTCCATGCCCACCTCCTTCAAAAATAGTTGGAACTGATGGTGATTCAGGCCCCAGCCCGAATGAAGTTCACCGTTTTCGTGACTGTGGTCATTACGTTATCCAGTTCCAGAATCTTGCCACACAGAGCTTCTTGGTGGATAATGCAATGGGATAAAATAATCAACATTAAATCTAGTATCTGCCAGCAAAACAAGCACACTGCATTTTTACCTATATCCTGTTTCCAGAGTGATGTCAAGTTGGAACGTTTTGACCTGGTTGATGCTGAAACACTCAGTAGAATAGTAACAGAACTGAAGCCCTCCATGTGTTCCCTTGACCCAATCCCTACCTCCCTTTTTAAAACTATTTTTAATTCTGTATCTGAAGACATCCTTGCCATAGTAAATCACTCCCTACAGCTTGGTGTCTTTCCCACTGATCTTAAAACTGCCCTAGTTAAACCTCTTTTAAAAAAAGGGAATCTGGATATTTTAACACCCAGCAATTTTAGACCGATTTCAAATCTCCCATTTTTAAGCAAAATTTTAGAGAAACTAGTTTTTAATCAGCTAAATACTTTTTTAAATTCAAACACTAAATTAGAAATGTTTCAATCAGGTTTTAGGAGACATCACAGCACAGAGACAGCCCTGCTAAAAGTAGTGAACGATATCAGAACAAATCTTGACAGCAAAAAGCCTTCAGTTCTGGTGCTACTTGACCTGAGTGCTGCCTTTGATACTGTTGACCACCATATTCTTTTAGATAGACTAAGTGAGCATGTTGGACTGTCTGGGATTGTTTTTAAGTGGTTTACCTCATATCTTTGCAGAAGAACATTTTTTGTATGTATGGATGGCCACTCCTCCAAACACTATGAGGTTACCTGTGGGGTACCACAAGGATCAGTCTTAGGACCTTTACTTTTTAATATACATGTTACCCCTGGGCAGTGTCATCAGGAGGCACGGCATCTCCTTCCACAGCTATGCTGATGACACTCAGCTCTATGTGGCTGTGTCTCCTGATGACACCGGGCCGATTGACTCACTTTTCAACTGCATTTTAGATATAAAGGCCTGGATGTCACAAAACTTTCTACAGCTCAACCAGGATAAAACAGAGGTAATGGTAATTGGTTCAAAGACTCAGAGAGAGAAACTGGCCACCAAACTAAATGTACAAGGACTCAAGCCAAGTCAAGAAGCAAGGAATTTAGGAGTGATTTTTGATGCTGATTTTAATTTCAAGGCTCATGTCCGGAGTATCACAAAAACAGCATTTTTCCATCTGAAGAATATCTCCAAAGTGAGGCCATTTCTCTCTCTGAGCAACACAGAGAGACTGATGCACGCTTTTATAACCAGCAGGCTGGACTACTGTAACGCTCTCCTTTCTGGTCAACCAAATAATACAATAAATCGGCTACAATTAATTCAAAATTCTGCAGCACGGGTGCTGACAAAAACCAAAAGGAGAGCACACATTACGTCTATTTTAAAGTCTTTACACTGGTTACCTGTTAGTTTTCGTATTGATTTTAAAGTTCTTTTATTAGTTTATAAGGCACTACATGGCCTTGCACCAGACTACCTTGCAGAAATGCTTTTGGTTTATGAACCAGGAAGGCCCCTCAGATCCTCCGGCTCTTCCCTTTTAGTTGTTCCGCAAAGTAGAACAAAAACTTTTGGTGATGCTGCTTTCAGCCATTACGCTCCCAGCTGCTGGAACAAACTTCCAGAGGAACTGAGAGGAGCTGAAAACATTGATATTTTTAAACGTAAACTAAAAACCCATCTATTTAGTCTGGCTTTTATGTAGTGTTTTATAATTTTAAAATGTTATGGTTTTATTGTTTATACTTATTTTATTTATCATCATCTATATGGTGTTTGTTTTACTCCTTTGTTTTTACTATTTTGGAATTTTATTGTTTAATACCATCTGCTTACTTTGTGTAGTTTCACGGTTTTTATTTATTTATTTATTTATTAGGGCCCGAGCACGAAAGTGCCAGGACCCAACGGTGTCCTGGCACGAAGTGCGAGGAACCTTTTGTTTTTGCTCGGGTTATTAGGGCCCGAGCACGAAAGTGCCAGGACCCAACGGTGTCCTGGCACGAAGTGCGAGGAAACCTATTGTTTTTCTAAGGATTATTATTAGGGCCCGAGCACGAAAGTGCCAGGACCCAACGGTGTCCTGGCACGAAGTGCGAGGAAACCTATTGTTTTTGCTCGGGTTATTATTATTATTATTAGGGCCCGAGCACGAAAGTGCCAGGACCCAACGGTGTCCTGGCACGAAGTGCGAGGAACCTATTGTTTTTGCTCGGGTTATTATTATTATTTTTCTGCTGGAATATCGCATTTTTGAGGCCCTTAGGATGCACGAAAACTCACGAAAAGTGGTATATGCATCAGAACTGGTGGGAAATTCAAAGTTCTGTACTGATTGTGCTTGGGTGTCGCCAGCGGGCTCTATAGCGCCCCCTAATGCAGGCAGGTTTTCGGAACAAGTTACTTCGATCTTCACGAAATTCGAGTATGTCATTGCTCACATCTTGAAGTCCGTCTTAAATATTTCTGAGATTTTTTCGGCCAACAGGAAGTCAGACATCTTGGATTTCCTGCGTGATTTTAAAATTTACGAACACATGTTTGAGGACTTTAGGATGCACAAAAACTCATGAAACTTTACACGTATATGCACACTAGTACTTACTTTGATTTGGTGGTGTAATTTGGCTTGGGCGTGGCATGTTGGCTCTCTAGCGCCCCCTTATGTCTTTTAGCCTTTACGCATACCTTGTTGTACTCGAAAACTCATGAAATTTGGCAAAAACATGGACACCTGTGAACTGTACGTGAATGTACAGCCATTGGGTTCAGCGCGTTAAGCGGGCTCCATAGCGCCCCCTACCGCTTGGAATGCCATAGTTTCAACATAGTTGATCCTATATTCATGAAATTTGGTATGCACATCCCGCTCATTATTTCAGACATATTCCTCATTGGGTTTCATTAGCCCCGCCCCCCCGGAAGTCGGCCATCTTGAATTTTGTGCGTTTTTCATGCATTTTACGCATACTTTGACGAACTCCTCCTAGAGGCTTCATCGGATTCGCGTCAAATTTGGATGGTATAACCCTCAAACTGGTGTGACAAAAAGTTGTTTAGGAATTTTTGATCGCTCGAACGGTGATGTCATAGGTCATGTGAGAAGACGCCATTTTGTCATTTTATAGGTGTTAAACTTTACGATACTCCTCCTAGAGGATTCAAGAGATCCATCTCAAAGTCGGGCAGCAGAATCTCAACACCTCCACGACGCTAAATTGCGAAGCTTTTGTGTTTTTACGAAACGGCGTTGTTGTAGCGGCGCGGCGAATTTCGATGTTTCGACATGACACAGGAGGCTGTTTTACCTTGACTTTATATAGTCAGATCTGCCCCAAATTTCACAAGCTGGATAATAGTCCAGACCTGAAGACATATCTGTATAATTATGAGTGATAGTCATAGCGCCCCCTACAGGAAACAGGAAAATGTTATAAATTGACTATACATTGTCCAATCAGCTTCAAACTTGACATGTTTTATAAGAGTTCAGGCCTGAACACATATCTGTGTAATTATGAGTGATAGTCATAGCGCCCCCTACAGGAAACAAGAAAATGTTGTAGGTTGACTATGCATTGTCGAATCAGCCCCAAACTTGACATGTTTTCTAAGAGTCTTGGCCTGAAGACATATCCCTGCAGTTATTGAGTTATGGTGATAGCGCCACCTACTGGCAATAGCATATGGTTGTGTACTGCCGCCCACCCTCATAGAAGTGCCTTTAAAGGATGCCCCACAGGTTCTCAAAAGGGCATTTACGGCAACGCGCGCCACACGCAGAAAATACCCTCAAACCGTTACGTGCGGTGTCCGACTCTCATGAAGTGGGCGACAGCGTGTTTCCCGACGTTCGCAAGGGGCGAGGGCCCGCTCATCGCTGCTTGCAGCTTTAATTATTATTATTATTTTTCTGCTGGAATATCGCATTTTTGAGGCCCTTAGGATGCACGAAAACTCACGAAAAGTGGTATATGCATCAGAACTGGTGGGAAATTCAAAGTTCTGTACTGATTGGGCTCGGGTGTCGCCAGCGGGCTCTATAGCGCCCCCTAATGCAGGCAGGTTTTCGGAACAAGTTACTTCGATCTTCACGAAATTCGAGTATGTCATTGCTCACATCTTGAAGTCCGTCTTAAATATTTCTGAGATTTTTCCGGCCAACAGGAAGTCAGACATCTTGGATTTCCTGCGTGATTTAAAAATTTACGAACACATGTTTGAGGACTTTAGGATGCACAAAAACTCATGAAACTTTACACGTATATGCACACTAGTACTTACTTTGATTTGGTGGTGTAATTGGGCTTGGGCGTGGCATGTTGGCTCTCTAGCGCCCCCTTATGTCTTTTAACCTTTACGCATACCTTGGTGTACTCGAAAGCTCATGAAATTTGGCAAAAACATGGACACCTGTGAACTGTACGTGAATGTACAGCCATTGGGTTCAGCGCGTTAAGCAAGCTCCATAGCGCCCCCTAACGCGTGGAAGGCCATAGTTTTAACATAGTTGATCCTATGTTCATGAAATTTGGTAGGCACATCCCGCTCATTATTTCAGACATATTCCTCATTGGGTTTCATTAGCCCCGCCCAACCGGAAGTCGGCCATCTTGAATTTTGTGCGTTTTTCATGCATTTTACGCATACTTTGACGAACTCCTCCTAGAGGCTTCATCGGATTCGCGTCAAATTTGGATGGTATAACCCTCAAACTAATGTGACAAAAAGTTGTTTAGGAATTTTTGATCGCTCGAACGGTGATGTCATAGGTCATGTGAGAAGACGCCATTTTGTCATTTTATAGGTGTTAAACTTTACGATACTCCTCCTAGAGGATTCAAGAGATCCATCTCAAAGTCGGGCAGCAGAATCTCAACACCTCCACGACGCTAAATTTTGAAGCTTTTGTGTTTTTGCGAAACGGCGTTGTTGTAGCGGCGCGGCGAATTTCGATGTTTCGACATGACACAGGAGGCTGTTTTAACTTGACTTTATATAGTCAGATGTGCCCCAAATTTCACAAGCTGGATAATAGTCCAGACCTGAAGACATATCTGTGTAATTATGAGTGATAGTCATAGCGCCCCCTACAGGAAACAGGAAAATGTTATAAATTGACTATACATTGTCCAATCAGCTTCAAACTTGACATGTTTTATAAGAGTTCAGGCCTGAAGACATATCTGTGTAATTATGAGTGATAGTCATAGCGCCCCCTACAGGAAACAAGAAAATGTTGTAAGTTGACTATGCATTGTCGAATCAGCCCCAAACTTGACATGTTTTACAAGAGTCTTGGCCTGAAGACATATCCCTGCCGTTATTGAGTTATGGTGATAGCGCCACCTACTGGCAATAGCATATGGTTGTGTACTGCCACCCACCCTCATAGAAGTGCCTCTAAGGATACCCCACAGGTTCTCAACAGGTCATATATGGCAACGCGCGCCCCACGTAGAAAATACCCTCAAACTGTTACGTGCAGTGTTTCATGAAGTGCGCGACAGCGTGTTCCCCGACGTCCGCAAGGGGCGAGGGCCCGCTCATCGCTGCTTGCAGCTTTAATTAGGGCCCGAGCACGAAAGTGCCAGGACCCAACGGTGTCCTGGCACGAAGTGCGAGGAAACCTATTGTTTTTGCTCGGGTTATTATTATTATTATTATTATTATTATTTTTCTGCTGGAATATCGCATTTTTGAGGCCCTTAGGATGCACGAAAACTCACGAAAAGTGGTATATGCATCAGAACTGGTGGGAAATTCAAAGTTCTGTACTGATTGGGCTCGGGTGTCGCCAGCGGGCTCTATAGCGCCCCCTAATGCAGGCAGGTTTTCGGAACAAGTTACTTCGATCTTCACGAAATTCGAGTATGTCATTGCTCACATCTTGAAGTCCGTCTTAAATATTTCTGAGATTTTTCCGGCCAACAGGAAGTCAGACATCTTGGATTTCCTGCGTGATTTAAAAATTTACGAACACATGTTTGAGGACTTTAGGATGCACAAAAACTCATGAAACTTTACACGTATATGCACACTAGTACTTACTTTGATTTGGTGGTGTAATTGGGCTTGGGCGTGGCATGTTGGCTCTCTAGCGCCCCCTTATGTCTTTTAACCTTTACGCATACCTTGGTGTACTCGAAAGCTCATGAAATTTGGCAAAAACATGGACACCTGTGAACTGTACGTGAATGTACAGCCATTGGGTTCAGCGCGTTAAGCAAGCTCCATAGCGCCCCCTAACGCGTGGAAGGCCATAGTTTTAACATAGTTGATCCTATGTTCATGAAATTTGGTAGGCACATCCCGCTCATTATTTCAGACATATTCCTCATTGGGTTTCATTAGCCCCGCCCAACCGGAAGTCGGCCATCTTGAATTTTGTGCGTTTTTCATGCATTTTACGCATACTTTGACGAACTCCTCCTAGAGGCTTCATCGGATTCGCGTCAAATTTGGATGGTATAACCCTCAAACTAATGTGACAAAAAGTTGTTTAGGAATTTTTGATCGCTCGAACGGTGATGTCATAGGTCATGTGAGAAGACGCCATTTTGTCATTTTATAGGTGTTAAACTTTACGATACTCCTCCTAGAGGATTCAAGAGATCCATCTCAAAGTCGGGCAGCAGAATCTCAACACCTCCACGACGCTAAATTTTGAAGCTTTTGTGTTTTTGCGAAACGGCGTTGTTGTAGCGGCGCGGCGAATTTCGATGTTTCGACATGACACAGGAGGCTGTTTTAACTTGACTTTATATAGTCAGATGTGCCCCAAATTTCACAAGCTGGATAATAGTCCAGACCTGAAGACATATCTGTGTAATTATGAGTGATAGTCATAGCGCCCCCTACAGGAAACAGGAAAATGTTATAAATTGACTATACATTGTCCAATCAGCTTCAAACTTGACATGTTTTATAAGAGTTCAGGCCTGAAGACATATCTGTGTAATTATGAGTGATAGTCATAGCGCCCCCTACAGGAAACAAGAAAATGTTGTAAGTTGACTATGCATTGTCGAATCAGCCCCAAACTTGACATGTTTTACAAGAGTCTTGGCCTGAAGACATATCCCTGCCGTTATTGAGTTATGGTGATAGCGCCACCTACTGGCAATAGCATATGGTTGTGTACTGCCACCCACCCTCATAGAAGTGCCTCTAAGGATACCCCACAGGTTCTCAACAGGTCATATATGGCAACGCGCGCCCCACGTAGAAAATACCCTCAAACTGTTACGTGCAGTGTTTCATGAAGTGCGCGACAGCGTGTTCCCCGACGTCCGCAAGGGGCGAGGGCCCGCTCATCGCTGCTTGCAGCTTTAATTATTATTATTATTATTATTATTATTATTATTATTATTATTATTTTTCCGCTGGGAGATCGGATTTTTGAGGCCCTTAGGATGCACGAAAACTCACGAAAAGTTGAATATGCATCAGACCTGGTGGGAAATTCAAAGTTCTGTACTGATATGGCTCGGGTGTCGCCAGCGGGCTCTATAGCGCCCCCTAATGCAGGAAGTTTTCAGGAAAAGTTACTTCGATCTTCACGAAATTCGAGTATGTCATTGCTCACATCTTGAAGTCCGTCTTAAATATTTATGAGATTTTTTCGGCCAACAGGAAGTCAGCCATCTTGGATTTCCTGCGTGATTTTAAAATTTACGAACACATGTTTGAGGACTTTCGGATGCACAAAAACTCATGAAACTTTACACGTATATGCACACTAGTACTTACTTTGATTTGGTGGTGTAATTTGGCTTGGGCGTGGCATGTTGGCTCTCTAGCGCCCCCTTATGTCTTTTAGCCTTTACGCATACCTTGTTGTACTCGAAAACTCATGAAAATTGGCAAAAAGATGGACACTTGTGAACTGTACGTGAATGTACAGCCATTGGGTTCAGCGCGTTAAGCGGGCTCCATAGCGCCCCCTACCGCGTGGAATGCCATAGTTTGAACATAGTTGATCCTGTATTCATGAAATTTGGTAGGCACATCCCGCTTATTATTTCAGACATATTCCTCATTGGGTTTCATTAGCCCCGCCCACCCGGAAGTCGGCCATCTTGAATTTTGTGCGTTTTTCATACATTTTACGCATACTTTGACGAACTCCTCCTAGAGGCTTCATCGGATTCGCGTCAAATTTGGATGGTATAACCCTCAAACTAATGTGACAAAAACTTGTTTAGGAATTTTTGATCGCTCGAACGGTGATGTCATAGGTCATGTGAGAAGACGCCATTTTGTCATTTTATAGGTGTTAAACTTTACGATACTCCTCCTAGAGGATTCAAGAGATCCATCTCAAAGTCGGGCAGCAGAATCTCAACACCTCCACGACGCTAAATTTTGAAGCTTTTGTGTTTTTACGAAACGGCGTTGTTGTGGCGGCGCGGCGAATTTCGATGTTTCGACATGACACAGGAGGCTGTTTTAACTTGACTTTATATAGTCAGATCTGCCCCAAATTTCACAAGCTGGATAATAGTCCAGACCTGAAGACATATCTGTGTAATTATGAGTGATAGTCATAGCGCCCCCTACAGGAAACAGGAAAATGTTATAAATTGACTATACATTGTCCAATCAGCCCCAAACTTGACATGTTTTACAAGAGTCTTGGCCTGAAGACATATCTGTGTAATTATGAGTGATAGTCATAGCGCCCCCTACAGGAAACAAGAAAATGTTGTAAGTTGACTATGCATTGTCGAATCAGCCCCAAACTTGACATGTTTTACAAGAGTCTTGGCCTGAAGACATATCCCTGCCGTTATTGAGTTATGGTGATAGCGCCACCTACTGGCAATAGCATATGGTTGTGTACTGCCACCCACCCTCATAGAAGTGCCTTTAAAGGATGCCCCACAGGTTCTCAACAGGTCATTTACGGCAACGCGCGCCACACGCAGAAAATACCCTCAAACCGTTACGTGCGGTGTCCGACTTTCATGAAGTGGGCGACAGCGTGTTCCCCGACGTCCGCAAGGGGCGAGGGCCCGCTCATCGCTGCTTGCAGCTTTAATTATTATTATTAGGGCCCGAGCACGAAAGTGCCAGGACCCAACGGTGTCCTGGCACGAAGTGCGAGGAAACCTATTGTTTTTCTAAGGATTATTATTATTAGGGCCCGAGCACGAAAGTGCCAGGACCCAACGGTGTCCTGGCACGAAGTGCGAGGAAACCTATTGTTTTTGCTCGGGTTATTATTATTATTTTTCTGCTGGAATATCGCATTTTTGAGGCCCTTAGGATGCACGAAAACTCACGAAAAGTAGTATATGCATCAGACCTGGTGGGAAATTCAAAGTTCTGTACTGATTGGGCTCGGGTGTCGCCAGCGGGCTCTATAGCGCCCCCTAATGCAGGCAGGTTTTCGGAACAAGTTACTTCGATCTTCACGAAATTCGAGTATGTCATTGCTCACATCTTGAAGTCCGTCTTAAATATTTATGAGATTTTTTCGACCAACAGGAAGTCAGCCATCTTGGATTTCCTGCGTGATTTTAAAATTTACGAACACATGTTTGAGGACTTTAGGATGCACGAAAACTAGTGAAACTTTACACGCATATGCACACTAGTACTTACTTTGATTTGATGGTGTAATTTGTCTTGGGCGTGGCATGTTGGCTCTTTAGCGCCCCCTTATGTCTTTTAGCCTTTACGCATACCTTGGTGTACTCGAAAACTCATGAAAGTTGGCAAAAAGATGGACACTTGTGAACTGTACGTGAATGTACAGCCATTGGGTTCAGCGCGTTAAGCGGGCTCCATAGCGCCCCCTACCGCGTGGAAGGCCAGAGTTTGAACATAGTTGATCCTATATTCATGAAATTTGGTAGACATATCCCGCTCATTATTTCAGACATATTCCTCATTGGGTTTCATTAGCCCCGCCCACCCGGAAGTCGGCCATCTTGAATTTTGTGCATTTTATGCATACTTTTACGAACTCGTCCTAGGGACTTCATCGGATTCACGTCAAATTCGGGTGGTATAACCCTCAAACCACTCTGATGCTAAATTGCGAAGGAATTTTTGATCGCTCGAACGGTGATGTCATAGGTCATGTGAGAAGACGCCATTTTGTCACTTTATAGGTGTGAAACTTTACGATACTCCTCCTAGAGGTTTCAAGAGATCCATCTCAAAGTCGGGCAGCAGAATCTCAACACCTTAACGATGCTAAATTGCGAAGCTTTTGTGTTTTTGCAAAACGGCGTTCTTGTGGCGGCGCGGCGAATTTCGATGTTTTGACATGGCACAGGAGTCTGATTTAACTTGACTTTACATCGTCCGATCTGCCCCAAATTTCACAAGCTGGATAAGAGTCCAGGCCTGAAGACATATATGTAACTTTATGAGTGATAGTCATAGCGCCCCCTACAGGAAACAGGAAAATGTTGTTACTTGACTTTACATCGTCCGATCTGCCCCAAATTTCACAAGCTGGATAAGAGTCCAGGCCTGAAGACATATATGTAACTTTATGAGTGATAGTCATAGCGCCCCCTACAGGAAACAGGAAAATGTTGTAACTTGACTTTACATTGCCCGATCTGCCCCAAATTTCACACGTTTTGTAAGAGTCTCGGCCTGAAGACATATACGTGCTGTTGAGTTATGGTGATAGCGCCACCTACTGGCAATAGCATATGGTTGTGTACTGCCACCCACCCTCATAGAAGTGCCTTTAAAGGATACCCCACAGGTTCTCAACAGGTCATATATGGCAACGCGCGCCCCACGTAGAAAATACCCTCAAACTGATACGTGCAGTGTTTCATGATGTGCGCGACAGCGTGTTCCCCGACGTCCGCAAGGGGCGAGGGCCCGCTCATCGCTGCTTGCAGCTTTAATTATTATTATTATTATTATTATTATTATTATTATTTTTCCGCTGGGAGATCGGATTTTTGAGGCCCTTAGGATGCACGAAAACTCACGAAAAGTTGAATATGCATCAGACCTGGTGGGAAATTCAAAGTTCTGTACTGATATGGCTCGGGTGTCGCCAGCGGGCTCTATAGCGCCCCCTAATGCAGGAAGTTTTCAGGAAAAGTTACTTCGATCTTCACGAAATTCGAGTATGTCATTGCTCACATCTTGAAGTCCGTCTTAAATATTTATGAGATTTTTTCGGCCAACAGGAAGTCAGCCATCTTGGATTTCCTGCGTGATTTTAAAATTTACGAACACATGTTTGAGGACTTTCGGATGCACAAAAACTCATGAAACTTTACACGTATATGCACACTAGTACTTACTTTGATTTGGTGGTGTAATTTGGCTTGGGCGTGGCATGTTGGCTCTCTAGCGCCCCCTTATGTCTTTTAGCCTTTACGCATACCTTGTTGTACTCGAAAACTCACGAAAATTGGCAAAAAGATGGACACTTGTGAACTGTACGTGAATGTACAGCCATTGGGTTCAGCGCGTTAAGCGGGCTCCATAGCGCCCCCTACCGCGTGGAATGCCATAGTTTGAACATAGTTGATCCTGTATTCATGAAATTTGGTAGGCACATCCCGCTTATTATTTCAGACATATTCCTCATTGGGTTTCATTAGCCCCGCCCACCCGGAAGTCGGCCATCTTGAATTTTGTGCGTTTTTCATACATTTTACGCATACTTTGACGAACTCCTCCTAGAGGCTTCATCGGATTCGCGTCAAATTTGGATGGTATAACCCTCAAACTAATGTGACAAAAACTTGTTTAGGAATTTTTGATCGCTCGAACGGTGATGTCATAGGTCATGTGAGAAGACGCCATTTTGTCATTTTATAGGTGTTAAACTTTACGATACTCCTCCTAGAGGATTCAAGAGATCCATCTCAAAGTCGGGCAGCAGAATCTCAACACCTCCACGACGCTAAATTTTGAAGCTTTTGTGTTTTTACGAAACGGCGTTGTTGTGGCGGCGCGGCGAATTTCGATGTTTCGACATGACACAGGAGGCTGTTTTAACTTGACTTTATATAGTCAGATCTGCCCCAAATTTCACAAGCTGGATAATAGTCCAGACCTGAAGACATATCTGTGTAATTATGAGTGATAGTCATAGCGCCCCCTACAGGAAACAGGAAAATGTTATAAATTGACTATACATTGTCCAATCAGCCCCAAACTTGACATGTTTTACAAGAGTCTTGGCCTGAAGACATATCTGTGTAATTATGAGTGATAGTCATAGCGCCCCCTACAGGAAACAAGAAAATGTTGTAAGTTGACTATGCATTGTCGAATCAGCCCCAAACTTGACATGTTTTACAAGAGTCTTGGCCTGAAGACATATCCCTGCCGTTATTGAGTTATGGTGATAGCGCCACCTACTGGCAATAGCATATGGTTGTGTACTGCCACCCACCCTCATAGAAGTGCCTTTAAAGGATGCCCCACAGGTTCTCAACAGGTCATTTACGGCAACGCGCGCCACACGCAGAAAATACCCTCAAACCGTTACGTGCGGTGTCCGACTTTCATGAAGTGGGCGACAGCGTGTTCCCCGACGTCCGCAAGGGGCGAGGGCCCGCTCATCGCTGCTTGCAGCTTTAATTATTATTATTATTATTATTATTTTTCCGCTGGGAGATCGGATTTTTGAGGCCCTTAGGATGCACGAAAACTCACGAAAAGTTGAATATGCATCAGACCTGGTGGGAAATTCAAAGTTCTGTACTGATATGGCTCGGGTGTCGCCAGCGGGCTCTATAGCGCCCCCTAATGCAGGAAGTTTTCAGGAAAAGTTACTTCGATCTTCACGAAATTCGAGTATGTCATTGCTCACATCTTGAAGTCCGTCTTAAATATTTATGAGATTTTTTCGGCCAACAGGAAGTCAGCCATCTTGGATTTCCTGCGTGATTTTAAAATTTAGGAACACATGTTTGAGGACTTTCGGATGCACAAAAACTCATGAAACTTTACACGTATATGCACACTAGTACTTACTTTGATTTGGTGGTGTAATTTGGCTTGGGCGTGGCATGTTGGCTCTCTAGCGCCCCCTTATGTCTTTTAGCCTTTACGCATACCTTGTTGTACTCGAAAACTCATGAAAATTGGCAAAAAGATGGACACTTGTGAACTGTACGTGAATGTACAGCCATTGGGTTCAGCGCGTTAAGCGGGCTCCATAGCGCCCCCTACCGCGTGGAATGCCATAGTTTGAACATAGTTGATCCTGTATTCATGAAATTTGGTAGGCACATCCCGCTTATTATTTCAGACATATTCCTCATTGGGTTTCATTAGCCCCGCCCACCCGGAAGTCGGCCATCTTGAATTTTGTGCGTTTTTCATACATTTTACGCATACTTTGACGAACTCCTCCTAGAGGCTTCATCGGATTCGCGTCAAATTTGGATGGTATAACCCTCAAACTAATGTGACAAAAACTTGTTTAGGAATTTTTGATCGCTCGAACGGTGATGTCATAGGTCATGTGAGAAGACGCCATTTTGTCATTTTATAGGTGTTAAACTTTACGATACTCCTCCTAGAGGATTCAAGAGATCCATCTCAAAGTCGGGCAGCAGAATCTCAACACCTCCACGACGCTAAATTTTGAAGCTTTTGTGTTTTTACGAAACGGCGTTGTTGTGGCGGCGCGGCGAATTTCGATGTTTCGACATGACACAGGAGGCTGTTTTAACTTGACTTTATATAGTCAGATCTGCCCCAAATTTCACAAGCTGGATAATAGTCCAGACCTGAAGACATATCTGTGTAATTATGAGTGATAGTCATAGCGCCCCCTACAGGAAACGGGAAAATGTTATAAATTGACTATACATTGTCCAATCAGCTTCAAACTTGACATGTTTTATAAGAGTCCCGGCCTGAAGACATATCTGTGTAATTATGAGTGATAGTCATAGCGCCCCCTACAGGAAACAAGAAAATGTTGTAAGTTGACTATGCATTGTCGAATCAGGCCCAAACTTGACATGTTTTACAAGAGTCTTGGCCTGAAGACATATCCCTGCCGTTATTGAGTTATGGTGATAGCGCCACCTACTGGCAATAGCATATGGTTGTGTACTGCCACCCACCCTCATAGAAGTGCCTTTAAAGGATGCCCCACAGGTTCTCAACAGGTCATTTACAGCAACGCGCGCCACACGCAGAAAATACCCTCAAACTGTTACGTGCAGTGTCCGACTTTCATGAAGTGCGCGACAGCGTGTTCCCCGACGTCCGCAAGGGGCGAGGGCCCGCTCATCGCTGCTTGCAGCTTTAATTAGGGCCCGAGCACGAAAGTGCCAGGACCCAACGGTGTCCTGGCACGAAGTGCGAGGAACCTATTGTTTTTGCTCGGGTTATTATTATTATTTTTCCGCTGGGAGATCGCGTTTTTGAGGCCTTTAGGATGCACGAAAACTCATGAAAAGTGGAATACGCATCAGAACTGCTGCGAAATTCAAAGTTCTGGAGTGATTGGGCTCGGGTGTCGCCAGCGGGCTCTATAGCGCCCCCTAATGCAGGCTGGTTTTTAGAAAAAGTTACTTCGATCTTCACGAAATTTGAGTATGTCATTGCTCACATCTTGAAGTCCGTCTTAAATATTTCTGAGATTTTTTCGGCCAACAGGAAGTCAGACATTTTGGATTTCCTGCGTGATTTTAAAATTTACGAACACATGTTTGAGGACTTTAGGATGCACAAAAACTCATGAAACTTTACACGTATATGCACACTAGTACTTACTTTGATTTGGTGGTGTAATTTGGCTTGGGCGTGGCATGTTGGCTCTCTAGCGCCCCCTTATGTCTTTTAGCCTTTACGCATACCTTGTTGTATTCGAAAACTCATGAAATTTGGCAAAAACATGGAAACCTGTGAACTGTACGTGAATTTACAGCCATTGGGTTCAGCGCGTTAAGCGGGCTCCATAGCGCCCCCTAACGCGTGGAAGGCCATAGTTTCAACATAGTTGATCCTATGTTCATGAAATTTGGTAGGCACATCCAGCTCATTATTTCAGACATATTCCTCATTGGGTTTCATTAGCCCCGCCCAACCGGAAGTCGGCCATCTTGAATTTTGTGCGTTTTTCATGCATTTTACGCATACTTTGACGAACTCCTCCTAGAGGCTTCATCGGATTCGCGTCAAATTTGGGTGGTATAACCCTCAAACTAATGTGACAAAAAGTTGTTCAGGAATTTTTGATCGCTCGAACGGTGATGTCATAGGTCATGTGAGAAGACGCCATTTTGTCATTTTATAGGTGTTAAACTTTACGATACTCCTCCTAGAGGATTCAAGAGATCCATCTCAGAGTCGGGCAGCAGAATCTCAACACCTCCACGACGCTAAATTTTGAAGCTTTTGTGTTTTTGCGAAACGGCGTTCTTGTGGCGGCGCGGCGAATTTCGATGTTTTGACATGACACAGGAGTCTGATTTAACTTGACTTTACATCGTCCGATCTGCCCCAAATTTCACAAGCTGGATAAGAGACCAGGCCTGAAGACATATATGTAACTTTATGAGTGATAGTCATAGCGCCCCCTACAGGAAACAGGAAAATGTTGTAACTTGACTTTACGTAGTCTGATCTGCCCCAAATTTCACAAGCTGGATAAGAGCTCAGGCCTGAAGACATAAACGTTTCATTATGAGTGATAGTAATAGCGCCCCCTACAGGAAACAGGAAAATGTTATAAATTGACTATACATTGTCCAATCAGCTTCAAACTTGACATGTTTTATAAGAGTTCAGGCCTGAAGACATATCTGTGTAATTATGAGTGATAGTCATAGCGCCCCCTACAGGAAACAAGAAAATGTTGTAAGTTGACTATGCATTGTCGAATCAGCCCCAAACTTGACATGTTTTACAAGAGTCCCGGCCTGAAGACATATCCCTGCCGTTATTGAGTTGTGGTGATAGCGCCACCAACTGGCAATAGCATATGGTTGTGTATTGCCACCCACCCTCATAGAAGTGCCTTTAAAGGATGCCCCACAGGTTCTCAACAGGTCATTTACGGCAACGCGCGCCACACGCAGAAAATACCCTCAAACCGTTACCTGCGGTGTCCGACTCTCATGAAGTGGGCGACAGCGTGTTCCCCGACGTTCGCAAGGGGCGAGGGCCCGCTCATCGCTGCTTGCAGCTTTAATTATTATTATTTTTCCGCTGGGAGATCGCGTTTTTGAGGCCCTTAGGATGCACGAAAACTCATGAAAAGTGGAATACGCATCAGAACTGGTGCGAAATTCAAAGTTCTGTACTGATTGGGCTCGGGTGTCGCCAGCGGGCTCTATAGCGCCCCCTAATGCAGACAGGTTTTCGGAACAAGTTACTTCGATCTTCACGAAATTCGAGTATGTCATTGCTCACATCTTGAAGTCCGTCCTAAATATTTCTGAGATTTTTTCGGCCAACAGGAAGTCAGACATCTTGGATTTCCTGCGTGATTTTAAAATTTACGAACACATGTTTGAGGACTTTAGGATGCACAAAAACTCATGAAACTTTACACGCATATGCACACTAGTACTTACTTAGATTTGTTGGTGTAATTGGGCTTGGGCGTGGCATGTTGGCTCTCTAGCGCCCCCTTATGTCTTTTAGCCTTTACGCATACCTTGGTGTACTCGAAAACTCATGAAAGTTGGCAAAAAGATGGACACTTGTGAACTTTACGTGAATGTACAGCCATTGGGTTCAGCGCGTTAAGCGGGCTCCATAGCGCCCCCTACCGCGTGGAATGCCATAGTTTGAACATAGTTGATCCTATATTCATGAAATTTGGTAGACACATCCCGCTCATTATTTCAGACATATTCCTCATTGGGTTTCATTAGCCCCGCCCACCCGGAAGTCGGCCATCTTGAATTTTGTGCGTTTTTCATGCATTTTACGCATACTTTGACGAACTCCTCCTAGAGGCTTCATCGGATTCGCGTCAAATTTGGATGGTATAACCCTCAAACTAATGTGACAAAAACTTGTTTTGGAATTTTTGATCGCTCGAACGGTGATGTCATAGGTCATGTGAGAAGACGCTATTTTGTCATTTTATAGGTGTTAAACTTTACGATACTCCTCCTAGAGGATTCAAGAGATCCATCTCAAAGTCGGGCAGCAGAATCTCAACACCTCCACGACGCTAAATTTTGAAGCTTTTGTGTTTTTACGAAACGGCGTTGTTGTGGCGGCGCGGCGAATTTCGATGTTTCGACATGACACAGGAGGCTGTTTTAACTTGACTTTATATAGTCAGATCTGCCCCAAATTTCAAAAGCTGGATAATAGTCCAGACCTGAAGACATATCTGTGTAATTATGAGTGATATTCATAGCGCCCCCTACAGGAAACAGGAAAATGTTATAAATTGACTATACATTGTCCAATCAGCTTCAAACTTGACATGTTTTATAAGAGTCTTGGCCTGAAGACATATCCCTGCCGTTATTGAGTTATGGTGATAGCGCCACCTACTGGCAATAGCATATGGTTGTGTACTGCCACCCACCCTCATAGAAGTGCCTTTAAAGGATGCCCCACAGGTTCTCAACAGGTCATTTACGGCAACGCGCGCCACACGCAGAAAATACCCTCAAACTGTTACGTGCAGTGTCCGACTTTCATGAAGTGCGCGACAGCGTGTTCCCCGACGTCCGCAAGGGGCGAGGGCCCGCTCATCGCTGCTTGCAGCTTTAATTTTTATTGTTATTTCCTTGTTTTTTATTTATCTTTTCTTATTTTGGATGCCCATCTTTGGTTGCTTTCATATTTGAGGAACTTTTGTGTTGTCTGTTTTGGTGTGCATTGGTCTCTAGGTCCATTTTTAACATTCCGCATTTTGTCAATTGTCTGTACAGCACTTTGAATTGCATTTAGCTTGTTTGAAAGGTGCTATATAAATAAAGTTTGATTGATTGATTGATTGATTGATTGATTGATTGATTGATTGATTGATTGAATGGTAAGCTGTCAGAGGTGTGTGGCAGTTACTTTTTTGCATTTTCTCTTTCACCAGTCCAACCAAGCCAGTTCTCTCGCCACACATTGCAGGTGTGCCATCGGTAGTAAGCCCCACCAACTTTTCCCAGGGTAATTTCATTTTACTTACGGACTACTCCACCGCATTGAAGATGTCCCTCCCCGTCGTCGTCCCGTGCATGGCGACCACATCCAGGAGCTCCTCACTGACAGACAAGTCTGCCTTCATGCCTCTTAAAAAAAGGCTAGCTGCACCGTATCACTATTGTCAGTGCTTTCATCAACAGGTAATGAAAACGCCAGATAACTGCGTGCTTCCTCAGCCAGCTGTGTCGTCAGATTTCCCGCTAGCTCCCTGACTCGGTCTGCGATAGTGTTTCCTGACAAGCTGACATTGTTAAAAGCCTGTTTCTGGTCAGGGCTCACCTGCTCACATACCTTCAGCATACACTGCTTTAAAAATGCGCCTTCTGGAAAAACACTTTGAAGATTGGGCAATTTCTTCAGCCACAATAAAGCTGGCTTTCACTGCTGCATCATTTTTTGCTGAAACTTTTGCGAACATATGCTGTTGAGAATGCAGACTGCCTTTTAATTCTTGGACTTTTTGTTGCTTTACTTGGTGGCTAAGGTTAGCATACTTAGCTCCGTGTTTGGGGTCGAAGTGCAGCCGTAAATTGTATTCCTTGGATTCTGCCACTGCCTCATAGCAAAGAAAACATACCGGCTTGTCTCCATTAAGCACAAACATGTATTCACTTTCCCATCTCTCATGAAATTGCCTTCTCTCTGGATCAACTTTTATTTTCTTGGACATTTTGGCAACCACATCACTCTGCTAGAGTGCCGCTGCTGGAACCGACTGATATTGAGATGCTTCAGTGCGTAGGTAACAAAATCGAGATGCATTGTTGGACATATAGTTTATGGACAACGTACTTCTGTAAAGCGGCATAGAATTGTATGATAAGCAAATTATATACTTTGCAAGCTCTCGCGGGCCACATAAAATGAGGTGCCGGGCCGAATTCAGCCCGCGGGCCTTGAGTTTGACACGTGGTCTAGATACATCAAACTCTTGTCAGTTATTCATCATGAACTGTTCTTTTAAGATGTACCGAGTTTTAGCTCCTTTGGTCATCCTTTGGGTCAAATGAGGGAAGTGAGGGATAATTTCCAGGCCAGGCGTCCAATAGCAATACCTTCCCATTCAAATTTTAAAAAATTCTTTGGCCTTTTAAAGAAGGTTCTCAGGGATTTAGAGACACCAAAATCAAACATAATCATCCCTCAACTATGTGGTTTCAGTGTCCTGAGTTTCAAGTTGATTGGGCTTCAGGAAAGTGCAAAATCACAGTTCTCTAATCAAGACCAAAACAGTAGGCCTCAACCAGTGGGAAAATGTAAAAAAGAACATGTTAAACTTGGCAAAATTAGGCAAAATAAGGCACAGTTTCTTATTAATTATGTCATACACATCCAAAATGACAGATTTTATCAATTAGTCTAATTTGTTCCATATTAATTTGTTCCATATTTGGAGGTTGAGAAGGCCTCCCTTGGGCCCCAAATGTGGAGCAGCGATAGTTCTTGGGGTCATGATCAAGTACCTAAAACTTGGTGGTTCTAGGTGCTCTGCAAAAAAATGACTCCATCTTCAGACTCGTTGAAATTGGTTGAGAAATGTAGACATTATAGTGCTTTTTATCCAGAAAAACGGCAGCTCCCCCGTTCACTTATATACGGTTACAGGCCAGTCTTGCCAGGTAAATAATAATAATAATAATACATTTTATTTGGTGGCGCCTTTCAAGACACCCAAGGTCACCTTACAAAGATAAAATTCTACTCAAAGTGATACAAACAGCCAGACATGAAAGAGACATATTTAGGCAGACACATATGATGGACTGATGGACACTACAGTGAATATGCCAGTTTGAACAGGTGAGTTTTGAGGTGGGATTTGAATGTAGTAACAATGTCAGACTGCCGGATGTGTGGAGGGAGGGAGTTCCAGAGCCTGGGAGCAGTGCAGCTGAATGCCGTAGCTCCCATGGTGCTGAGGCATGAGGTGGGGGTGGTTAGAAGACCAGCTGATGATGAGCGCAGGGAACGGGAGGGGGTATACCCTGAAGGAGGTCAGTGAGGTAGGTGGGAGCAAGGTTGTGGAGGGCTTTGTAGGTGAGCAGAAGGTTTTTGAAGTCAATCCGGTATTGAACAGGGAGCCAGTGTAGTTGGACGAGAATGGGGGTGATGTGGTCGGAGGATCTGGTGCGGGTGATGATCTGGGCGGCAGAGGTCTCGAATGACTTGAGGTCTGTTGAGCAATTTGGTGGGAAGGCCAGAGAGGACAGCGTTGCAGTAATCAATCCGGGATGTAACAAATGCGTGGACCAAGATTTCTGTGCTGGAATGAGACAGGGATGGGCGTAGTCTGGAGATGTTGCGTAGGTGTAAGAAAGCAGTCTGGGTGACGTTTTTTTATGTGGGGTGCAAAGGAGAGGGTGCTGTCTAGGGTGACCCCAAGGCTCTTGACATGGGTGGAGAATGGAACGGAGAAGCCATCGATAATGAGGTTTGGGGCAGTGGTGTTTTGTGATTTGGAGAGGTTGTTTTTGGAGCCGATGAGCAGGGCCTCTGTTTTATTTCCAAAAGTTCCTGCTCATCTAGCTCCTGATGTCCTGTAGGCAGGTGGCGAGGGAGGTGGGTGGCAGGGCAGCGGCGGGTTTTGTTGAAATGTAGACCTGTGTATCGTCGGCATAGCAGTGAAAGTGGACATCGTGATGATGGAAGATAGTGCCAAGGGGAAGGAGGTAAATAATGAATAGGAGTTGACCCAGTACTGACCCCTGGGGGACACCCCGTGAAACAGTGGAACACCTTGACCTGTGGTTGCTCAGTCGTACATATTGTTGTCTGTCGGTGAGATATGAGGAAAACCATGTGCGTGCAACACCAGTGATTTCAATATCAGCAAGACGTTTGATGAGTAGTGGGTGGGAGATGGTGTCAAAGGCAGCAGTGAGATCAAGGAGGATAAGGATGGTGAGCAGTCCAGAGTCAGCTGCACGGAGGAAATCGTTTGTGATTTTGACCAGGGCTGTTTCGGTACTGTGTTTGAGGCGGAAATCAGATTGGAAAGGTTCATGGAGGTTGTTTGAGTCGAGGTGGAACTGAAGTTGAGCGGCAACCACTCTCTCAAGAGTTTTGGAGATGAAGGTGAGGTTGGAGATGGGCCTGCAGTGGTTCAGATCAGCTGGGTCAGCACCGGGTTTTTTGAGAGTTGGTGTAATTGCAGCGGTTTTGAGGGTGGGGGGTTCAATACCGGTTATGAGGGAGGAGTTAATTATTCTTGTGAGATGGAGGGCAGATAGGCTTTGACGAGGATAGTGGGGATGGGATCAAGCTGACAGGTAGTGGGTTTGGCTTTATGGATGAGCTCAGTGATGGTTAATTCCGTTGTTGGTGTGAAGTTAGAAAGAGTGCTGATGAGTGGTTGGCAGATGGTAACCATCCAGGGTGGGTCACATGGGGAGGTGCAAGATGAGGCCAGCTGTTGGTGGATGGTGTTGATTTTGTTATCGAAGAATAGAAGAAAAGCAGTGCAGTGATCAGTGGAGATATTTGGGGGTCCAGGTCCAATATGGCGCCCACGTTGACGTGTCGCCGCAACAGGCTGAAGCGTCCAGTGCAGCGTCTATGTATATATTTCTTTCGCTGGGCGTGCTGACCCAGTATGCCTGCCCCTACTCTGCCTCTGTTTGGCTATACCCTTCCAGGCATTCCAGGCGTCTGCTAAACGCTAACATTAGCCTAGCTATAATGCTAACCAGCGCAATGAACTAGAAAGGCCCAAATATTGGCAGTTTTACGAAAATTGATGGTGAATCGAAGTGACTTTAATAATGAAATAGCATACGAAAATTATAAAAAAAAAACGTACCGTCGTTGGTTTGTAGTGGCCAAACGGCGGTACTATAACTTCTGTGTTCGTAACATGATGCCATTGGGCCGATTTTTAAAAGCTTTTTTTTCTACAAAAGAACCTAGATATTGCTACTGATGGACAATACACACCAAGTCAAAGTTGTGACAAGCATTATTGTGTGATTAGTTGAAAAATCACACAAAATACCAGTTTTGCAGTGTTATTTTGTGTACAATTTATCTTTTAAATTGGCACGGTTCTGTGAAATTAAAAAGCAGCTGGCCAAAAATAAAAACATATTTATATAACAACCAGCATTTTTATTTTTTGTATAACATGAACTTGTTATTCTTGAAGTCACTGAGCATTTAGATATATTTATACCTTGAGCCTTTGTGTTTACATTCTTTGATATACATTTTTTAAATATAAAAACTCCATAATCTTATACACACTTTATTCTGCTTTCATGACATAATTTACCACACCGCCTTTATTAGTGCACAGCGGACTGGAGTAGATCCTGAAATTAGCACCACTATATACTGAATCCAGAATCGTTACCCCAAGAATAAAATCAGATCATGAAATACTGAAAGATTCACACCCATATTGATCTGCACACTGCGGACTAAATGAACGATTAAGTTTGCAGACTGTAAACACTGAAGTATACTCAAGCAAGACGTATCACATGACTGACGGCCGGGCCGGTCTCAAGGCACCCCGCCAGCAGCTCCGTCACATCTCAAAAAATGTACTTAAAACAATAAATATTTGTGTATCTCTACAGGACTCCAGGCTGAAGAAAATCACAACTCAAAAGGTAAATAAAAAAAGAGAAATTAAGAAATAAAGTCAAGTCTCAGTTTAATCTTTTCTTAAATTCACTTCTTTTACTGACGACTCTTTTGTTTCTGTTCAGAGTCTGTCAGGTTGGTGGGAGGAGACAGTCGCTGTGCAGGAACACTGGAGGTGAAACATCGCGGAGACTGGAGACCAGTGAGTGACCCTCTCTGGACCCTGAAGGAAGCAGCTGCTGCCTGCAGACAGTTGGACTGTGGCTCTGCTGTTTCTGTAGGATTGAGAGAGTCCTCATACAGATTTGTGTGGAAGGTCAAGTCTGACTGTGTTCAGTCTGCTCTGAGGGAGTGTGCAAAATCAGGTTTCTCTGACTCCATCATGAATCTCACCTGCTCTGGTAAGCCCATCAGTGACATCATCAGTGACATCATCTATGACAGTAATGTACCCACAATGACACACATGCACCAGTTATGGTACGTGTCCACAGGCTCCGTCCTTTCCACGCTTGCCATTCATTGTCTATGTGAAAGGCCTTGCAATGCATTCTGGTAGCGTGGCGGCGCGATTCGAGAAACGGAGCGTCACGACGCCCGCTCCTCATTTGCATAAAGTTGAGGGCTAGTCTACTTTATGCAAATCACGGGCATCCGACGCGACTCGCCGCCTCTCGAAACTCCCAAGAATCTTTTAAAATAAACGTTGTCGATCCAAAATAAAGACAGATTTAGCAACTGCGTGGCTTATTTCTCGCCTCAAATGTTTTCAGAAACACATTTCGGTGAACTGTTTTCGTGAAATAAGAGAAGAAAGTTTCCAAACGAGCCTCCATACTGTTTCCGGTTTGAAAGCTGGGAGCAGCAGCCCACGGAGGGAAAGCGTTCGTCCAATCAGGTGCAGCCGGAAGAATTTGAAATAAAGCCGGGAAAACGTCACCGCCCAGTATTGGTCAATCATCTATCGTGTCACCGCCTAGTAGCACGCCCACCAAGCGTCCGATGTTGGGAAGCGTCGCGTCCCCTCGCAATAAAAAACGCCCCTGTGGACACAGAATCGCAGCAGACTGTCTCCAGCAGCCTTGATGGAGTCTGTTGATCTGCTGCCTCCGTAAATCAGCTGCTGAATGCACCAAGATATATATCTGTAGATATGAAATAGGTTTGTCATGATAGTCACGCACCAATTATATTACGTCCCTGCCCCCGTCTTGTTTTTTTTTACAGAAATAAAACCCATTTAGTTCATTTTGGCGTATCAGTGGCATGTTATCAATAGATAGTTGGACGACGGACGCTACAGTCTGAAAGTGAATGCATCTGCTCCGTAAGGAGTCAGCTCAGAGTAGCAGGAGTCATATTTCACACACGGGACGAGAGAGAGTTGACAGACAAGATGATGGTGGAGGATTTGTTGTCGAAGCGAAAAGCAAACACACCAATTTGGCAATATTTTAGATTTAAACCCAAATGCTATAAGGGAACCAAAATGTTAATGAGGAAGTAGCCGCAAGGCCGACATAGCGGTCACAGTCGGTGTGTGCGGCGCAGCGGCGCCAGGTAGACCTACAGCCCCTCAGCAAAAGCTGTACTGGAGAGGCGAGACATACCGCCACCCGACAGTACAGATCAGAGTAAGCGCGCTACAGATATTGACCGTCAACTTTTCTTGTAAAATGTCCGGTGTAATCGGTAACACCGGTGTTGTCAAGTTTATTAACCGGTGGGAAAATTTCCTCACCGTCACATCACTAATATGTAACATACATGTCTGCTGCTTCAGGAGTCCCCTCAGCCAACAAGCAACCAGCGTGAAAGGACTCCTTCTTCAGCTTGACAGCTTTCTAATGATGAACTCATGTTGGAACTCTTCTGAGTCCAGTTTGAATCACTGAATTGTTGTTTCATGACATCTTTTTATTTAGTGTCTGGTGTCTTTTATCTCTCTCTATTTTATCTTCTATCATCTCTCCAGACTCTGTCAGGCTGGTGAATGGGACTAGTCTGTGCTCAGGCAGACTGAAGGTGAAGTCTAACCATTCTAACCAGTCTACCCAGTGGTGGTCCTCAGTGTGTGAAGCTGACTTTGACCAGCAGGATGCAGAGGTGGTCTGTAGGGAGCTTGGCTGTGGGGCTCCTTCAGTCCTCCAGGGGATGATCTATGGAGAAGTGGAGGATCCAATGTGGATCAAAGAGTTCCAGTGTGGAGGAAATGAGTCTGCTCTCCTGGACTGTAGAAGCTCAGGCTCAGATAGAAACACTTGCTCATCTGTCAAAGCTGTTGGACTCACCTGCTCAGGTAGAAGAGGAGCTGCAGTTCTGATCTGGTTCATTTATGTTCTAATGAACTCACTTTATTCTTTTACTGATAACTCTCTTGTTTTTGTTCAGAGCCTGATGATGTCAGGTTGGTGGGAGGAGACAGTCACTGTGCAGGAACACTGGAGATGAAACATCAGGGAGAATTGAGACCAGTGGAGGGCTATTACTATGACTGGACCCTGAAGGAAGCAGCTGCTGCCTGCAGAGAGTTGAACTGTGGCTCTGCTGTTTCTGTAGAACAGAGAGAGGAGTCCTCAGAAAGATCTGTGTGGTATATCAGCTCTGACTGTGTTCAGTCTGGATCTGCTCTGAGGGAGTGTGTAACATCAAGTTCCTCTAACTCCATCCTGAATCTCACCTGCTCAGGTAAGCCCATCAGTGACATCATCTATGACATCATCTATGACAGTAATGTTTCCAGTATGTTCCTTCCTCCGTCACAGTCACAGTAGGTGGTTTCCATTGGACTGAACTGTAAAGTTATCCAGGACAATGACATCCTAAAGTGTAGAGAAGTGTATGGCGAGCCGTTTTAACATTTAATAGCTCAGCTTGAATATCTGGAATTAACATTAGAGATATCTACAACTACATTTTGACTAGTCGTAATTACATTGTGACTAGTCAGAATTCTTATTCCAGATATCTATAATGTCATTGTGACTAGTCAAAACGACAGTTAGAGATATCTGTAATTCAGTTCTGACTAAATAACAGTTACAGATATCTATAACCTCATTATGACCAGTAAGAATTAAATTATAGATATCTGAAACTGGAATTACGACTATTCATAATTCAGTTGTGGATATCCGTAATGAGAAACCCCATACACATGAATGGCAAAAGTAGTTTGAATCGTACTAGTCAAAATGTAATTACAGATATCTTGAATTAGAGTTATGACTAGTCAAAACAACGTTGCAGATAACTCTAATGAATCTTCTGTCTATAGCTATTAAATGTTTAAATGGCTTGCCATAGAAGTGGGCTTGTTTCTGAAAGCTTCAAACTCTCCACAGACTGCTGAGCTTCACCTGACAGGACAAACCTGTCTCTCTGTAGAGGCAACAGGCATTTAACAAAATGAGACATCCTCGCCTCGGAGCCGTCATTTTAAAGCGACATGAATTAAATATGATGTGTGGCACATTGTCACGCCTCTTTGATACGTCACAGGTGTCTCTGTTCGCAGTTCTATTTCATTAATTTGCTTGTTAGTTTAACTAAATTCTTTATTCACAAATCCAAATTTTTCATGACCATGTCAGACAATATATTTCCTCTATATCTGACTGTACAAACAAAAAAGCTGTTAAAACATATAAACCACTGTAAGCCTTACAAGATATTTATCTAACTTAGATTTTTAATCTTTTTTATTACAATCTTAGTCCCCCTGGCGTGTTTGTAATTGTAGACTCGAGTTGTATACACAAGTGTTTTAAACTTGATAACTGCCTCAATAAAGTTGTTAAAAACCCCCCCAAAAAAACACAGGTGCAGAGAAGACAGAAAGTTTCAACTTCTTAAACAACTCCAATCTATAATAACACACTTACATTTGTGAAGTGCTCCCGCCATGGTTTGAGATTATTCCAGCTGTGTGTCACGTGCCTTTTATATGTCACAGGTGCCAAAAACACTTCCGCAAAGTAAAGACAGATGTATCGTCGCTTATAGCTCCTTCGGCAAGCCTCCTCGCTCCTCCAGATGCACTTTAGGAATTGGGATGTCCTTCAAGATGGAGCACTGAGATCCATTTCTGGATAATAATCCGGAGCATGGAGGAGACGAGGGGGCACAAAATCCGGTCCATTTTGTTGAACAGAGTGTCAACAAAACATAGAAAAACTTTTAAATGGAAATGGTGGTGCATTGAACACTCTGCTGTGCTACGCAAATGCACTGCGTTTATATTATGACAGGGTTTGTGCACATCGCTGCTGATTGGGTAACACCTCTTACACGCCCACCAAATGAGAGGAAACGCACTTCAAAGCCTGTTGTGCGCCATTTGGAGGAAACACGCTGTTCAACCCGGAAACCTTAGCAAACCAGTGCACACTGTTTTCAGACTGAACGTGCCCCAGCTCTCAGCCAATCATCTCTCTGTGTTTACAGACCTGCTGCTTCAGTCCAACATCTCTGGGTCCTCCTCCGTGGACGGGGTCTCCGAGGCCCAGCAGCAGGGGTTTCACGTGTTCAGGGGCTTCACCTTCACCATCAGCTGCTCCATCCAGCCACAGTACCCAGGAGGCTCCTTCCAGCTCAACTTCACCTCCTCCACATCAGCACGCAACTACACCAAGGCAGCTGTCAATCACTCCGCTCACTTCCTGTTTCCGGCTGCAGAGCCCGCCCACCAAGGAAGCTACAGCTGTGTTTATCACGTCTATGTTTTTTCTCATGACTTCTTCTCTGAGAGCCGTCTGATCTCTCTCACCGTCGCAGGTAAGCTGACTGTTTACATGCAGGTTTGGAAAATGTAATTGGTCCGAACGGAGTGAAAATGATCAGCTGACGAGAGAAACTTTCATTCTGTAATGACGGATTTTGCTTATTTTTATAATTAAGCACTTTGCTTATTTCATAAGAATTTTACTTAATTTTGTATTTTAAGGAATTTTCTTTTTTCATTAGAATTTTATTTAATTTTGTACTTAAGGAATTTTCTTATTTCATGAGAATTCCATATATAAGGAATTTTCTTATTTCATAAGAATTTTACTTAATTTTCTACTTAAGGAATTTTCTTATTAGTTAAGAATTTTACTTTATTTTGTATATAAGAAATTTTCTTATTTCATAAGAATTTCACTTAATTTTGTACTTTAAGAATTTTCTTATTCCACAAGAATTTCACTTAATTTTGTACTTAAAGAATTTTCTGATTTCATAAGGATTTTACTTAAAGGCAGGTTTGGCTATTTTATCCAGTATACACTATTTGTTATATTGGTTGAAATGGTCTTTACACCCTGACAGCGATCCATTACTTATGAGCTCTGAAAAAAGACTGGAAAAGAGCCGTCATCTGTAGCTGCTGTAATCCTGTAAAAACGTCTACCAATCACTGCCTCTGCGCCCAGTTGTAAAGAACCAATCAGATGCCTCCCTGCCTCCCTGCTCGTTCTTTTAATCCATCCATGGTTCTCTACCCTTGGCGCGCACCAGCCTGAACTCAAAGTGCGTCGCCGCCGCACGTTTACTGGAGAATGGAAGAGAAAACTCAGCCCTGCAGTAGCACTGCCGCGGTTACTTGTCATGAGGAAGCGTTGTTGAGTTGAAGTCCTCTCTCCGCTCTGTGGCTGTATTCGAAACCACCTACTACATACTACTGACGAATGCAGTTGCAGTATGTACTGTATACTGTATACTGCGTTCCTGAGTAGTATGTAGCATGAAACGGTTAAAGTGATGTATTTGCAGTATGCTAGATGAGGCTTTAGCCTTTAAACCAGCTCTTAAAACACTGGACAACGAGCACGAACTCGTCCCACTATTACCATATTATCGAAAAATACAACTTTGATTTAGTTTTTTATGTTCTGTTAGTTTCCTTTATAAGATACTGCAGGTTTAAACTATTTATTCTAACTGCTCATAGTGAAGTCAGACAAACAGGATTATCAACGAGGGGAGACGGCAGATATAAAACATTGCTCGACAAAATTTACGTTACTCAAACTGCTTTTTCAGTTCCAGAAAAAAACGAGTGGACTGATCTCCCTACATATATTAGAGTAACGTTAAAAAGGGTTGTGTTGTCTCAGCAGGTATCTCTCTACCCCGTCAGAGGCAGCTCTTTCCCTCGCCACTCTTCTGCTCTGTGGCCGGCTCTCCAGCGAGCTACCCCCGCGGGCGATTGTGAAACTTTTCAACTCCTAAAAGGCAGATAAACACATGTTAATTTATAATGGACATTTGTGTTGTGATATTTAAACAAACTATCCGTCAACAAGGAAATAAAAGCCCCTCGTCTACGAGACCGGTCTCTTGAGAGAGCTCCAGCAGCTCATAGCGGGGTCTGTGTGAGTGACTGCCCGGCTGGAGAGGTGGCGATCCCGGCAGGAGCTAGCTAGCTGTGCCGGCAGTTTGTGGAGCTTCTAAATTCCGACAACGGTGGAGCAAATGTTTGAGTCGCCATCTAACATCGTAAAACTGTCAATATTCTAAATCTACACATTTGATTTCTCGCCTCAACATTTTTCAGAAGTGAATTTAGTGATGAAATAGCTACGAAAAATGTGAAGTAGTTTCGATGCGGCGGTGCTCGTGCATGTGTGTGGGGGGCGTTGCCTTGGAAGGAGTTTCGAGGGGACGGGGTGGGTTTAGACGGAGCTCCTGAGGCATGCTTCTTTCAAATTATGCTAGCTTTCCAAGATCGTCATCCCTATCTTTAATTTTGTACTTAAGGAATTTTCTTATTTCATAAAATTTTACTTAATTTTGTACTTGAGGAATTTTCTTATTTCGTAAGAAGTTTGCATATTTTTGTACTTCATGAATTTACGTAATTTTGTCATTAAGAATTTTGCTTTTTTATAATTAAGGATTTTACTTAATTTGTAATGAAGCATTTTGCGTATTTCATAAGAATTGTACATAATTTTGTAATTAAATACTTTTTTAATTTCATAATAATTTTCCTTAATTTTGTATTTAAGAAGTTTGATAAATTTTGTCGGGGCCTTCAGAGATCATAGAGATTAAAATATGAATAAAAATTAGAGGTTTATTCTACGTGGAGATGACGTCACTTTAGAACGTCTGCTCACAACCAATTAAAGAGAGAAATTTAGTACTAGTACTACTTTAGCAAAGTACTTTAAGGGTTATGAGATATTCAGTCATAATAAGTCCATGCATGTTGTTGTTTCTGGAATGACACTGTGACTACTGTCATTGTGTTACACATGTCATATATTAACTAAATTTATACAAAGTGTATAAATAATAAATAAAGCAAACAACATACTGTAGGACAGAGCATGTTTTGTTATAAACATATAAAAGTCTCACTAAAGTCACGTCAGTTGTATTTCTACAGATTAATCTCAGAGGACTTTATAATCTGTCCAACAAAGAACAGACTCCGTCCTCAGAGCCTGGATTCACATAAAGAAGTTTCAAGAAGTGATTTTAGATTTCAGTTCACTACAGTTTGTGTTTAATGGGAGCTGCTGGACTCATGATGTGATGTGATGTGATGTGATGTGATGTGATGTGATGTGATATGATGTGATGTGATGTGATGTGATGTGATGACTGTCCATATGTTTGATCAGATCTAAGGCCTTTTATCATCAGAGCGGTCGTCCTGCCGCTGATTCTGCTGTTGGCGAACACTGGCCTTTACTTCTACTGTAAGGTACTGACACACGTCTGTTGTTCAGACCACTGACTGACATGAAGCACTCAGTCTGTGTTTATTGAAGTGAAGAGAGAGGATTGATGCAGGAAGTGCATCAATCCTGTGTGCTGTCATGTGTCTCCAGGCCACCAGGGGGCAGAGGCCGGGCAGACGGGAGAACACTGAGCTGGATTATTATAACCTCGGTGTTCCTGCAGCTGAAGAAGGGCCGACTGAAGAGGAAGGAGCTCAGGGAGCAGAGTAGCACCTCCAAGGAGCTCATCTCACATCCAGATGGATTTATAACACACAACCCAGCAGCAGCTCATTTTATATGAATGTTCCCTTTAAACAAGAAGACTGGATTTATTATATTACATTATATACTTTATTTGTTTTACTCTCAACATGAAAACCAACAATGTGTTAGTCTTTTCATACTTTCTGACTTCCTGTCAGAACGTATGTAGCCCATTGGTTCCTCCTGAAGATGTAAATCTCTAAAAACACCTCACAAACATAAAGTGTCAGTGAAAACTAGACTTGAAAGCAGGAATACCGGTGTCCAAGCAGCCGGCGCCATTTTAAACTAAAGACACCGACCCAGGCCGATCGGGAACAATGCTATATATTAAATTAAAATAAATGTGAAACATTGATATATATCCTCTAAACTCTGTGTTACCAATCAAATTTGAAGACAATTGCAGAATTAAATCCTGAGATAAGAGGAAAAGTATGTCACAGAGCCACCTACTGTTGGATCTGTAGATCTGGAGCACATCCAGGGTTGGTGAACCACATCTTCTGCCACGTTGACAATCTTTGGGTGTTTGTGATTCAAAAATATATAATGAATGAATCAAAGTCATGTAGTTAGCAAACAAAGTACAGTATTAAAAATCAGAGGCTGTTTTCACACCAGTTTCATCTTGTTAGTGACACATGATCTTTATGACCTCACTTTAGCGCTCCCTTGTTGTTCACATGGCTCATTTATTGTTGTGAGCAAGATTTTGGAAGCAGGACCACATTTAGCTAAAAAAATAACCATAATAATACAAATGGGAGCAAAATAAAAGAGTATCAACAGCTTATATTGTGATTAAGGAATTTTCGCATTTGATTAGAATTTTGATCAATTTTGTACATGAGGAAAATTTATAATTGAGGATTTTACTTTTACTACTTTTTTTCTAATGAAGGATTTTGCTAATTTCATAAGAATCTAACTTAATGTTGTAATCAAGAATTTTGATGATTTTTATAATTATGTAATTTACTTATTTTTTTTAAAGAATTTTACTTAGTTTTGTAATTAAAAAATGTTCTTATTTCAAAAGATTTTACTTAATTTTATTTCAGTAGAATTTGGCTAATTTTTGTACATAAGGAGTTTACTTAATTTTGCACTTAAAGAATGTACTTCATTTCTATGAATTTTACTTACTTTTGTATTTAAGGAATTTATCAAATTTTCTATTTTGGGATTTTACTTAATCAATAAGAATAGTCTTAATGTTGTACTTAACAAATTTACACAAATTTATAATTGAGGATTTTACTTTTACTACTTTTTATCTAATGAAGGATTTTGCTTATTTCATAAGAATTTCACTTAATGTTGTTATCAATAATTTTGCAAATTTTCATAATTAAGTAATGTACTTATTTTTTAAGAATTTCACTTAATTTTGTAATTAGGAAATTTTCTTATTACATAAGAATTTTACTTAATTCTATTTCAGTAGAATGTGGCTATTTTTTTTTACATAAGGAGTTTACTTAATTTTGCACTTAAAGAATGTACTTAATTTCTATGAATTTGACTTACTTTTGTATTTAAGGAATTTACCGAATTTTGTACTTTGGGAATTTTCTTAATGTTGTACTTAAAATTTATATTTGAGGATTTTACTTTAACTACTTTTTTTCTAATGAAGGATTTTGCTTATTTCATAAAAATTTCACTTAATGTTGTAATAAAGGATTTGGCAAATTTTCATGATGAAGTACTTATTTTTTTTAAGAATTCTACTTAATTTTGTGATTAAGGAATTTTCTTATTACATAAGATTTTTACTTAATTTTTTTCAGTAGAATTTGGCTAATTGTTGTACTCAAGAACTTTTCTTATTTTTGTATTTAAGAATTTTGATTAATTTATTAGTTAAGGAATTTGCTTTTTATAATTTAGGAATTTTCTTTATTCAAAAGAATTTTGCTTAATTTTGTACATAAGGAATTTACTTATTTTTGCACTTAAAGAATTTACTTAATTTCTATTTTTGTATTTAAGGAATTTACCTAATTTTGTACATTGGGAATTTTGTTAATGTTCTACTTAACAAATTAACAGAAATGTTCTAATTCAGGGTTTTACTTATTTCATAAGAATTTCACATAATGTTGTTATCAAGAATTTTGCAAATTTTTATAATTAAATAATTAACTTATTTTTTAAGAATTTTACTTAATTTGGCATTTAAGGAATTTTCTTAGTTCATAAGAATTTTACTTAATTTTATTTCATAAGAATTTTGCTTAATTTTGGAAGTAAATAATTAACGTACTTACTTACTTCTGTATTTAATGAATTTACCTAATTTTGTACTTTTGGATTTGACTTATTTCATAAGAATTTTCTTAATGTTTTACTTAACAAATTAACACAGATTTGTAATTCAGGGTTTTACATATTTCACTTAATGATATAATCTTTTAATTAATACATAATTAATTAATTTAGTTATTTTTTAAGAATTGTACTTAATTTTGTAATTAATACATTTTCTTATTTCATAAGACTTTTACTTAATTTTATTTTAGTAGAATTTGTCTTATTTTTGTATTTAAGAATTTTGATTTATTGTGTAGTTAGGGAACTTGCTTTTTATAATTGAGGAATTTTCTTTATTCAAAAGAATGTTGCTTAATTTTTTAATTTAGAGTTTTGTACTTGGATTTTGATATGAAATATCCTCATAACTAAGCAAACAATCTGAATAAAAATATGAACACATATGTAGCAGGAGTCTTCAGAGATCAGAGAGATGAAAACATGAACGAAAATTTGGGGTTTATTCTACATGGAGATGACGTCACTTTAGAACGCACATACTTGTATTGCACAGAGAAATGTAGTACTAGTAGTACTTAAGTAAAGTACTTTAAGGGCTGTTGAAGTTGAAGTTGGGTCAGTCGGGTTCATCAGAAGGAGGATTTTTGACTCACCTGTGCAGATCTGTGTCCAAATATTCTGTTTTCATGTCACCATTGTTGCTGTTGGATCAGGACTCATGTTTGCTGTTGGATCAGGACTCATGTTTGCTGGGAGCTTCAATACACAGAGAGATGAAGTGATTAAGATCACTGTAATAAAGCTACATCTACTATGTTAAAAAAAAAAAAGTAAAACTATTTTAATAAACTATGAAATTCTGTCAATGAGCTGATTTTAAGTGGTTCAGAAGAATCAGTTATATTTTTCTCTTAGTTGTGAGAATGTTGTTTCTTTGTATGTGAGCGCTTTGCATTAACCAGAGAAGAAGACTTCAAGACTTTGGTTATGACTCACTAGCATTATTACCAGAATAGATGTGATCCTTGTTAATTATGAGAAAAGCTTCAGATGGTTATTGATTGTATCTCTCTTTGAGAACACGGAGGTGTGATGATGCAGCTACCTGATTTAAGAAGCTTTTATTTCCTCCTTAGTTTGAGACACTGAGAGCTATTCATGTGACTATACGTAGTGACTGACTAACAGGGAAGTGGGAGCAGGTGAACAGGAGGTCTGCAGGGCTAACGAGGGATAGGTGAGACTAATCAGGGCGGGGCAGACAGGAAAACACAAGGCAGGAAGTGAAGTTGTAGTATCAAAATAAAACAGGAAACCTGAATGAATAACATGAAACCATGGGCCTTTCCCAATTCTGATATCATACGGCTCGATTCCTCTCCTCGCCTCCTCTCCTCGCGTCTTAGTTCCACCCACGTTAGATGCGAGCGGAGGAGGCGAGGAAGAGACACCAGGAGAGGGGAAGAGAGGAAATATGTTTCTAGAGACATGAGACATCCTTTCCTCTGAAGTGCCATGTTAAACTGACGTCAATTAAATATGACGTGTGGCACAGCTGCATCAGTGCCGGCACTGAGCTGCATCAGCTGTCCATTGTTTTGTTATAGGCCTACCTCTGTATTTTATGATCTCCATCAGATGAGTGGATCGGTGTTCATGACAACTTATATATTTAGGCCTACTTTTAATTCAATTTACAGCACGGCATAATGTGCATGTATATTGTGTGAAGCACTACAAATGTTTAGCCTATATGAAAAGTAGGCTACAATACACATAAAGAGAGACATATGTTTGAGCGATGTAGCCTATTATATACACGCAAACACACTAATGTCTATCTATCTCTCTATCTCTCTATATATATCTATATATATATATATATTCCTGGATATATATTTTTCCTTTTTTTATATGACATGATTGATCATCCATTCCTCACTCCTCCAAACGCAAAACACCTGCAGTCTCTTTCCAAGGAGCTCAGTAGTTAACGAATCAAGGACCTGACAGTAGAATCAGTATCAGAATAAGAATCTTGTTTATTGCCAGGTGTATCAGGTATACACTAGGAATTTGCTTTGGTTAGAGTATATAATCACAGGTAGAGTATATAAGGTAAAGGTACACCTCCGATTTCCATCACATCACCAACTAAAGGTTGTGGCGATACAGAGGGAGAGAGATAAAGAAATTAAAAAAGAGAAAACTTTAGAAGCATTTTCAGGCTATGAAGACTGCAACAGCGTGCACCCTATGGCAGTGGCATCAGCTGCAGAATGGCATGCTTCAGGAGGAGAGACGCCGTTCCCAGCGCTGGAGAGCAAGGATGCCTCATGCCATCCAGCATGAGGTAGGCCTATTTATGACTGCTTCTTTTAAATGTAGTTGTAAAAGAGGGCACTCATTTGATTGGCATTAAAGATGACCAACCACAAGTAGCAATAAGGTAATGCACATATTGACACATACTATTAGGGTATCAGACATGCAACATGTTTGTCCAAAAGGATAGAAAGTTGTGTTTTTAATGGTGACAAAACTTTTATTGTGCAGAGTTTACTGGCTTAAGGGTAACATATGCACACTTTAACAGCTTTTATTTTATTCTTTTCTGTAGGCTGAAGATCCACCAGCGGCTGTGTATAAGTACCTGAACAACACTGTTCCCCTGTTAAAAATGTATTTTGATGGGGAGCATTACCTCCTTAATGATTACCGGCTCAGCCGTGAGTCCTTGGAGGCCTCGATGCTGTCTCTGGGACCTGAGAGGAGACAGGCCTGGGGACACCACATCACTATACTGGTAACCGTGTACTGGCTGGCACACGGTTTGTCCTACAGTGTGGCGTCCCGGGCCTTTCAAGTTCCAGTTTCTACTGTACACAGGCTGGTCCACAAGGGAGTGGATGAGATTGCTGCTCTCCCGCAAACAGTCATCACACTACCTGATGCTCCAGAGCTGGAGGAGATTGGGCTGCGATTCCAGCAGCTGGCCAACAGCCCCGTGTTTTCCACATGTGTGGGTGCCATTGACAGGTGCCACATACGAGTGAAGACCCCTCCCGGACCCAGTGGCCAGGACTACATGAACCGTAAGCTGTTCCCATCTATACAGCTGCAGGCGGTATGTGATGGGAAGGGCCGGTTTCTCCACACATTTGTAGGGTACCCTGGGTCCGTTCATGACACCCATGTCCTGAAAAACAGCGGCATTTATAAAGAGGCTCTGTACCCTCCCCCAGGGTATTTCATTGTGGGGGATGGTGGCTACCCCTGCATAGTCCAGCCCATGACGATCATCACCCCATATCGGGAGCCACTGCAGGGGAGGGTACAGGGCCGCTTTAACCACCACCATGCCAAAGCCCGCAACATAATTGAGCGGGCCTTCGGCATGATGAAGGTACTATGGAGGTGTCTGCTGTTCAAGGCCCTGGAGGTGGATCACACATTTGTTCCTGCAGTCATCACTGCTTGTTGTGTGCTCCACAACATTTACAGTATGTGACTGCAGGAGACATCATCGAACCCATCGAAAATGAGGAGATTGGAAGGTCTCCACCCCGTCCAGTGAGGGGGGAACAAAGTGGACATGGCTGACGAGACAGACTGGCAAACCAAATCTCGTCTCCTCATCATAACCCCGAGGAATTAAATGACCACAATTATTTGTAAGAATCTGTTAATTTATGGTCAGTTATTATTTTTCTTATGTTTTGTTTCATGTTTTCGCAAGAAAATACCAGTTATGAGCACTGGCCACATACATAACTGCCCTTTTTTTCTCATTCATGTAGGCCTAATTTCACATTTTTCCATGCTCTAGTTTATTTAGAGCCCTTACTTTCTGTTACAATCTCAAAAGAGCTTGACAGACCACAGGTATTTATTACAATTTGTAGGCCCATGGGATGTTAAAATAGGCTTTCACATCAGCTCATGTGATAAGAAGTTTTATGTTCAGTGATGCTATTGAGTCATGCTCAGTGCAATAATATTATTGGTCTATTACTATTGACTATTTTGACTGTTGCACTTATTTATTTAACATTTGTTTTTATATTTTCTTATTTCACTAATGTATGTGGAGTGTGAGCAACTGTACAGTAACTTGATCCAATTTCTCCTTAAGGATCAAATTTCTGATTTTGATGCTGACATTGCATTACTTTATGCAGGCTACAGGTTTTGCTTATGGGCTGAATGTGCACTTCTCAATGTGCTTATGATCAGTTTCAATATGACCAGTGATGTCCTTGTGAATTTAGGTTGCAAAAGTGAAAAGTTTAAAAACCTTGGCTTTTTTGTCGTGTCACAGCTTTCTTTTTAATAAAGATCTCCTTGTTATCTGTTGAAACTGGATTGTCTTGATTTGAATTCCGAAAAAGGATACATGCTTGATTTGCTTGTACCATGCTTATTTTAATGAAAAAAAAAAAAGTATATTGGCAGTATAAAATTGGTTTCTACGATGACATTGCCAGAAAAATAGTTTTCCTCCATTGGTAACACACAAAACAAATGAAACTATGCAAACAAATCTGAAAAGTTGAAACCCATGTACAGAGAAAAAAAGTATTCTATTCTGCTTCTAAGCAAACAAAAACACACCAGACTGCTAAACTGTAAACACAAATCCATTGTCTTCCCTCAAATAAAAATTCCAAGAACCAAAAAAACTAATCTTTCTTGTTGATAAACTTTTCAAAGAGGTCTAGAAATCGTTTAGAAGTGTCCTGCATTGCCCGATGTTGCCTCTCGAATCTCTGCTCCTCCTTGGCAGCCTCCTCCTCTAGAAACTCAAGCACAGACTTTTTCTTCTTTTTATGGGGAGGGGGACCGGCCGAGGTGGAGGGCTCAACATCCTCCACATGGCTGTCCGACCCAGACTCAGTGGCCTCGTCATCCTCCACTGTGTCCTGGCTCTGGACAGCCTCAGTGGATGTTGAGCCACTGCCAGAGGCCACAGCATCCACACATGCAGAGTCCATCAGGGTGGGAGGATCTACAGCTGGCCTCATGCATGGCCGAAAAATATGGCCATGTGGCTGCTGTGGCCTCTCCCCTGTCGGTCCCCGTCCCAGTAGCATCTCAACTCCTACAGAAACACAAGCAAGAGTGAAAGTTATCCAATAGTATACTGACCGGACATAAAAATGGGATTCAAAGACAAACATGAATGCAAGGGAAAATGTCACACATCACTGAGCATTTAGCCTACAAATAAAATGTACACCACTTTATATTTCCGCTTAAGATTGTCCCACTTCTTTGCCACTTGTGTGGGGGTTACACTGGAAAGGCCCATCATCTGAAGAATTTCCCTGAGTGATACAAGATATGTTACTGGTTAACTCATGTGTCAGCAAGTAGTTAGGTCTACAGCCACAAGTGTCAGCTCACATGTAAATAACAATTGTTATAGCAAGTTCAGGAGAAATCATTAAAATACCAATACATAAAGGCTATAGATCATATCTTGATCCAAAAAAAGGCTCTGTCAACATGATGACATGTAAAAAGCATCCTGAGGTTGCAATGAATATTAGTAGCATGTTGAAAGGAACAACAGTTACAGATTACAGTATCATGCACTACATAGAAATTCATTACTCACTCCCAGGCCTTTTTGGCTGTGTGCCTCCTTCCTGAAAACAGGGTGTCATTCTCTGCCCTCAGTCTGATGAGGGTCAAAGTTTCATCATGGGTCCCTGTAAGAAATGACAAAGTAAGATTGATCTCAAATGTAGCCTACAGCCCCAATCGGAATACTTGTCACAGGACTATTTTTGGGATGATATTTGCAGACTACATACTGGGCAATGGACTATTATATGACAACATGAAATACAGCAAAATAGTGCTGAATGCTCAAATGCTTTTGTTGATATAGGAATTTAATATTAACAGCTGTTTGCACTTGTAAACATCATGTCTGGATTAGGCCTATAGCAGTTGAATTGGAGCCTAAATGTTCCAATAACAACATAGATAATAATACTACTATCAGTGTGAAATGTCATTAAGGCATGCGTTTAGAACAACAATATATGAGATGCTACAAAAACGGTGAAGGGCAGAAAGTTTCAACATCTTAAACAACTACAATCTATAATAACACACTTACATTTGTGAAGTGCTCCCGCCATGGTTTGAGATTATTCCAGCTGTGTGTCATGTGCCTTTTATACGTCACAGGTGACGAAAACACTTCCTCCGGCAAGCCTCCTCGATCCTCGCTCCTCGAGACGTATTTTCGGACTTGGGATGTCCTCCAAGATGGAGCGCTGAGATCGATATCCGGGTCACAGCAGGAGAATCGAGGAGCGAGGAGACGAGGAGGCAAAAAATCAGGAAATGGGATGCATCTCATGTGTTAGGAAGCCAGACCAAAGTGGCTTAAAGTGTAGGAGGCCAACTCGGGAAACATTGTCCAGTTGTGAAAAAATGGTGTTTTATTTACAGTGCCACCCGTAAACGTGAAATGGAATATATACCAATAAAAAAAATTAACTAACTCAGGGCAAATAACTAACCAAACGTGCACACATCTACACTCAGAGATCCTACCCCTGTACCAGCCCAAAACAACTGGTTATATAGTCTCCTCCATCCCCAAGAGTCACTCGTCAGCAGGCTGTACCATTTTCCAAAGAGAACCCAGACCTTTCTCTGAAAAAAGATAACTAATTTTAGTGGGTACTTCCCACTAAAATTAGTAGTACAACACTTCCACACATCCCTAAATCACATACCTTTGTAATCATAGTTAATCTGATCAAAATACATCACAAAATTACTTTTTCCAAATTAACCTCCACCACCCTTACTTGGTCTGCTCCGGTGACATCACTGATGATGTCACTCAGTGTATAAAACCAGGAAGTGGCTGGGTGCCTCCTCCTTTTGTCTATGGAACACATGAGGTGCATCTCATTTCCCGATTTTTTGCCTTCTCATCTCCTCGCTCCTCGATCCTCCGACTTGTGACTCGGAAATCAATCTCAGCGCTCCATCTTGGAGGACATCGAGGCTTGCCGGAGGGGCTATGAGCGAGGATACACTGGTGTATCCTTTGCGGAAGTGTTTTCGGCACCCATGACGTATAAAAGGCACTTGACACACAGATGGAATAATCTAAAAAAAAACATATATTTTGCACAGATGATTTTCTATCATATTTTACACATATTACTGGGTGCATTCCATATTTAAAACACACAAATATTGACAATTTGTATAATTTATTATTATTATTATTATTATTATTATTAGTAGTAGTAGTAGTAATGTTTTTTGCGTGTGTGGCTGTCTGGCTCAGGGAGGGCGGCGCCCTAGCGCCCTCTATTGGCTGGCCGCCACTGTGTCTACCGCTGGGTCCTATCGCGAGCCAGTTTGGACACAGCTAGCTAACGTTACCACCGCTAACACTAAGCTAGCTAACTGTAGGTAACGGCAGTAAAGGCTAAGCAAGCACAGCACAGCACAGCACAGCACAGCACACTCACCTGCAGATGATTAACCCGATCCTGAATCACGACGTTGGGTTATTGATAAATAAAGATGTTCCACGTCGTCTTTCACCTCCAGAAGCCAGGCTGCTGGTTGTCTCCTGGGTAGACTCTTCTTCTATAGCTTTAGACTGTAGTTCTGTCAGCTCATGTGAGGGAATGTCGCCACCTTCTGGTGGAGCTAGTAAATGCACCTCATACTTACAGATTGTTTCTAGAGATCTTTTGCGGTACGGATTGGACAAAATTCCGTAAACAAACAGGAGGAATGTTACAAATGTCATGTGGCCCATAAATCCACAGGAAGCGATCTGCAAATGCGCAGATATCATTCCACGTGTAGAAATACATGCACAAATGCGTATATATATCACATTACATGTAAACCTTAAAATACGTATTTACAGAGCAAGTTATGCGTATTTGCAAATCGCCCTTTATTTTTGGTGATGTGACATTACACAACACAAATACAAAAATACATGTTTGTGGATAGTGAAATATTTGGAAATCATGGTACACATTTATGAATTGTCTTCTGTGGATTACAACTAATAAAGTCCAATAAAAACTTCCATAGAGTTTTTCCTCTTTTCCGGTGCTGCAAGAATGAGGCAATCACTGGGTCTGCAGCCTGTAGAGCCATTAGGTCAGCTGTGGGCCGAGATGGGAAAGCAGCTATAGCTTGGCAGGTGACAGCGACTTCATGGGACACTTGAGGTATACCCTGTGTTTGTTCGTGGAATTCATGTGGCACATTCAAGCCAGGGAATAAAGAGGAGATGCTCTGGGGATGCAACTGGCGTGACAAGGTATCTGCATTTCAGTTGGAGGGTCCTGGTTGGTATTTGATTTCAAAATCAAAGACTGCCAACTCTGATGCCCACTGTTGCTCTACAGCCCCCCGGTTTAGCTGACTTTAGATAGCTGAGGGGGTTGTTATCAGTGAACACTACAAATTTGTTTCCTAGCAGATACTCTCGAAATTTTTGGGTCACTGCTCATTTCAATGCCAGGAATTCCAGCTTTTTGGAACTGTAGTTGGACATACTTCTTTCTGTGGGTCTGAAGCCCCGGCTTGCGAAAGCAATTGGTCTTCATTTCCCATCATGGTCCTGAGATAACACAGCTCCAAGTCCCCCTATTTCAAGGACAAAGGGTTTAGTGAAATCAGCGTACCCCAGAACTGGTGCATTTACAAGTAACTTCTTGAGTGTCTGAAATGAATGTTCACACTCATCGTTCCAGCGGTCGCCTATGACACCTTTCCCCAGGATTTTGCGTTTCTTCTTTGTGCCCTCCATCGCAGCCACCAACCGGTGGAATGGAGCAGCATACTTTGCAAAACCCTCCACAAAACGGCGGTAGTAGGAGGCGAACCACAGGAATGACTGTAGCTCTCTGCAAGTCGTGCCCATTCAGTCACTGCACTGATCTTGGACGGATCAGTGGCAACGCCAGATGCTGAAATTACATGGCCCAGGTATTTGACCTCAGATTGAAAGAAGGGACATTTCTGTAGCTTCAATTTGAGATTGTGTTCTTTGAAACGGGCCAGTACCAGGTCAAGGCATTGGAAATGCTGGTCGAAGGAAGATGAAAAAATTACAATGTCATCTAAATACAACAGTAAAGACTGAAAGCTCTGGTCTTCAAAGATACGCTCCATCAACCTTTGAAAGGTACTGGGGGCATTACATAGCCCAAACGGCATCCGATTGAACTCGAATAGTCCGAAGGGTGTACAAAAAGCAGTCTTTGCTTTATCCTTCTCTGCCACAGGCACTTGGTTGTACCCACTTGCGCGGTCCAATGTTGAAAACCACTGAGCACCTGTGAGAGCGTCCAGAGATTCCTCAATTCTGGGAAGGGGATAAGCATCCTTCCTTGTCTTGGCATTGAGCAACAGGTAGTCCACACACAACCTGATCTCTCCAGTTTTTTTTAAAAAACTACCACAATTGGGGAGGAGTATGGGCTACAGATCGGACGCACAACACCTCTGTCCAACAGCTCCTGGATGTGGGCTTTGACTTGTTCATACTGTGATGGCGGGAGCCTGCGGTAGCGTTGCCTCACTGGGGCATTGTCCACCAAAGGAATCTCATGCTCCACCAGTGTAGTACATCCCAGGTCTCCCTCTCTGAAAACTGTTCCATGCTTCTGTAAAAGCTCTATTCCTCGATGTGTATGTTCAGAGAAGAGGTTAGACCATGACAAACTGGACAGATCAATGGGTGGGGGACTCACTGCATTCACCTGTTGAATCACTGCTATAGTGTTCTGGTCCTCTGTCTCCTCCATGAGGACTGTGCTTCCCGATTGTAGTGGGTCAACCACGTGCAGTTCACCTAGCTGTGTGTGAGGCTGTAACCAAACATCTTCCGTGCCCACGTTGACAACAGGAATTTCAACGCTGCCCTTGTGGACAGAAAGAAGGGCTGAAGACACAAGAATGCCTGCCGGGAGAGTATTTCCTGTCGCTAGGGGTTCAAGCAGTACTGAGGAGAGGGTGATGTTGGCAGCAGAGGGGCAGGCAGTGCGAATCCTCTTCACGGAACCAGCAGGAACACGGATGGCTCGACCATGAACTTTGGCTTTACCCAAGTACCCCTGTGTGCTCAAAGCTTAGATGCGTTGACATGCGAAAAGTGTTTCCTTACACTCCTTACTGGCAGCTTGGAGGACAGGTGACTCAAAAAGACTAGGGCCAAACTGTTCAAAGAGCAGACGGTAACAGTGGCCAATGATGTTCATTCCTAGGAGACCCAGCACGCCCATTCGTGTCGGAGTCTTTCCCAAAACAGTGATATTGATCTCCATGTAAGCTTTGTAGGGGATTTTTAGTCCATTAGCAGCCTTAAGGCGTAACCAGTGACATCTCTTCAGCAGCCCGACACCCTGTGACTTGAAGTGTTTTTCAAAAAAACTTTCTCTGATCGTGGTGACCATTGAGCCGGTATCCATGAGGCAGGGTACCATAACGCCTCCCATGCTGATCTCCACCACTGGGCAATCTCCAATAAGTCGAGAGGGATCTTCCATTTGATCTTCAGGTGAGCCCACAGTTCCCTTTTCTGGTGGCTGGCTCTCAGCACCAGAGGGGTCTAGTTTCCTGACGGCTGGTAGTCAGGGCCCCCTCCCACTACCTGACTGTGGACCTTAACTTCAGAGCCAGAGCCTCTATGAGTATTAGAAGCTGTTAAGTGAACTCTACAAAAACCTGGCAATATTGCCTGCCCTATTACAACGGTGGCAAATTGGCTTGCCATCTACTTGAATGCGAAAATGCTTACAGTAGCTGAGTTTGGGATTGTATTACTCTGAGTAGGCTGTGAGGACTGTGCAGTGACATGCTTCATAATAGTATCTAATTGAGCTTGCTGCTTGCGGAGACACTCTTTTATCTCTGCAATCTCATCATTCGGCCTAGCCGTGACTGCATTCGTGCTCCCCTCAAAACTATCCACTGCCTGGGAGTATTATCACAAGAGTAGGCCCGAGGTTTAATTGTACCTCCCTGTCTACTTGTTTCTGCCCACCTAACAGCAATACCCCGAAGGTTAACAAAAGACATAGCCGATTCTTGGCTGACACGTTGTTTCAACTCTCTGCGTAACATGTCATCGAGCACATGCTCAATGAATTGATCCCGCAACAGTACATCAGAGTTGGGAATACCCCCAGGCGTTTTTACAGATTGCGACATCCATTAAGGACTTGAGACTATGTGAATAATCACGTAAGGATTCCCCCTCTCGCTGCGTACGTTGGAAAAACTGCAACTGTGCTGCTACATAGGATTGAGAGCAACTATTGTTTTCAGTCAAAATAGCAAAAACATTTTCTGGGGTATCTCTGTTGGCACCAGGGTGAAAATTAACCTCGGACCTGGCACCTCCATCTAGATGGTCAGTGATAAACAACAACTGTTCAGCTATTGACATATGCCTAACCTCCAGACATCTGCGCACCTCCTCAATCCATTGCTCAACTGTTAACAGATCAACTGACATTTTTCCAGTGAACTTGGGACATTTACGTTCTCTGGGTACATAAATGTAACGAAGGTTAGTAGCTTCACTTACCAGGCTGCCAACTGGGACCACATTAGGTCCCAGTTGGGCAGTGGATGGCCCTGGCTCAGGATCCGATACCTGTGATTGTTCCTGCAGCTGCTCTCAATTGTTCATTGGTTGCTTTAAGCTGTCGCAGCTGCTCCATAAGGGCCTGTAGCTCTTCCATTCTGCCACTGGGTAGAGGCGGTTGCTCAGCGTAGGTAGTCAAACTGGCTCGAGGTTCCCCCATCGCTGAAGACCTGTCAGTGTTTTTTCCCACTCTACCCCACACTAATCACAGGGCGGCTGTGGCTCAGAGGGTAGAGCAGGTCGTCCACCAATCGAAAGGTTGGTGGTTCGATCCCCGGCTGCTCCGGGTCACATGTCGATGTGTCCTTGAGCAAGACACTTAACCCCAAATTGCTCCCGATAGCCATCGGTGTGTGAATGAGTATTTAGATTACATCCTGATGGGCAAAGTTGGCACCTTAGCAGCCTCTGCCATCAGTGTTTGAATGTGTGTGTGAATGGGTGATTGCTGACATGTAGTGTAAAGCGCTTTGAGTGGTCGGAAGACTAGAAAAGCGCTATATAAATGCAAGTCCATTTACCATTTACCAATCAACTGGGCCACAGAAAAAAAACTAGAGAAAAAAAAATTCAGCCTCTGTACCCTTGCCGACAACACCAATTATGTAGTATTGAAAATTGTATTTAAGACAGTAACTATTAATTTCCAATCTAGTTCACCTCATACACAGGTACGTGTCCAGAATTAACAGGACGAGAGGCTGACAGTTCAAAAAGATAAACAATTTATTTGCACAATTTGCATCTTAAAAAACATTCTAAAAAGGGCAAAGGCAATTTAGCGGGCTTAGAGCTACACAGTGCGAAATGAAGTGTGTACAGTGGACTGGGCACTGCACAATCACTTGATATAAATAGCAAAATACACAGGAATCCGTCAAAGGCTACAGTATAATTTAGGACCCAACTCACACAGTGAAACACAAATAACATTCCATAAGGCAAAATGTCACTGCACACATTTAAGAACCACAGATCGTATGCTGCACCCAGGGAACGATAGGTGGATTGACACTGCAACCAACGTTATACTATGATTACACAAGAAGGGGTCTCTAAATTTATATGGAGCCCTATAACTTCCAATTGATTCCGCTATGACTCTAAGATTGCACACGCCCGTCAACACTATTGCACTACACTCATCAACACTATGCCCAATTATATTAAAAACAATAATACTAAAAAATAAACAAAGAAAATAAAAAGGCCCGTTACTCTAAACAATTAATGTGGGAAAAAACAGTGACAGTCAATATTACACTTGAAGACAGTCCTTAAAAAAATAAACATGAAATTAGACTACAATAAGTTAATTCATACACATTTTAAAAACAATGTTTTTCATAAAATTATCCAACCAATATGCCGTACCTTTAATTCATTTAGGTTACACTCAGATCAGCAGCGTGCTTACTGTTGCGACGACCGATACTAAAAGGGAAAAGAACATACATTTAAACATCTCATAATTACATTCTAGCATGGCCGTTTAATAGATATCAAAGTGCATGACTTACAATCACAATCCCCATTCACAAACACGTCTACAAGCAGATGACTGGAAGCATGACTACAGCCTGCCCATACGGCAACCAGTCTTCCCTCAACCTCTGTATTCTGGGCTGTATGGGGATAAATGCATTTCTGTTTTAGTGATGTTTTTTATGTGCTCTCACAATACAGATGCATACCGCCACCTACTGTACCGGAGTGTGTAACGTGAGGGCTTTAGATACCTCAGGTTACATATTAAAGACAATATTTAAAAAATAATAATTCAACTATATCTTACGATCTAATCCTGTATTTTTAAGAAAAATAAAGAGAGCCTTGTAACATTCCCTCATTTTCTAACTCATACCTAAAATCCCTTCCAAGTTCCATCCCCGTTCTAGCTCATATATCTTATCACGTAGGATGTTCCTCTCTGCATTATATTTACAACACCTCATGATAACATGCTCAACATTTTCAGGAACATTACAAGCATCACATTTATCTGATACACACTTTGCCATTAAATAAAGAGTTGATTTTAGTCCAGTATGTCCGAATCTTAATCTTGAAAAAAGCACTTCCTCTTTTCTGTACTTCCCTTTGAAATCCTTCACCTTAATTGATTTCTGTATGCTGTAATAGTGTCTCCCTTTAGTATCTGTGTCCCACTTCTTCTGCCAAAACTCCCTCACTGCCTTTCTTATTAATGAAATTATTTGCCTCACCTGTTCCAAAACAAACTTTCATTATTTCATCATCATTTAATTTCAATGCTCTCTTTGCAATCTCATCTGCCCTCTCATTACCTTCCACACCAGCATGAGCAGGAACCCAACAAAATTGTACATTAATTCCAATTCTTTGTATTTTCAGCATTATTGTAAATATTTCCATCATTAAATAATCTCTTCTTGTTTCTTTTGAATTCAAACTATTAAGAGCTGCCCATAATCTAACCTATTTAAACCATATTCTTCTGTTATTGTATTAATATTCCAACCAAATCCTTTACCTTTTTGTTGTTGTGAGTATTCCCAACAATCACACAGCACTTTTGTTTGCAGGTTGTTCCTCTCCAGATCCCTTTAACTTAACCCAATATGCCAGTGACAACTTTGAACGTCTTAAATATAATGGTAATTCATCAGTTTCCACCAGTAGTGCATTGGTAGGAGTTGTTTTAACTGCACCAATACTGAGTCTTAGAGCTCTGAACTGTATTCTAGTTTTTCCAAAACACTTTTGGCTGCTGTTCCATATACCATACACCCATAATCAATACATGATCGTATTAAGGCCCTGTAAATATCCAGTAGTGATTGTTTATCTGCTCCCCATTCATAACCAGAAACTGATCGTCATGAGATTCAGTACTTTTTTACATTTTGTTTCAACCTGTGGAACATGATTCCTCCATATATATTTCTCATCAAACCATAATCCTAAATATTTAAACTCTGTTACCCTTTCCATACTTTGACCATATAATTTAAGCTGCACATTATCTAGCCTTCTCTTCCTGGTAACGAACATGTAACATGACTTTGTAACTGACATCTTAAATCCCCAATCATATGACCATCTTTCAACCTTCAATATAACACTCTGAATGCTATTAGTCACATGTCTAATGTTTTTCCCTCTTTTCCATATCGCCCCGTCATCTGCATAAAGCACTGACCCAATATCTCGACCAACATTCATAAAAATATAATTTTTATCATAATGTTAAACAGAATAGGGCTAATACCACTGCCTTGAGGAATACCATTTACAATATCAAAATCATCTGAAATAGCATCTCGAACTTTGACACGGGATCCTCGATTAGACAGGAAGTTTAAAACCCAGTTATATAGCCTTCCACCAATACCCATTTTCTGCATTTTAATCAGTAGTCCTTCTCTCCACATGGAGTCATAAGCTTTCTCAATATCAAAATATACTATAGCTATGATCTCTTTCATACTTAGTGCTTTTTCTGCCTCATTACTAACTTTCACTAGAGCATCTACCGTAGATCTTCCTTTACGAAATCCACTTTGACATATGCTTATCAATCCTCTTTGCTCTAAATAGTATGATAATCTACGAACAATGATCTTTTCCATCCATTTACACAAGTGCGATGTTAATGCTAAAGGCCTGTAGTTTCCTGCATTAGCTGGGTCTTTACCAGGCCTACCAAACGGTAGCAACCGCGCATTTTTCCAACTGCTAGGCATTATACCTTCTCTCTATATCTTATTGTACAGATTAAATATAATTTTCAAGGCTTCATCTGGTAATTGTCTAAACATAGCATAGCATAGTTGATCTTGTCCTGGAGCTGTGTATCCACTTCCCTTTAAGGCCATTTCCAACTCATGTAATGTAAAGTCCATGTCAAGTGCCGAACCATTACTTTGTTATATCAGTATTTGCTCTTAAAATGTCATCTTTTCGTTGTTTATGTATTTCATCCAAGTGATTTCCACTATGAACACTTGCAAACTTCTTACTCAGTAGGTCAGCTTTCTCCTTATTTGTAATTGCCACAAATTCTCCATCTATCAGCACTGGGATCTTAACAGATTTTCTTTTCCCACTCATCTTTTTAATCATTGACCAAATGTCACCCAATTTTATTTCTCTGCCAATAGAGGAGCAGAATTGCCTCCATGCATTCTTCTTGGGTGACTTAATTATTTTCCGTGCCATAGCTCTCTTCCTTTGATAATAAATCAGATTATCTCGACTCAAATGATTTCTTAAAATTCTGGATGCATGATTTCTTTCTTTTATAGCATTTTTACATTCATCGTTCCACCATGGAACCATTTTCTTTTTCCCATTCACTGTGCTCTTAGGAATACATGTTGATGCAGCACTAATAATCATGGACGTCACTGCTCTCGCCAATTTCGGATCAGATTCCAGAGGGAACGTGCGCTGTGTGAAGTTTCTGGTTTATAAACTTTTAATTAGTTTATTATTCATTTTAGAAATGCTGACTCCATGTAGCTCACACTGTCTCGTGTTCTGCTCTCTGCACTCGGCTGTAGGGCGGGGCAGGCTGAGTTGAGGGCGTTTGATTGACAGCAGAGACCCGGAAACGCTGACCAATCAGAGCAGGCTGGGAGGAGACAGGCGCTGATTCAGAGTTTTTCAGACAGAGGGTGAAAGAGGCTTTATGCAGGCAGACAGTATGAGAAGAATAAAGGTTTTTTTGAACATTACAGCATGTAAACATGTTCTAGTAAAACATTAAAATACATCTATGAACCTGGAAATGAGTATAATATGAGACCTTTAAAGATGGGGTCTGCGATTTATCCAGTATACACTTTTTGTTATATTGGTTGAAATGGTCTTTACACCCCGACAGCAATCCGTTTCTTATGAGCACTGAAAAAAGACCGGAAAAGATCCATCATCTGTAGCTGCTGTAATCCTGTAAAAACGTCTACCAGTCAGTAAAAATGGTCCCGGTTGTAAGGAACCAATCAGAAGCCTCCCTGCCTCCCTGCTCGTACTCTAGCCTCAGCGTGCACCAGCGTGAACTCAAAGCGCGTGTCCGCTGCACGTTCACTGGAGAGTGGAAGAGAAAACTCAGCTCTTAAAACACCGGACAACGAGAACGAACTCGTACCACTATTACCATATTATCGAAAAATACAACTTTGATTTAGTTGTTTATGTTCTGTTAGTTTACTTTATAAAATACTGCAGATTTAAACTATTTATTCTAACAGCTCAAAGTGAAGTCAGACAAACAGGATTATCAACGAGGGGAGACGGCGGATAGAAAACATTGCCGAACAAAATTTACGTTACTCAAACTGCTTTTTCAGTTACAGAAACAAACGAGTGGACTGATCTCCCTCCAGATATTAGAGTAATGTTAAAAAGGGTCGTGTTGTCTCAGCAGGTATCTCTCTCTTTCCCTCCCCTCTCTGCTGCTCTGTGGCCGGCTCTCCAGCGAGCTACCCCCCCCCTCCCCTCTCCGTCAACCAGGAAATAAAAGCCCCTCGTCTACGAGACCGGTCTCTTGAGAGAGCTCCAGCTCATAGCGGGGTCTGTGTGAGTGAATGCCCGGGTGGAGAGGTGGCGATCCCGGCAGGAGCTAGCTAGCTGTGCCGGCAGTTTGTGGAGCTTCTAAACTCCGACAACAGTTGAGAAAATGTTTGATTCGCCATCTAACATCGTAAAACTGTCAATATTCTAAATCTACACCGTTGATTTCTCGCCTCAACATTTTTCAGAAGTGAATTTAGTGATGAAATAGCTACGAAAAATGTGAAGTAGTTAAGATGCGGCGGTGCTCGTGCATGTGTGTGGGGGGCGTTGCCTTATAAGGAGTTTCGAGGGGAGGGGGGGGTTTAGACGGAGCTCCTGAGGCGATGCGACTTTCAAATTATGCTAGTTTTCCAAGATCGCAGACCCCAGCTTTAAATGAGGGCTGTTTAAGTGTTCATACTGGGAAGTTGATTTACCTAGAAAAAAATGATCCTCTGATTTACAGACATTTCTTTATACATCCATGGCCACAGACGAGGGATGTTAATATTTAACCATTTAACCATTAACCGATATTAAGAATTTTAACCGATTAACGCTATCGGTTAAACGGTTAAAAGAAATATTAATAATTAATTAAAAAGCTGAGCAAAACTCAGAGGAGCTGCTTGTCACTTAAAGGAGAAAAGTTAGTCCACCTTAACAGCCCACCTTAAGAGAGTCTGAGCCAGCGATCCACCTGGTTATCAGCTGTTCAGCCCCTAACTGCTATACCAAAAGGACCAAAGAGACCAGGGAGGCTGGCATCACTGTCCACATGTCAGTATAGAGTAGATGAGAGATTTTTTATTTTTTATTTTTTTTACTTATAGGTCAACTTAAGCTACAAAAGTTAGTGAACTAGCTAACTTTACTGTTAGCTACCAAGCAATGGACCAGTTGAGTTCTAAGTCAAAGTTATTGCTGATTGTTAGCTCAACAGCATTGATCTGTTAGCTAAAGAGATGTTGTTTTAATGTTAGCTACGCTACCTTTGCTCAAAGGTAACGTTTAGTAAAGTTAACGTTATAACAGTTATTAAAGCTGCAGTATGCGAGATCGGCGCAAATATGATTTAAAAAAGTTATTTTTAGAAAACGGCCGCTATATCGTGACAGTAGTACATGAGACAGGTAACCTGAAAAAAATCATGTTCTTTTGTGTCCTACTGTGTCCTCTGGTGCTCCTAACAGCATCTGAAGGATTTCACTTACCTGAGGAAAACAAGGTTCCGCTGTCCAGCTGCCGTCTATGAGAGCCTGCTGTCAATCACTCGCAAACTCCGACCAAACGGTCAAACTACTGTAGGCAGCGCTGAACAAATATGAATCAATATTCTGTTACTGTAAAGCCTATTTCTCACCTCAAATGTTTTCAGAATCATCTTGTAGTGTACTGTTCAGCTGTAAAATGAGAAAGTTTGTGATGCGGCCGCCATTGTAAAATCTGTTGAAGGAAGCCAAGTTCTGGTCACATGACCGGAGCACAGCCAATAGGAACGCTCTCTCTCTCTGAAATGACCTGTGATTGATCAAAATCTGCCGTCACGGGCTAGATTTTTCTAAAGCCTGAAAACAGAGCCATGAGGAGGAGCAGAAGTCTAGTTATCTCTCAGACCACTTGAATTATAATATGCTGAAAGGTCATTATGGAATTTTTGCCAAATTATGCCAACAAATTGTTGCCTACTGCCACTTTAATATTACCCTAACATTTTACCGCTAAGCAGCTGATTCCATGCCAATCAAGTGTAAAGTAAACATGTTAACGACAAGGAGAAGCGCTCGACCTAAATAATATTTCATATTTCAAGTCAAATCCAGCAAGCCACATCTAACCCAAAATTATCATCACAGTATAACACCAAGTCAGTTAAACTTCGGGGAAATCAATCTGTCCCTTTAGGAAGCACAAGTGATTGTGAATAACTTTCACCTGCTTTGGTGCAAATGAAAGTTACAACAGGTGCAATGGAGAGGCAACAGCAAGACAACCCCCCAAAAGGGAATAGTTTTGCATGTGGTGGCCACAGACAATTGCTCTCTCCTTATCCTCCCTGACTGATTCTTCTCTAGTTTTGTGTTCTGCTAGTGTCCTTGTCACTACTTGTAGCATGAGGCGGTACCTGCAGCCCAATCAGGTTGCAAAGGTAGTCCAGCTCCTCCAGGATGGCACACCCATACGTGCGGTTGCAAGAAGGTTTGCTGTGTCTCCCAGCACAGTCTCAAGAGCATGGAGGAGATACCAGGAGACCGGCCGTTGCACAAGGAGGGCTGGACAGGGCCGTAGAAGGGCATCAACACAGCTGCAGGACCAGTATCTGCTCCTTTGTGCGAGGAGGAATAGGAGGAGCACTACCGGAGCCCTACAAAATGAGATTGTACTTCAGCAGTTCAGGTCAAGCTTGTAATTTTCCAAAATCTCTGCATTATCATCGTAAAGTTAATGTCCATGACACTACCTTGTTGAGACGAGTCCATCAGGAGTTCTGCTGAAGCCATTAAACTTTCCAAACAAAACTTACTTTAACAACTAAAACAACTCCTTATTTACAGTTAGCAAGACTCAACCTCTCCTCTCAGCATCAAAACAAACCCCATGCCGGTTGACCCGAAATAACGGCAAAACAGGAAGTGATTGATTGTAATTGCCTGCCTATAATACTCATAATACTGAATATATTTAGGATAAAAGATATTGCTTAATGTAGTATATTGGCCATTCAGAATACCAAAGACAATTCTTACATATTAAGTTCAGGCAGAATTGAAAAAATAAAATCATTGTCTGCAATATAAATGCACAATTATGAGATTATCTTCATTATTGGAAGCATGATTTGTTCTCTTGGAGCTATAATAATCAAAATTCTACCAAAATCTTTGTTTTTTTGGCTCATTTTAGACAGACACAGTTGTCTTACACTCATTACTTAGAATTAAGAACAGTATTGGATTGGTGTATTGGTAGACAAACACATAGATTATAAAAACAACATAAGCCTCTTTCACCATAGGTTTCAATTACAGCAAATTGTATGGTGCCTTCAAATGAAACTTGTGAGCTCGTGTTTACAACATGGGAAGTCATGTACACAATATGCTTGGCGTTCAAGTGGTTAAGTCGTGAGAACACCGTTGCTAAGCAACAGCAATATTAACGTTACTGTCGGCGTCTAGAAGCCACAGAGGCTAACAATTTAGCAAGCTAGCAAGTGGGTAACATGATGCAGTAAATGCAAAGGCATAATGACAGACGAAAAAGATGAGGCCGTTGGGAATATCAACATTTTCCTCAGACCTACTATAAAATTACGAAGAAAAACAATACAGACTAAAATTACAATATATTCAATTATGTACCGAAAAATTAACTTCCATGGCCTCCGCCATTTATGACGTCAACAAACTCGTCACAACTAGTGAACTCGGAGCGTTCAGAAACTTTCCACTTACTGCCTTCAAATGGGGTCGTGTTTACAGTGTTCCATATGAACGCCCCCATTTTGTATTCACGACCTCGTAAGTGGAAAGTTTCTGAAAGCTGAAATCCACGAGTTGTGACGTGTTTGTTGACGTTGTCAGAAATGGCGGAGGCCATGGAAGTTAATTTTTTCGGTGCATAATAAGTTAATATTATGTCATTTTAGTCGTATACCGTTTTTCTTCGTAATTTTATGTTGTGTATTTTATGAAAATGTTGATATTCCCAACGGCCTCATCTTTTTCCTCTGTCATTATGCCTTTGCATTTCCTGCATTATGTTACCTGCTTGCTAGCTTGCTAAATTGTTAGCCTCTGTGGCTTCTAGACGCCGACAGTAACGTCAATATTGCCGTTGCTTAGCAGTGGTGTTCTCACGACTTAATCACTTGAACGCCAAGCATATCGTGTACATGACTTCCCATGTTGTAAACACGAGCTCATGAGTTTCATGTGAAGGCACCATAGGTTGCGTCCGAAATTCCATACTAACATGCTATTAAGTACGCTACAACAGTATGTGAGACTTTTGAGTATGTCCGAAACCTTAGTATGAAACCAATAGTATGTGAATTGCATACCTTTTCCGGTGAAATATTACAGTATGCAACGCTGGACACTACAGCAGCATAAATATCCCTCAATGCAATACGGTAGTGACGACAAAGTTGATAACAGACATTGACGGAGAGCTCTGTAACATCAATAACACTTGTAAGTATAAGATTGCACTTTGCTAGGCGTAATATATATTTTAAATGAACTCAGACTTTGATTCTCACAAACCGTCATTTTGGTCACATGAGGTTGGCATGGCAAAGAGGCTCTCAGGAAGTGACGACGTAAAGTACTGCTCAGTGCATCCGAAAAGAAACATACTACTGTTTGTTTGTATTCACACAAAAGCATGTTGAACGTTAGTACACCTATTGAGTATGTAGTGCATAGTATGTGATTTCGGATGCAACCCTAGTGTTTTATATCTATGGTGTTCCCCTTTAAGTAGAATTTGGAATGCAGGACTTGTAATGGAGTATTTCGACATGAATGTATGGTTGGATCACTGTATTACACCTCCTCCTCCTCCACTACTCTAACTATTGGGACAGTTATTGTAGTAAACACACATCCAAAGTAAGAGAGCAGTAAATTGCTGATTTAGATCCAGTTGTTTCTTGTTCAACATATTTTATGTTTATTTATTAACGCTGACAGACAGGTATTGGTTCAGACAAACATGGCGGCATCAACTAAAGAACAGAGCCAGGCAAGGAAATCTGTTTCAGACCAGAGACACACTCAAAGGGCAGCTTGTACACTGACAGATTGTCCCGCCCACACCGTTGGGCACCGCTCCGTCCATGCTCATTCATCTAGCATACCACATGACACCTCTCCCTAATGTCATCAATGGATTTGAAGTTAAGCCAAGAGTTAATATTATTAAAAAGGACTGAAATTGCTCCAAAATGCCATGAAATGTGGGTATAATAGAACAAAGCAGATGGAAAATTCAAACAATTTTAAAAACGACCATGTTTCCTGCATTGCTTTTGTTTGCATTTTTACACCTTTTTCTTAAAAGATGCTGTGCGACACATGTCAGCACAAGCTTATTCTTGATCTTCATAACAGGTATCTGTTCTACTAGTTCTGTCTGTAGTGTTTAAAGATTGGTTACCAATGGTTACAGGACATAATCTGCCAGTTGTCAAGGTCAAACTACTGTAGACTTGACAACAAAGTATAACGGTCCGTTTACATTCGGTGTTACTCACCAAAATGCACTGTGAGGTATGACAAACGTATTGAATGCATCAAGCTTTGGTGACAGGTGTGCTCTCCCCACTAAACTACCATTATCCTTAACCCTTAAGCAAGGCACTAAACCCTCTCACCTCCAGCAGAGCTTCTCAGAGGCCACCGGCGGGAAAATGTGAAGCAAAAAGGAAAGAGCTGAGTTTGGTTACTATTTAAAATATGAGGAGAATGTGTCGTGGAGAAAGGCATCAATCTGTCTACAATCTGTAACAAAGTGCTACAATCTGACAGTCCTTCAACATGGCAGTTTGTCTTTACTGTACTCACTGGAAAAAACGCTTTAAACACTTATTTTGTTTTTTAAATGCGGGCATGAGTGTGAGCCTCAAGCTGCCATTATAAGAAATAAAGAAATGACCCAATAAATAAATAACTGAAATAATAAAGAAAGAAATGTAAAAATAAAAGCCACATTTATCACATAAATGTGCAGGCTAATTTGAAAATAAATATGCACAGAAAAAGAAAAATGTATAAATAAAATGTATTTATTTATTTAACAAATTACTTATTTTTGGATTCATTTATTTTTATATTTCCCAATTTATTCTTTTCTGTTTACATTTAATTCTATTGCCCTATTTATTAATTTCCCTATTTATATATAGGTTAATGAGGTGGTGTGTCTTGATGGTGTCACTTGACTGCCATTGGTTAATGTATTTGAGAGTTCACGGATGAATTGTACTTGTCTCGCCCCCCTCATTAATCTATGGGTGAAGAAATACAGAGAAAAATAAATAGAGAAATTAATAAATAGGAAAATAATTAAAAACAGAAAAAAGAAATTGGAAAATAATAAAATAGAATACAAAAATAAGTAATGTGTCCAATACATAAATAAATTAATGACATTTATTTTTCTATTTCTGTGCATATTTATTTATTTTAAAATTAACCTGCACATTTATTTGATACATTTCTTTCTTTGTTATTTCACTTATTTACTTATTGATTCATGTATTTATTTATCATAATGGCAGCTTTAGTCCTCCATATAAGTGATGGTCAGACATGTTGGGTAACACCTGTGATAGTCAGCTACAGCTAGCACACATCAGAAGGCTTTGTGAAGGCAAAAAGCAGCATGTTAACCAATAAGAACAAGTCATAACAAGGCAAAGTGATCACTTACTGTGTCTAGATTTTCAACCCAAAGTGACCCAGGACTTGATTTGGTGATAAAACAGCAACTGTACAGCTCACATTGGTTTGACATAGAGATGAAGCTGTAATAAAAAATACTTAAGAAGTAAAAATACCCAAGTGAGTTGCTTATGGCTGATTCCTCTAGAAATGCTCTCGAAGCCCCTTGTTCCTATCCAATAGGACTACAATGTAAATATACTGCATGTTATGAACAAATACTTGGTGTCTTTAAAAAAAAAAGATTAAATCTTACATGAAAACATCAACCTTATACTGTGAGTTTGTAGTCGCTCCCCCTTGTCTAACTCAAACATCATGATATCTAATCAATCCATCATTCAAACTGTTATATCCAGGGAGAGAAGAGCAGCACAACTTTACAAACAGAAAAAATGACCTTTGTCAGTTGGTTTCTCATATTCCTTTTTGTGACTAAATAATTCCGCTAGTTCTTGAGTTAAGCACTACACAAGCTTTGCTCCCATGAGTCACTGAAAATCTAACACTGATTGTTTCCTGTAGGTCAGAGGTGAAGGTCGGGAGCTGGTACAGATTTAGACGCTAGTATACAGGGACCGATTGGTCAGCACAAAACAAGTGTTGAGAGCAAATACCTTATTTTAAAAAGTCATGTCTGTACAACACAAAACCAGAAGTAGCTGGTCTCCTCTCCTCCGAGTGTCAATGTGACATGCTGCAATGAACAAAATAGCAATTTGTATGCTGGGAAGTGCAGCATTAGATTTTGTGACAAGCAGAAAAACTTTCACAAATATTAGCCACATATTTGTGAAAGTTTGTCTGTGTTTGCAAGATGACAAACAAACAAAATATTTAAAAATATTTTATAATATTAGCAAGTCTACAGCCACACTAGTGGCTCTATCAAGGCAGTGCTTTGAGGTCAATGCTAATGTTAACATGCTAACATGCTCAGTGACAATGTTAACATGCTGGTACAATGTTTACCATGTTCACCATCTTAGTTTAGTGTGTTAGCATACTAACATTTGCTAATTAGCACTAAATACAATGATGGGAATGTTTTGCTTGTAAACCAAAGTATTTAACAACTTAAGATTTGACCAGAAGATGGTGCTAGAGGAAAAGACAAGGGATCACTGAAGTAATTACAATTCATCCTAGGATTCATTCTCTAGGAACCATGAAAAAATTTGGTTTGTATTCATTATTGATAAGCGCTTAAATAGCCTAATCAAGTTGTTATCTGATTCAGTGTTTTCAATTAACGCAAACTAACCAGAGCTTGCCAGCAAGCTGTAATATCTCGATAAAGACATACACAAACTCATAATAATCACCATTAGAGCAGCAAAATACACTATTTGCCCGTTCAAAACTTTGTATAAATTACTTGTGAACACCGTCTTACTCAGCACCATTTTACCATCCACATGCAAATATGAACCTCATATTTGGAATATCAAACTGTCATCATCAACTGCTGGATAATAGTCAAATCAGAAAAGTTAAATATATAATCATATTGTATAAACAAATGTCTTAATTTGTTATTTCCACAGACAAATTAAGACAATTCTGCATTAGCCAATTTGAAAACTCTTAAGGACAATCTACAGTGAATGACTCAAATTCCCATCTCTGGTGGAATATATTTTCAAGATCTGACCCAAAGAACATGTATTATTTGACAAGCAATACCATTTCTGTGGTTGCTTCGAGTGTTTGCAACTTATCCGATTTATCTGACCAAAGAAGAAACTTTGTTTAAAGAAAAAACAACAATAAAACAATTTTTATGCAGCTGAACCTGATCCTCCAGTGGTTCTTGGGTTCCTGAAAAAAAATTATGTCTGATCTGACCTTCAAAGACCACAGCAACACTTTTGTATTCGTCCCATATTTGGACTATCTCAGGTATGTATCACTAATTTAAGTTAATTTCCTAAAGTCATAATACTGGCACTGGGACCTTCTACTCTTTGCCTAATATAAGAGATGTGGAGTGTGTTTACATGCACACACATTTTTGAATAACACTGTAGCTCATATCCATGTGAAGGTCCATTCACAAACATTTCTCTGAGGCAAAACTATCCTGGTATGTTAGAATAACAACACAACATAGCTTCATTAGCTGATTAGAAAAGACATCATGACATGATCGAAATATCAATAAAAGATATAACTGGCAACGACTTAGTAGGCTACATTAGCATATATGGATAGTTACAGGATAGCTAACTAGCTAACTTAGATAACTAGCTATTAGAGTCTAACTGATACTGACAGACTAATATGGAAGCAAAGGAAGGCCATAATAATAATAATGAATTTTATAAGCAGCTGAATAGATCATTTTGAAATGTAAATACCACTGAATGTATAGCACCAAAATTTTATATAATGGTATAAAACCATCTGCATCAAAAATTCACAAAACTCGGCTCAAATTCTAATTGAAAAATTCAAGTCAGTTTTAAAAACGTGGTTGTTTTAAAGAAGATTGGTTACATAAAGATGAAAATCAGTAAAGTCTGAAGAAATGAATAAGACCTCTGGCCTATCTGGTTACGTCCTGTCAGTCACATGATCCAAGACAGAAACATTCAGATAAGGACTGGAAACCTTGGACACTGGAATTTTTTTTAAATTTGTGAACCCAAACTTTTCTTTCCTTTTTCTTATTTTTTTTTTAATTGCACCACTTGGAAAAAAGAGGGGATTTAAAGACCACATAAAGTCAGACAGATTGATTTCAAAGTAAAAAAACAACAACAAAAAAAGAGTGCTATAAAATCAGTTGTATTTAAATTTCACAATTTATTAATCAGTTGCTTCTAAAATAATCTATATCTATCTAATCTATCTAATAATCTAATTATTATGGCCTTCCTTTGCTTCCGTGGAATAATGTAATCATTATGGCCTTTCTTTGCTTCCATAGCATAATCTAATTATTATGGCCCTTCTTTGCTTCCGTAGAAGCAGACATTATCGGCCGATTTTAGCTGATAACTAAAAGGAATTGCTTCAGAAATGCCAAAAATATGTTTGAGGTAATTTGGAAACAGTGTTACCATTAAATATGTGTTTGTATGTATGTGTTTGTCCACCAGAGAGCACTGAAAAGTTTATTTTTCTACTGTAAAATGTTCAGTACATATCTTGTTCAATATTCTCTAATAACCAAATTTAAGCATTATTAATAGAAATACGTGTTAGTTATGTATTTGTATAAAATCATACAATTATATACATTATGTGTAAAAGAGAATATTCTCTGATATATTGTTAACAGATTTTTAAAACTTTTTGGGGAATTTTTGGCACTCTGGCTACACCCACTAACATTTAAGTGTTTCACTCAACTAAAGAGATTATTAGAGCAGTTTTGCCTCTGTGAAATGTTTGAACAACTGACACTCCTGTATAAAGTGCACCTCAGGAGATCCTGTTGTACATATCTGCTGGTAACTGAATATTCTCAGTTTCCCATGTAGCCTGGGCTCATGAAACTATGCAGTGCAAGTGCAGGTGGAAGCTGTACACAAAACAGCCTCAGAATACTAGTATATTCAAACGAGCATATTCAGTTATTTTGTGATACTGGATAAGAGTAGATTTCTGAAAAACTTGCACCAACTCAAGAATTTAGTACGACTATCCTGAATTACAGGATGTTGGTGTGCATGTAAACCCACAGATACTGTAGTAAACACCAACAAATATACACCATTAGAAGCTCTATAAGCACACGTTAGACTATTCACACCCTGTTTGCCATTGATGTTGATAGAAAAGAGATGAAACAGACTGAATTGGGACTACTGAACCATTTCGTAGTCTCATTGCGCCGCCTTACTCTCGGACATCGGACCCACTTAATTGCTTAAGCCATTTAAACACTTTTAAATACATGTATAGAATATATACAAACATTATGCCACCACAGTTCAGACCTGAAAAGCTCTACCTGATTCCTTCCATCGCTTGCAGAGAGTTAGGCTAGAAAAGAGAAACCAAAGGCTAGGGTGGGCGTTCTGCTGTTTCACAGTTTTTGTCACGAATCAGAAATATGTCGGCCATTTTGTTTTGTAGTTTTTATTACTTAACTATCAGCAGGTGGTGGTGGCTATTTCCTTTCAAAGTTTTTTTGTTATTCCGCTTCAGAATTTGTCTTTTAAAAATGCGGTGGCCATTTCTCCGTGTAGTTTTGGATTCCACTGATCAATGCCATGCGACAGAATCCATAATCCATAAGAATCAAGTCCGGTCCCAAACATAAAAAGGAATGGTTCGGCAACCACCTAGTTCAAAAGTAGTATAACAACAATCAAATGACCTTTGTCCTTTTTTGTTCTGTTTTATTCTGCATGTATGTCACTCTATAAAGCACTTTGTGACGAGCCTGTTCAATAAAAGCGCTTCTTTAAAATAAAACTGAATCGGGTAAGATACCGTTACTGAAGAGAGGAGAAGCAGATCATCCATAAATAAAGCACAGGTTGTTGAATGTGGTTTCCGTGTTGATTGCCAAGCCGGTTGCCAGGAAGACACACAAGGAGGATTGTGGGTATTACAGAGGGAGCATTCTGGGATTGGTTATTGACTGACAGAGCTCTAAGCCGCTGGCAGATGTCAGATGAGAGGTTGCTTCGTTCCTCTTTGAATGTCGCCCTCCTCATCCTCTCTTTTCATCCCTGTTATTCGTTTTTCCCCCCCCACTACCTGTCCGTGCAGTAAATGGTTGATTGAAATAAAATACAGCCCGGGTCAGAATGAAGGCAGAGCTCCTCCTCTTCCAGTCACAGACAGGAGGTAGGACGTAGCAGCAGTCTAGGAGGGTTTGGGGGTCTTCAGGGCATCCACTTTGGTCTCCAAGTCTGTAATCTGTGAAAACAACAACACAGGCTGCTACTGCTTTATTTGAGCTGGATTTAGTCTCTTCCTTGTGCGTTTGATGATTGTGTTTCCTGTCGTGTGATTTATTTCTATTTAAACTGCAACTGGTGTGCTGTCTTGGCCCAGGTCTCCCTCGGAAATGAGATTCTATCTCAAGGGATTTTCTGGTTAACTAAAGGATTAAGGTTCTCTATACGATATTCAGAGCATTAATATAGCAGCAAACAACTATTTGCTGTGTAAAGATATTAGAGGAGTAATGTCTACCTGAGCCAGTGGTTCTCAAACTTTTTCTGTCATTCCCCCCTTTGGAGGACGAACATTTTTTCACTGGGACAAGAAATGGGCCATATTTAACTTGTGTATTGAAATAATAATAATAAGATCATGAACATTCCTTTCCCCTTTCTTCCATCACTATTTTAGTAAGAAGTGCAAATAAAAAAAGGAACTTCCACTTTTCAACTTCATCAAACCACTTTTTGTGACTTTTACAAAGCTTTATTCCTGCTGACGGTATTCACAGAGTTTTCTGTCTTTTTTCCACTTTCACTGAGTTAAATCTTTTAACCAACATCAGTCCTGATCATAACTTCCAAATATTCATTCACTTATAGAATTTTAACCCTTTAAATGCCAGTTTGTTTACATAATGCCCCTGTTGTTGTTTTATTAATGAAAACCACACAAATAAATGAATTATTTTCTGTATACTAAATGCTAGGGCTTTTGTTTCACTGTCTGGGATATGTCAATGATTAGCAACAACATTAACATTGATTTTGATGCATTTTTATTTTTTGTGCAGTGTCAGATTTTTTAAAACTTGCACTTGTTACCTTAGAGGACAAAAATGTTCCCTTCCTTTAACTGATATAAAAATATTATTAATATTTTCTACTTTCACAGAGTTAAATCTTTTAACCTACATCGGTCCTGATCATAACTACCAAATATTCATTCATTTTCAGAATTTGAACCCTTTAAATGCCAGTTTATTTTTTAATGAAAACAACACAAATATGAATTATTTTCTGTATAGTAAATGCTAGGGGGGATCTTTTTCACACTCTGGGATATGTCAATGATTTTGATGCAGATTTATATTTTGTGCAGTGTCAGATTTAATAAAAAAACTCCCACTTGTTACCTTTGAGGACAAAAATGTCCCCTTCCTAAAACTGCTATAAAAATACTATTAATATTTCCTACTTTCACGTAGTTACATCTTTTAACCAACATCAGTCCTGATCGTAACTACCAAATCCATTCCAATATTATCCAAAGTCATTCATTTCTTAGAATTTTAACCCTTTAAATGCCAGTTTGTTTACATAATGCAGAGTTTTCTCTGAAAGCACTCGAGTGGCTTATTGACGTGACTGGGATGTATAGTTTCTAATTGTTCTCTTAATTTGTTGGATCTCATACGGTCAGCTGCCAGGGTTTTCAGACATAAAATACACACTGGCCTCTCATCATCTCCCATCGCATTCACTGTGAACCCAACAGCAAGATAAAGCTTGGTCATATTTTCTCCTCGACTTGTTTTTTGGTTGATTACTGTCAGCTGAGCACGTTGCTTTGTTCATCCCGGATGCATCGCCTGTTTTTTTTTTCCGTCCCTGTCAAATATCTGTCCATTTTCTGTCTGAATGAAACACGGTGGAGCACGGTTTGTTTACTGTACCACCGTGAAAGAGACTGCAACGTCAAAACATTAGTTCCGCATCAAATTTTTCCCCTGGTCACTCGTGCCCCACCTGTCACGCCTCTGCGCCCCACCAGAGGGGTGCGCCACAACTTTGAGAACCACTGACTGAGAAAAAGGTTGCTCTCCCTCTGTGTGTGTGTTGTAATCAGAGCTTCTCAGTGCTTTATGTGCCAATCTCGCATTTAGCACCTTTAAATAAAAAAACAACAAACTTGCATGTTCATCAGTATCAAATGCTGAAATAAGATCAAGTAGAATTAAAATGAACAATCAACAGCATTAGCTGTAAGTAATGGCTCATTGGTTACTTTAATAAAAAAAAATGTTTTGTCAAATGACCTGTTAGGATAAGCGTTGTGTTTTTCTTGTAAAAATGCAAATATAATCAGATTAAAATAGGAAAACGAGGCAGAGGTAGTGTTTTCTGAGGGAAGAGCTGACACAGAACTCTTTTGGTCAAGGTGAATATTTTACTAACTTTCTCCTGCAGGTTGTCCGCCTCTTCTTTGTGTGTTGCCTCACTCTCTTCTTGTGCCCGACGCTGAGCCGTCTCCTTCTTCAGGTACTCGATCTCCCTACAACGCACGCACGCACACAAACACACGCGCGCGCGCAAACACACACACACACACACACACACACACACACACACACACACACACACACACCCACACATACACACATTAGAGTTTGGTGTGTTTTACTCCTTCTCTCTAACCTTTAATGCATCTCTCCTTCCTTACTTCTGCTGGTACTCTTTAATCAGTCTCTTGGCTTTGCTGTATTTCCTCTCAAGGGTTTGGTACTGAGCCTGGGTTTCCTTCAGGTGTTCATCCACTGCCTGAAAACACACAAACACACCCCCCGTCAGTAAATAAAAAAAAATTAAAATTGGGGGACATTATTAACCCATTAGTCAATTGAGCTGTTAACTCTTGTGCATCCCTTTAAAAAAAGTTGCTCTGATATCCTTAGAGAACAAAAATGTCTGTCAAAAAACTGCCATAATAATATTAATATTTTCCACTTTCACTGAGTTAAATCTTTTAACCAACATCAGTCCTGATCATACAATAACTACCAAATATTCATTCATTTTAAGAATTTTAACCCTTTAATTGCCAGTTTGTTTACATAATGTCACTGCTGTTATAAAAAAAAAACCCCAACAACATAAAAACTTAATTATTTTCTGTATACTAAATGCTAGACAGAATTTTTTCAGTCTGAGATATGTCAATGATTCGCAACATCATTTATTTTGAAGCACTTTTTATTTTTTTTGCAGTGCCAGATTTAACAAAAAAAAAAAAAACTTCTTACCTTAGAGGAAAAAAATGTCCCTTTCCTAAAACTGCTATAAAAATACTATATATGAATATTATTTTCCACTTTCACAGTTAAATCTTTTAACCAACATCAGTCCTGATAATTTTTTTTTTTTTTTTTTTTTTAGAATTATAACCCTTTAAATGCCAGTTTGTTGACATAATGCCACTGTTGTTGTTTTTAATGAAAACAACACAAAAATGAATTATTTTCTGTGTACTAAATGCTAGGGGGAATATTTATTTTTTCACAGTCTGGGATATGTCAATGATTTTGATGCATTTTTATTTTTGTGCAGTGTCGGATTTTAAAAAAAACGCCTACTTGTTACCTTAGAGGACAAAGATGTCCCCTTCCTAAAACTGCTATAAAAACACAATTAATATTTTCTACTTTCATTGAGTTAAATGTTTTAACCAACATCAGTCCTGATCATAACTACCAAATATCCATTCATTTTTAGAATTTTAACCCTTTAAATGCCAGTTTGTTTACATAATGCCACTAGTGTTTTTATGGAAAAAGCAAAACAAAAATGTAATTATTTTCTGTATACTAAATTCTAGGGGGTATTTTTATCCTCACCTTTCCACAGTTAGGGACATGTCAATGATTACCAACGACATTGATTTTGATGCATTGCATCAAACACTGCAGTGCCCCGTAATACAGCAGCAATGCCCCCTAGAGGAAACCAGTGAAATAGCATGTATTTGCTCCAAAAGACAAACATGAGACAATGGCTCAATCTTTTGGAAATAGTAAAAACTACAATTTTGAAGCCAGATTTAATAGAATTAGGGCTGTCGAAGTTAATGTGATAACAATGCGTTAATGCAAATTTGTTTTAACGCCACTAATTTCTTTAACGCATTAACGCAACTTGCGATGTTTAGGTTGTAAAGCTTGTCGCGAAGGAGGCTAAATAACGCTCAAAAATGATGCTAAATTTTGGCAAGGAAAAACTTGCATGGTCATTTTCAAAGGGGTCCCTTGATCTCTGACCTCAAGATATGTGAATGCAAATCGGTTCTATGGGTACCCACGAGTCTCCCCTTTACAGACATGCCCACTTTATGATAATCACATGCAATTTGGGGCAAGTCATAGTCAAGTCAGCACACTGAGACACTGACAGCTGTTGTTGCCTGTTGGGCTTGAGTTTGCCATGTTATGATTTGAGCATATTTTTTTATGCTAAATGCAGTACCTGTGAGGGTTTCTGGACAATATGTTTCAATGTTTTGTGTTGTTAATTGATTTCCAATAATAAATATATACATACATTTGCATAAAGCAGCATATTCGCGCACTCCCATGTTGATAAGAGTATTAAATACTTGACAAATCTCCCTTTAAGGTACATTTTGAACAGATAAAAAATGTGTGATTAATCGCAATTAACTATGGACAATCATGCGATTAATCGCGATTAAATATTTGAATCGATTGACAGCACTAAACAGAATGCATGATTTAATACTATAATGGCCATGGGATAAAAACCATGGGTTTAATGGGTTTCAATGGGGACATTTTTGTCCTTAAGGGTCTGAATGTCTGTATTTTGGCTACATAGTTTATTATAGACTTATTATTGGAGCTGAAGTTGAACTTACAAAATTTGAGAAAGAAAACTCACACCCTTGCCAAAATGTATGCCATATATATTAACACAGCCGAAATGATCAGAAAATTAAATATTAAAAAGCCAAAAATGTCCTAGTGATGCACAAGGGTTAAATGCTGAGAAAAAAATACTTCATCCATTCAAGACTGATAGTTGCCTTCTTGCTTCTTGTGTTTATTCTCTCATAAATTACCTTACACAGGGACTGCGCCTCCATCCAGTAGCCCTCCAGCTTCTCCATCCTCTCTTTACTGTCCCGGATGTTTTGCTCCAACTGAGCGCGCTCCATCCGCCAACGCAACTTATCCTGCTCCGCATGAGCCAGCTGGAGGTAAGGGGTGGGGATGTGGGAGGAGGAGGAGGAGGTGGCAGTGTGTGGGAGGCAGAGCCAGCGTTAAGTCATCATTCAGCCAGCAAAGGAAGTGATGTTGTGCTAGTGTACATTCTCCTCTGCAGTGTAACCTGGATACTGCTGTGTATTTCATTTCTACATGTTAAGAGGAGAAAGTTAAGTGTTCTCACCTTCCTCTTTAGCAACTGGATCTCCGCCTGGGTTACGGCATGTTTAATCTGGAGCTGCAGACAAAGACACATTGACAGAGTATAAAAACTAAGATGAAAAAACAACAACTATGAGTGAAATAAATTAATAAAAGAATTACATTCAGCATCCGAATGATGAAAATCACACATACCTCCTTGAATTTGTGGGCCAGCTTCTCGGGGTCCAGCTCCACAGGAGACAACATGTCCTGGTTCTCTGCCAGGTCGAAAACCTCAATGGAGTTTGGAAACACTGGACTCATCTCCTCTTCCTCGTCTGTCGCATACTCACCTGTCTGCGGGTGAACAGAGAGAGATGGGGAAACATGAAAAGAAAAACATTACATCTGTTAATAAGCTTATTTGTTTTGTTGCCAAGAATTAGATGAGAAGATTGATACCACTCTCATGTCTATGCGGTAAATATGAAGCTAACGCTAGCAGCTGGTTAGCTTAGCGTAAAAAAAAAGGAAATGTAAACGGCAAGTTGTGGTTTTCCAGAGGGTTATAGCTGCTAAGTGAGCTTTAGAGGTGCTGGTAGGCAGATTTTGCTGTCTTTGGACAAAGCCAGGCTAGCTGTTTCCCTCTGTTTCCTGTCTTTATGCTAAGCTAACCTAACCGGCTGCCAGCGTTAGCTTCATATTTACTGTACAGACATGAGAGTGATACATCAGACGAGCAATAATTCATCCCGAGTTGGTTTGCAGTGACCACACCCCTTTTGGGGGAAAACAATCCCGTGTCCCTCATAGAAGATAAGTAAACAGAAGAAGTTGAAACGTGTCTCCAAACTACAACTTTAAACAAACCGGTAAGTTGTGTTTGAGAAGAGATGGACTCTGATAGAAGGAAACATATAACTACATCATTAATAAAAAATAAATAAATATATATATATATATATATATACTGTGTAAATATATAAATATATATCACTAAAATATAAACAGATGAATATCACTGAACACCTGACCACCTCCTGTGATTGAAAAAGGAACACCTGGTTTGCATGCATACACACATGCATGTGTCTGGAGGAGGCCTTACCATGTGAAGTTGGACGCATGTGTGGGCCCATGTATATCTGTGTGCGTGTTGAAAAGTATACGTATATGTTTATGTATGTACACATGTGTAAATGTATATATACTGTACGTGTATGTGTGTATGTATATGTACGTGTACATGTACAGTATATACAGTATATATGTGTCTGTATATATATATATATATACCTATATATATATACAAATATTTGTGAGTTTATGAATATCTATATGTGTATGGGTATGTATATGTGTATGTATGAACATATGTGTATGTTTATATGTCTATATAAATGTATATGTATAAGTGTAGATATGGAAACGTATGTGTACATATATATGCCGGTATACATGGTATATGTAAATGAATCTAATGTACAAACTTGAATACAGCATCCAACCTAGTTGTTATATCTCTGCCCCCCTTTTTTATTGTTTCTCTTCTAATTTTTTTCTATTTATTTTATGTATAATTTCTAATGGTGATGTTGTTTTCTTTTGTGTACATCTTGTTTTGTCTCTTTGTTTGTTTCTAAGCTCATGACTTAAAAGTTTGTCTATAAACATTTGTAAGTATGAACTGTAAATTGCATATATGAAAACAATCTCAAGAAAAAGAAAGTCTAAAAAAAACTAGAATGGCACTCAGAGAGCGCAGACCTCCGCCCCCCTCTCTGTTCAGCTTGCGCCATCATCCACGTGTGTTTTTGTCTGATGTATGCTGAGAAAGCAAATAAGCATTTCCCGAAATGTCAAACAATTTCTTTACAATGTTAATTGCAGATCACAGTGACAACAAACAAAGTTGGAACACCCACTTCCACACCTTTCTCTCTTCAGAAATTGCTGTACAATTTCACTTAGGAGGAGTATGTGTCATATGAAAGGGTATAAATAGCAACTGGAGGATGGAGCAGACCACAGAAGTATAAAGTTACAAATTGAGTGAAATAATGCAGCCATTGCCTGTAAATGTCTTCCACTATAAAGATTCACATTGTCTTCGATCCTCTTCTACATTACATTATATAAGTAAATTAGCATTACATTAATTCATGACACCATCTTTCCAGATTGAGACAGAGCAACTTTATTGCTGACAAAAATGCATTAACTGAAATGTAGCATTGCACTTAATATATTGCTCTTTGATGTAATGACCTTCAGCTCTGGTTACGCTTTTCTACTCTGACACAAAGACAAGCTCTGATTGCTTTTATTATGAGGCATCAAACTGGAGCGCATGCTGCTGTCTACATTAATATCCTCTGCTCTGCTGAATGCCACTGTGGCTCTCACAACCTGCAAAACTCTTTCTGAAGTATATTTTCTCGTAGTTTTGGAGCTAGCATGAATCCCGTTAAAAAAATGTCTGTCTCTTTCATGTATTTGGAAAAGATCAGGACATGTGCGTGAGATGTGGTGAATTATCAAAACAGATTGGTGGTTGAAATCCCTGTTTAGATGATTGATGAGCAGGACTGTAGCCAGACTTTTACTTAGGTCACAAGTACAGATTCCTCTGTCAGAATCCCACCTTCATAAGAAATGACTGACAAGCCACCAACTAAACTCTGTAATATTTAAAAAAGTATTTAAAAAATAAATAAATATACATATATATATATATATATATATATATATATATATATACACACACACACACACACACATATATATGTATATATATATATATATATACATATATATGTATATACTGTATATATATTCATGGCATGCCGTTTATATATTGAATATATTGAATGAACTCTGAGAATATTGAATGAAATCCTGAATATATTGAATGAACTCTGAGAATATCGAATTAAATCCTGAATATATGGAATGAAATCCTGAATATATGGAATGAAACCCTGAGAATATCGAATTAAATCCTGAATATATGGATTGACTAATTTTCCCATTATAAATAAATTCACCAAAATTATGCAAAAGCTCATTTTTCCAAAATAGGCGTTGTAATATAACCAGGAAGAGACCGTTGATGATGTGTGAAGTGATTTTGGTATCACTACACTGTATAATAGTGAAGTTATTGAATATTTTTGTAGCAACTCTTTTCGGCGTCCCTGACCACTCGTTTTACAGCCGGCCGTGCATAGAGACCGATGTAATGTGTCCAGCTTGGAGGATGGCTCGTTTTGATTTAAATGAGGTTGTAGCTCGTTGTCTACCTTACTATGGTTAGAAAGAGCCCTCGTTTGTGTTATAAAAACATTTCGTTTATGAGTTATTGATTTGGGAAGTTCAAATCTGTCAATATTTTTCCAACTTTATAGAAGTAGTTCAGTTCTGCATTACTCGATGAAAAAGTGAATAAACTCTTCATCTGTAGAACGGTATTGAATATGTTTACCAGTATTATTTTGGCCAGTGGTACACACATTCGCCAGGGTGTTAATTATCTCCTCATTACTTAGGATTGCTGATACTAGATTTTGTGCTGACACGCTCATAGTGACACACATGTCTAGCAGCACCAAGATCTGTACGGATAATGACCCTAAAACCAAGATGGCAGCAGCGCCTTGATGACGTCAGATTTCGTTCCATATTCTCAGAGTTTCATTCAATATATTCAGGATTTCATTCAATATTCTCAGAGTTTCATTCATTTCATTTCATATACTAGGGCTGTCAAAGTTAACGCGATAATAATCTGCTAACACAAATTTGTTTTAACGCCACTTATTTCTTTAATGCAATAACGCAATCGATCTTTGAGAGGATGTAGCGGGCTAACACTGGCATCATATGAAACTAAAAAACCTAAGGAATCCATCGGTACCAACCATGTCATACTAGCTTGTCGTGAAGGAGGCTAAATAAATAACACTCCAAACTTACGCTAAATTTTGGCGAGGAAAAACTGGCAAGGCCATTTTCAAAGGAGTCTCTTGACCTCTGACCTTAAGATATGTGAATGAAAATGGGTTCTATGGGTACCCACGAGTCTTCCCTTTACAGACATGCCCACTTTATGATAATCACACGCAGTTTGGGGCAAGTCATAGTCAAGTCAGCACACTGACACACTGACAGCTGTTGTTGCCTGTTGGGCTTGAGTTTGCCATGTTATGATTTGAGCATATTTTCTATGCTAAATGCAGTACCTGTGAGGGTTTCTGGACAATATTTGTCATTGTTTTGTGCTGTTAATTGATTTCCAATAATAAATGTATACATACATTTGCATAAAGCAGCATATTTGCCCACTGCCATGTTGATAAGAGTATTAAATACTTGACTAATCTCCCTTTAAGGTACATTTTGAACAGATGAAAAATTATTAATTTGCGATTAATCGTGATTAACTATGGACAACCATGCGATTAATCCCAATTACATTTTTTTTTGTAGGCTTTTTATGCTTTTATTGAATAGTGATGTGTTATAGTGAGAGAGATCGTTAAGACAGGGGGAGAGAGAGGCGACGACATGCAGCAAAGGGCAACGTGTGGGATTCGAACTTTGGGCCACTGCGGTAAGGACCCTTACCACATGGGGTGCCCGCTCTACCATGTGAGCTACCGCGGTGGCCCGCGATTAAATATTTCAATCAATTCACAGCCCTGATATACATATAAATATATATTTTTTTTTTCTTTCTTTTTTAAATACAAATAATATATAATATATATATATTTATATATATTTTAAATAATAGTATTTAAAAAATTTGAAATATATATTTATTTTCTATTTTTTTTTAAATACTCAGAAAATACTACAGTTTAGTTGGTGGCTTGTCTTCTCTAATTTTTATTTAACTATTAAATTAAATTAATTAAGTTATATTTGTTGTAATTTCAACCTCACCACATTATGATCTGGTGTCAAGTTTGCAATTCTGGTGAGAAATTGCTTTCATTTTAATGTAATAGATTTAGTTTTTTGCCTTAAAACAGTCAAAGTTTGTCTAAAAGAAGATAGAATCAGCCCATAGAAAAAGCCCAACAGGTGCAATATGTGTGTAATCATAGAATATAAACTCTTCTTTATGTCATTATAAACCCTTACAATACATTTCCAGATATACTACCGAGGACATGATGTTGACAGCCTCAGTGGTAGCTGCGCTGCTGGTGATGGGGAATGACGGCAACTTTCGGTCATGAGTTTAATCGCTCTGGACAACCTAATTCACTGTCTAGTTATGCTGTAATTACAAAGAGAATTTAAATTCAGCCCACTGGCCCCAGTGTTATGGATGAATGGAGTAATCAAATAAATTTGTTAATTATAATTTGCTTTTATTGCCATGGGGGTTTGAAACACAAACAATTTAAGTGGTCATTGTTGTAGTACTGAACCTTCTCTTACCCTCTCTGACCACAAGGTGGAGAAGCTGGACTGAGTTTGAAAGTACAGAACACGTGGTGGCACACAGACCGACATTTTGTCACACACACACACACACACACACACACACACACACACACACACACACACACACACTTCTCTCTTCATCTCTCTTCAACTCATCTCACTCTTGTCTCTCTCTCAATCTCTCTTTTGGTTGTGCCTCCTGTATGTGCATTTGTTCGCCTACCTCTTCATCATCGTCCATGTATTGTTTGTATCTCTGCTCCATCATCTCTCTCTGCCACCTCTCCTGTTCCAGAGTCTGCTGAATCAGCTGAGCCACCTCGCTCTGCTCCCCCGGCTTCTCCCGACCAATCATGAACCTGAAAAACAGTCAAGATCCATCGGTTAAGTTAACAACCTCAAAAACACACCATCAGAAATCTGAGAAATTCAAACACACGGCAATTGCAAACCTGAAAACATTATTTCACATGCACAAATCACAAACAACTGGATAAAACATAAATCTGAAAAATTCACACCATACCAACTGCAAAAACATAAAATGTATCCATCACAAACCTGAGAATTTTAGCATATACCAACCAAAAACCTGAAAAATATGCAATTTATATTACATATCTGCAAAAAAACAGCTTCAAAAACCAAATAAACTAATCCAGAGATTTAGTGTGCATTGAACAAAACAAGAATCAGAATATGCTCTCAAGAAATGTGTGTATGCAGGACAGAGAGCGAGTGTGAGTCAGACCTGACGGTGCCGGTGGTGTTGCGGAGGACAGAGGCAGCGAGGCTCTGCGTGACGCCGACCAGGCTGGTTCCATCAACCTCCACTATCAGATCATTTACCTGGATCCTACACAAAGCGAACACACTTTATGTGTGAAAATGAACAGACACTTTAAGGACAATACCCACCCCCAGCCACAAAGTTTGGTTCTCCCTTCAGTACTACTGTACTATCATTTCAGTGGTTATCTTCTTAGGGTGCTTTCACACCTGTAGCTGGGTTCATTTGGTCCGGACCGAGGGGAAAAATTATAAATTGTTGCATTTTAGTTCTGGTCCTGTTCCTGTTCGCACTGACTTTTGACAAACGAAGAAAAACCAGAGGAGTAAACGTGAAGTTATACAGACTGACAGGGAACTTGTTGATTGGACGGTTTTGGCGATTGTTATCCTGTATCATCAGGACCCACGTTGGGAAATCAAATTCCGGTGACTGACAGAAGCTTATGCAGCACTTTAATGCTTATGATCTGATGGGTATATTTATGTTATTTGGTGTCACAAAGAGCTCATGAAGAAATAACTGATTATAATAATTATTAGCATTATTAGACTGCAAATTGGCTGCATGTCATAAATAATGACTAACAGGTAGAGACAGGACTGTACAAAAGTCCCTTTCCGCACTCCCAGATGACCGATGCGAACGTCGGGGGCCGCACGGACATGCGCATGAGGCGTCTTGTACAGTAATGATTGTATGATTTGAGGCATATTAATGTGGGATCGCTGTCACAGACTTTTTAATGGAGTTAATGAACTGACAAAGTACCCAGATTTGGATTGAAGCACAGCAGTTTTAACAGCTTTTGACCTCATAATCAAGGAAAATACCCGCGCTGATGTGAATATGTGTTGATTTGCATAAATAGGTTATATACATGGCCTTAAACAGATGAACTATAAGATCGCTTCATGGACAGATTTCATGATCAGCAGATGGATTTATTAGTAGTTTAGCTTTTGAAATCATGCTGAAATCACATATCTGCTAGCGGACCTTTTTAGGTGGTCTTGGTCCGCACCACAGTTCAAATGAGCTTTCACACCAGCCCAAATGAACCGTACTATCCAGTCAAATGGACCTGAGTTTGTTTTAACCGAACCAAACAGGTTAGGTGTGAAAGCACCCTTATTCTACCCTGCTCATTTGTTTTTAATTTTTTTTTATTATATTCTAATCTAATATCTTTGTCCTATTTACAGACAAATCCAGTGGCTGATTTGTGTGTTGTGCTCTCAAGCCATTACTGTGGTGGCTGAGTGGAACTAAACACATATTACGCTGACAGTGAAAGCAGAAATGTTTGGGTTGTTCGCCCCCCTCCAACAGATGTGTGTATGTTTTTAAGTCTCACTATTAACATCCACACTAATCTGAAATTGGTTAGGCTTTGAGAAAAAAATAACAATAACGTGCTGCTTTTGTAAATTGGACGTGGGCCTCCGAAGATTAACATTTTTTGAATTGCTGAGAGGTGTAGGCGCTAATGCCAAAACACCAGATATGCACCAACATCAGTAACGTTATTGGGTGGCAAGCTGTCAAGGTCCTGCTAAGTCCTAAGGATCAATATCATAAAAGAGGAACACCACCTAAATTAAGAATTCCAGTCTCTTATTTCCATGGCCGAGGAAAGTTCTATCAATATTTGTGAACATGAGCTTCTCTCTCAAAGCCAGAAACCGGAGAAGTAAGTCTCAAACTTGTGATGTCATAGGGTATATATTCTGGAGCTGCTCCATAGACAATGAATGGGAGACATTGAATGTTTATTTTTTATACCCAAATGAGCTTTATTCTATTGTAGTGTTCTCAGTTGTGAAACAGAAAATATTCCCAAATACTCAAAACATTCCCCTGGGTGCTCTCTGTCATCTAGAACATATTTCCCCATTCATTGTCTATGGAGCAGTTCCGCACTTTATACCCTATGACATCACAAGTTAGAGTTTTAGCACTCTTTTTTTGGATTTGGGACAGAGTTGTTCATGTTGACTAATATTTTTTGGACTGTCTTAGATCATAGGAATAATAATACATTTTGAAAATGGGCGTAGTGCCCCTTTAACTAACTTCAATTTTGTAATGTATCGCTCCTTTGCCCCAGTCAAGAGCTTCTCTTAATATGTTGTCTTTCGCGCATCTTTATACATTTCTGATGAGGAACGATTGACAGATGAATAGACGGGTGACAGATAATGACAGTCTACTGTAGCTCCGTATGCTATAAATGGCAGCGCCGCCCTAGAATTATCCGCAATTCCCATTCCCTATATATTGTTGAAAAGTTGATCAATTTAAAGGGAGTAGATGACTATATGTGCAACATATAAATCGGTTCTGCAGTTTTCTTGGCAAAAGTGCTTAAAAAATGAAAACTATTACATACATTATAGTGCTATACGCGGGATTACAAGTGAGGTGCCACTGCAGTAACGGCTTGTCTACTTCCGCCTACAGCTGGATTTGTCTACACACAGTGCAATCCTGTCATGTATAATAAAAATACAGTGGAATCTTGAAATGTGTATTAATCCACAGCTGAAAATAGTCCCCAACAAATACACTATTTACTCCTGTTTGATTAACATTTAGTAAAACCAGCTCTTTTAGGAAATTACTGAGCCTTTGTTCAAGGGGCGGCTGTGGCTCAGAGGGTAGAGCAGGTTGTCCACCAATCGGAAGGTCGGTTCGATCCCCGGCTGCTCCGGGTCAGATGTCGATGTGTCCTTGAGCAAGATACTTAACCCCAAATTGCTGAGGCATAGCCATCGGTGTGTGAATGAGTATTTAGATTACATCCTGATGGGCAAAGTTGGCACATTAGCAGCCTCTGCCATCAGTGTGTGAATGGGTGAATGCTGACATGTAGTGTAAAGCGCTTTGAGTGGTCGGAAGACTAGAAAAGCCCTATATAAATGCAAGTCCATTTACCATTGTTAAAAATGGAATCATATATTGGTGTAGGCTGAAAGCCACCGTCACAGTGGCTCTGTTTTTTTCATGAGATATGTTGACAGTTTGTTGTTAGAAAACAGATAACAGAGGATGAGCACTTCTATTAAAATTCCTGCATGAGACACAAAGACAAAGATGCATAAAGGACAGGTGGACAGGGTACCTGCCGTCTCTCTGTGCAGCTCCTCCATCGGTGACCGTCTTGACAAAGATCCCCAGCTTCTCCAGACCCATATCAGCTCCTGCACCCATACCTATGATGCTGATACCCAGACCCTCGCTGTCTGTAGAGACACACAAACACACACACACACACACACACACACACACACACACACACACACACACACACACACACACACACACACACACACACACATAATGTAAATAAAACCTGTATCTTACTGAATTGTATCTTTATAGATGTGATTCCTGCTGGCATTAATTATACACATGTCCATATATTTCTTTTGTTCTTATCATCAGGGATGATATGTATGCATTCATTCTGGTATAGCCATAAAATTGATTGACTGATAAGAGGTTAAACATATATGAACTTAAAGTTACAATGAGTAACTTTAACTTTGTGTTGATTTTGGCGGTCCCGTGGACAAAAGCTGTAGTGTTTCCGAGCACCAGAGTCCCTTTATAAAACCTCTCATTGTACTCCTAGAGGGGTCTGACAGTCTGCCCCACGCAGTCCTGGTTCTGGTTCTCCCGTGACTCCCTTCCCTCTAGCGGGCCCAGCTATTCGGCCTGGGCCTCCAACAGCGTGGTGTTGGCTGCCAGCGGTGACCAGTGGAGTAGCAAGGTGAAGCTCTGCTCCCTCCCTCTGTTTTACGCGGAATCTGACCCGGCGGCCCCGATAACAAGCATTAAGAATATATAAGCTGTTATATAGGAATACTCAATATTCTCGCTGATGATCTTGTTTGCTTATGTAGGTCATATAGAGGCATCAGTGTTACATTGAGATTGTTTCATAACCAGTTAAAGGTTCCTCACAGTAACTTTAACATATTTATCCTCATTCAATGCTTTAAAAATTAAACATAAATCAGTATTTTAGTTATTATGCTGTGCTGAGAGCAGCTGTCACGGATGGTTGCTGGTTCCAATCCATTACCTTCAGAATTACTAGCTGCTAATGAGGCTAATCCGCGCTAAGTGTAATCCCATAAAGGGTTAATGGAGTTGTTAGCAGACAGTGAATGTCCGCTAACAGCCCCTGTCAGTTGTGTGCATGTGAGTGTGTGTGTGTGTGTGTGTGTGTGTGTGTGTGTGTGGGTGTAGTTACATAAGAGGCTTGACTGAGTGACTCTCAATGATTGTAAAGATGTGTGTGTGTGCAGGTGGTGTGTACCTTTCTCCAGCTCTACGGGAAACAGGTCCAGCTTCTCCACTCTTTTCTCCAGCTCGTACTCGGCTGAGGCCGCCATGGGGTCAACGTCGTCATTGCGCCGATCGTAGTCTTCGTTAGAGTAGGTGGTGAACACCTGAACACGGGGCAAAGGTCAAAGGTCAGGAAGCCTGATAGTGAATATTGTGTGCCACGGTGACTACCAGGGGACATCATCATCATATTACATGTATAACATCTAACTATAGAGCAAGGAATCTCTGTCTGTCTATCTGTCTGTGTGTCCTTCGCATATCTCCAGAACCGTTCATCCGATCTACTTCAGACTTGGCGGGTGTATTGCTGGGGACCCAAGGACGTGCAGTGTCGAAGTTGGTGCAATTTGGACATGCGACATGTACAATATTAATAAACTTTGAATAAACAAGCGAACAGCGCTCTGTGCAGCAGCGGGGGCGGAGCTTCAGGGCTCTGCAGACTGAGACAAGTATGTCGTCCACAGCGGGCCTTTACAGGCCGCAGCTCATTGACTGCAGTTCACTTTTGCTGCTAGATGCTGGATATACTAACGCTAGAACCAAACTCTTCTTCACTTCCCTGGAGTCAACGAGCGATGAGCACTTCTCGACAACGCTGCAAGCAGCACTTCCTGGGGCCAAGCTATCGGCCCGCTCCAAAGAGGCACGTCCAAAACAAGCACTGCACTAGTGTAATATAATGATGATGATGTCCCAAACATAAACATGTATTCCATCAAAATGTATCACACACAAAAATGACATCGCGACCCAATTCACAATGTGCCTTATCTATAAATCGTGGGAAGAGCGAATTTGTGCGTAAATTAACGTTGCTAATCATTTTTACTGCATCACCTTACATTTTCTTGAATAGGTAAACCAGCCATGTGGAAGAGATATACGTTTAATAAATCACACCTTTGTTTTACGCATGTTATTGAAAACATATATACATGTTAAATCCTCCAAATAAATACATTTAGGTGGAGTTAACAGAATCTCATTTTTTTCCTCTCATCGGTAAAACAAACAAAATGTATGCTAGCCTTTCATTTTAGATTCAATATTATAAATAGGCTACAATTATAAGAACAATGCGAACATTCAGGCTCCCTCATTTGGCTTATAGGTGTTCTGCAGAGATAAATGTTAAATAAAAGATAGGGCTATCAATTGATTAAAATATTTAATCGCGATTAATCGCATGATTGTCCATAGTTAATTGCGTTTAATGGCATATTAATCACAATTTTTTTTTTATCTGTTCAAAATGTACCTTAAAGGGCGATTTGTCAAGTATTTAATACTCTTATCAACATGGGAGTGGGCAACTATGCTGCTTTATGCAAATGTATGTAAATATTTATTATTGGAAATCAATTAACAACACAAAACAATGACAAATATTGTCCAGACACCCTCACAGGTACTGCATTTAGCATAAAAAATATGCTCAAATCATAACATGGCAAACTGCAGCCCAACAGGCAACAACAGCTGTCAGTGTGTCAGTGTGCTGACTTGACTATGACTTGCCCCAAACTGCATGTGATTATCATAAAATGGACATGTCTGTAAAAGGGAGACTCGTGGGTACCCATAGAACCCATTTTCATTCACATATCTTGAGGTCAGAGGTCATGGTTTGAAAATGGCCATGACAGTTTTACCTTGCCAAAATTTAGCATACATTTGGTGCGTTATTTAGCCTCCTTCTTGACAAGCTAGTATGACTTGGTTGGTACCAATTGATTCCTTAGGTTTTTCAGTTTCATATGATAACAGTATCTTCACTCTAGCTTTAAAACTGAGCCTGCTACAACCTAAATATCGGAAAGAAATTAAGTGGCGTTAAAATGAATTTGCGTTAACGAGTTATTATCACGTTAACTTTCACAGCCCTTATAAAAGACTATGGAAGAAATTCTGAATTTTTTTTTGGCGACCCTATTATAATCTCCTGCTACCCACTTGTGGGTCCCTACCCAGTCTTTGAGAATCACTGCATATTTACTTTCTATTCTGCAGCCATGTTATTGTAGGTATACATGGGTACTGACAGCAGGTCTTGTTGACATTTAATCGCAATTGTAAATTTTTTTACTTTGAGAATGAATATGTAGGTGCCTTATCAATGCAGTGTGCTTTCTCAGTATGTATACTGTACTTTCAAATGTCCTTTCTTTATCCTTGTAACAAGGTCACAGTTACACATGCTGATGTAGTTCTTCATTGTATATCATTAGCATACATGTTTTGGACCTAAGACTGTAATTAAGCAGCTCTGTAAAGTGGCCTGATACCAACCACAGGAGTCTCAATCTGTTTCTAGCCACTGCACATTTGAGAGAGCAGTATTAGACAATAAAATCCTCCACCAGCCAGTCTGCACCAGTGCTGACTCACTGCATTACCCTTAGAAAGAAGCAAATGTAGGAAACATACATAGATATTATTTTATAAAAAATCTGCAACATCTCCCTTTCAGAGGATACAAATCACAAAATATGCGTGAACAGACTCACTTTTCCCATCTCCATCCCATCTTTCCCATCCTTTCTTCCACTCTCGATCACGCCCCTCCCCCCTCTCTAGAAGGTCAGCAGCATCTATCTCCCCGGTGACCATCTCCATGATCACGTGGCATGGTTTCCGTGGCAACCACAGGCTTTCCCAGCGTGAGTTTGGCACTGACCTGCTCCCTCTCTCTCTCTGTCCCTGTCTGGCAGATATGCTAATGTGTGTGTGTGTGTGTGAGAGAGACAACACACACACATAGAGACAGAGCCAAAGGCCTTTATGTGTAGGATGTGCTTGTTACTGTCTTATTTACATTCCCCTTAATGTAGAAGACTGAAGTACACACACACACAGACACAAACCGGGTCAGAGGGCGTGATTGTTAAACTGTTTCCTGTAGTCACATTTCCTTCCTGTTGAGTAACTTTAAAGCTGTGTGTGTGTACATGAAGCTTCAGAGCATTCCCTGTACACATAATCTCTACTTTGCCACAGAAATACCAACACAAGAACTCACAAAGAAATAACAGCCAACAGATGGAACAACAACAACAAAATGTAACTTTCACCACTAAAAACACTAGTAAATTACAGCCGCAAGCGGCAGTTCGCAGGTCCTTTTTTCGCTCAGCTGATTGCGAAAATCAAAGCCGCACGTCAGCTCAGTCACTTCAACTGGTTTCATTCTGAGGGGTGAGACCAATCATACATTTGTTTTATCATTACAATGTATGCAGCCTTTCAGTAATTGTACAGTCAATGTCCCGCCAGTCATATTTCTTGGCATTTTAGGGACATGTTTCAACAGATTAAATGAAAATATCCAGTTAGTTTGGTGATTTTGGACAAACTGTGAATGACTTATGGCTAAATTTGTGCCAGGCTCATGCACATGTTTGGAACTGATGGCGCCGCCTTTTGAGCGATTTCAAAGTAGTTTTACACACTCGGTTCAACATTGTTATGAAATATATCCTGTGAGTTTCGTATTGATTGGAAAAACAATTTCTGATGTATGGTCTGATTTGTGTTTTGCCATGCCCATCTTTTTCATTATTAGCTCCCCCTAGTGTTCGATTTGAAAAAAACTTTCAGGGTATGTTTCAGGCAACTTTTGATGAGGTTGGTCCAATAATGATCCACAGAAAATTTGCCAGCAATCGGACCTACGGTTTAGGAGGAGATGTCAAAAATGTGTTTTTCAAAAAATTCAAAATGGCGGATAATCTGAGAAGCGGACTTTAGTGGTCCAAGAGGCTTTTTTGTAGAACACGTGGAGCTGGACATGCATGTTAAATTTCAAGTCAATCGGACTTACAGTGTGAGGTGCGTGGCCTTTAACATTTTAGAAAAAGTTGTAGCACCACCATCAGGCCAATTGGGATCATATTTTATGTGAAGCATTAGGGCATCATGTACAGTTAAAATCAGGTCTTCTTTATCCATGGCTGATGCAGAGATTCTAATCCACGCCTTTGTATCATCCAGACTGGATAACTGTAATGTTTGCTCTCAGGTCTGCTCGTTCTAGTACCAGAAGCCTTCAAATGGTTCAGAACACTGCAGCAAGAATCTTAACTAAAACTAGAAAATTTTACCATATTACACCAGTTTTAGCTTCATTACACTGGCTCCCGATCCATGTTAGAACAGATTTTAAAGTGCTTTTGATGACCTATAAAATTGTAAATGGGTACGCCCCTTCCTACTTGTCTGATCTACTTAAATCTTATACTCCAACCAGGACTCTCCGCTCTCAGAATACAGGGCTCCTGTCTGTCCCCGGAGTGAAAAAGAAGTCAGCAGGCCAAAGGGCCTTTTCTTATCCTCTTTATCCCCTTTCCTCTGGAATAACCTCCCTATAGATATCAGACAGTCTGACTCTGTGGAGGTCTTTAAATCCAAACTCAAAACCCATCTTTTTGCCCTAACTTTCAATTAGTTAGCTGGTGGGTCGGTCTCAGTCTCAATTTATAATTTCAGCCTAGCAGTCCTGCCGACGAGAACATTATTAATTTTAAGCCGCTGCCTCTCAATAAACCTCTGTTGCTTATGTCCCACAAGCACTGCTGTGTGCCTCGCTTTCTCTCTCCCCTCTCTCTCCTTTGAATCAGGCTTCTCCGTGATGGACCATCAGTCGCTCCGTGACATCTCTCTGACTCTCTGATGGTGCCAAATTCCATATGACAGACCTGGACCTGGTTCTCCAGGAGATTTAGGCTCTCTAACAATTTACCTCAGTCCAAGGGGGCTTATTGGCATGGGTAACATACATTTATATTACTAAGCAACTGTCAATTAAAAACTAAAAAATATGGTCCTCTCTCTAGGTTCATGGTAGAGAGGAGGTCGTGTTGCACGGGCTCTATCTATCTGGTTGGCGTGGAGAGGAGGTCGTGCTGCTCTGGCTCCACCGGTTTTGGCGTTGAGAGGAGTTTGTGTTGCTCTGGCTCTATCTGTTTGGCGTCGCCTGGAAGCTGCTTGACATCCTCCTGGATCCACCTTCTCACATATATTCACATTATATGTATTAATTTTTGTCATGAATTGTCTATGTTGTGTTTTCATTATGTTGTTACTCTGTACACACGACATCTATTGCACGTCTGTCCATCCTGGAAGGGGGATCCCTCCTCTGTCGCTCTTCCTGAGGTTCCTTCCATTTTTTCTCCCTGTTAAAAGGGACTTTTGTGGTTAAGTTTTTCCTTAGCCGATGTGAGGGTTGCACTGTCAAGGACAGAGGGTGTTGTATCCTGTACAGATTGTAAAGCCCCCGAAGGCAAATTTGTGATTTGTGGTTTTGGGCTATACAAATAAAATTGATTTGAATTGATTTGATTTACAGTTATGGTACCAAGTTTCATGTCTCTAGCTCGTTCCAGCTAACAGCAAATTGAGCAAAGGCATAATTTAGCATAAAATGCTAAATAGGCCACGCCCACATGCACCGATCAATATGACACTTCAGATCTTGGTTAATACTTGCCCCCAGAGCATGTGCACCAAATTTGATGAAATTATGTCCACCAGGTCTTGAGGTACAAGTGTTTTATATTTTTGGCGCCCCCTATGGATTGAGCTCAAAATGCTTTGGTACGCCTATTCCCAAACACGTACTGAAGATATCTACCAAGATTTATGATGATAGGATTAATGGTCAATGAATTATGGCCAATTTCCTGCTAAGAGATGTCAAAAATGTGTTTTTCAAAAAATCCAAAATGGCGGAAAATCTAGTAGGCGGACTTTAGTGGTCCAAGCGGCTTTTTTGTAGAACACATGGAGCTGGACATGTGTGTCAAATTTCAAGTCAATCGGACTTGCGGTGTGAGGGGCGTGGCCTTTCCAAAATCCTGGTTTTTGGCGTTAATTACAATGCCACCATGAGGTCGATTGTGGTCATATTCCTTGGGAAGCATTTGCACATCATTTCCAGTTATTGTGCCAAGTTTCATGTTTCTAGCTCATTCCAGCTCACGGCAATTTGAGCCGCGGCATAGGACAACAAATAATAACAAATCAGCACAAACTTCAAAGGGTTCTGCCTTCCGCAAAAACAGGGTTCCGCCACCATGGGTCAGGGGACGGCGTTATCAGCGGTAACTGGGGCTCTGCAGTGTGGTGGCAATTAGCTAGCCAGTGTGACACACACACAGCTTCCATTCACATGATGGGTATCGAATGAAGTACGCTATTGGTATCGCAATCGTAATTTTTAAAACGATACCCTACATGTGTCTCAATACACTTAGTTATTGTCATGGTGTATATAGTACATTTTATTTTTGTTTTTCAATTCATCATCTTGTATACTGTAGATGCTTATAAAGTATATAGTATTTAGTTTTAGCAATTTTAAGATTACAAATACATACTGTACATCAGTTCTTTAAAGAAATGCTTCACTTCACACTTGCGCAAGAGCGCTGCTCGTCAGTGCAAGTCCGGACGAGTCCCAAATGCTTTAAATAGTAAGGTTTTAGGAAAAAATGCATGTGTCTGGGAAGTAGTGAGCATACGACTGGATAAATGAGTTTTGGATTATACTGCACGAGTTGTAAACAGATGTTTGATATAGTTTTGCTGTCAAGACTTCACCATTTTTTGATTCTCCATTTGCCGTGGACCCACGGACAAGGTTTTATTCAAGAATTAAAGGTAATATGGGGTGAGTAATTGATATACAAATGGTCATTTTGGGGGTGAAGTATTCCTTTAACTTCCTTTTGCTGCTGTGACACTTGGATTTCCCTGTGTGGGATCAATAAAGTTAAACTTAATTCATCTTACAACAGAGTTTACAGTCAGCCTAGCAGCTGAGGTTGTGCTAAACAGTTGTGCTTTGAGCTCTATATCTATGCTAGATAGATATTTTGTTTAATGCATGCTATCAACATTGGCTTGGTAGTGGTTAACAAAAATGATGTACCAATTCACCGGTGCCAAAGGTAACATCTTTAAAACAACTGAACCAATTCAATTTATAATCAAATAAAACAGAGAAGCACAGCAGTTTATCACTTCATCACTTCACTCACATGAAGGCTTTAACCTTTTACTGCAACAATAATATCCTTTTAGTTTGGCGGGGTGGTTCCACTCATGTGATGCTGGCAGGGTCTGAAATTAACACCCGCCAAGCACCAATTGCGGGTAGATTTTCCGTTTGGCGAGTAACTCTCTGAAGGCCACACTGGCAGGTAAACATTTGTACACAAATCATGTTAGTCATGTTATAAAAACTATGCTTGGTTACACTGAGAGTCTCTACCATGTTTGGGTGTCATTTAACGTTACGGGCGTGCTACTTCTGTCCTCTGCTCTCTCTGTGTCAGAGTTTGACACGCACACAACAGCGCCATGCACCAGCGTCGGAGATGTTGGGTTTGTTTACTTTTTCAGAGATCCTTTATTGATTTGTTCGAGAAGAGGATTCACTCGTGTGGAAATAACTGAACTGAACAAACTGATCAGAGATCCTTTATTAATTAGTTTGGGGAAGAAGATTTACTCGTGGGGGAAAAACTGAACTGAACAAACTGAATTTCTATCTTTTGTTGCTAATTGCTAAATCTCTGAAAAGTGGTGTTTTTTTTTATTGAACTCTGGACTCTTTATTTCTGGTGAATGTTATTGGGACTTGTATTTGATTATCTTACACTTAACTCCCCAGATCCACTTTGTTTGAACCAATCCAACAGCATCCAATAAAGTTTCAGGAGAAAACCATGAAGAACTAACATTATGTTACTGAGCACCAGTTGGATTCAGTTACTCTGTTGTTAAAATGACATTACATTTGGTGAAGAGCGCATATGGCTTGTTTAGGACTCGAGACCTCATATGGGACTTGACTTGGGACTTGAGTGGACAGACTTGAGACTTACTTGTGACTTGCAAAATAATGATTTGGTCCCACTTCTTGTAGCCTTTACCCGGTGAAATATCAGGAAGGAATACAAAATAGATACTAGAAACTGTGAGAGATTTGTTCATGCTCGAGGCCATAACCCTTCCAAACCGTCCTGCCACAACAGATCCACAATCACACCCCTCCTTCTCTACTCGTTTATGATTTCAATCAGGATCGGGTGCATCCCTAAACTCTGTGAAAAGGATGACTTCATTAGCTGTTCAGCTCACATCAATACACACACCTGGTGTCATTTCTTCCAAATAAAGCTCCACTTTGTGATTCTTATCAATCAGCTTCCCCTGCCTTTGTGTGTGTGTACATACACACGTTTTCAAGGAAAACAAACACACCCAGTTACATTCCAACGTCTTTTTGCAGACGTACAGAGGTAGCCTTGTATTCAACTCAGCACAGACACATCCAGTGTATGTGAGTAAAAGTGAGATGCAGGACAACCTGATACTTTAACAGGTTTTCTACAGGCTGTGATTGATCATTTATAACCCTTTACCATTATGTTGTGGTCATGTGTGCTAGTGGGAAAGCACATCATCCAGAATATTGAAATAAGCTTCTAAACAGTGTTGTAATCACATGGCATTTCTGTTACAAAATGACATGCTGCGGGGACAGGTTGGAGACTTACTAAGTACTGGAGGAGGTTTGAGCTCTCCTGGCTGACTTTTATTTGATGTAACTCAAGATGTCAACAACAATTACTAACCAGTTTTGAAAGTGAGTAAGAGCACCCAACATGCCTGGGCAGTGAGTCTCAGTTTACTGGCTCTGTTCCCTGCAGCAGAAAACCTTTCTGAACATGTACGTAAGACGAGTTACAGTCATCATGTCACTTTCTCTCAAAGGGCTTCATTCACCCCACATGCTGTCATGTTGAATCCTTTATGGATGCTGTAGAGCTTAACAGTGAGGTTCTGGAAGTGAACATTAATATTCTGAATCAAGGACTTCAATTATTAGTCAAAATGCCGTAAACATCCAAGGTAGACTTGGAGCTACAAAACTGTGAAAATCTATAATATCAACCTTGTTTAAGAAAAATATGTTTTATTCACATTGTCATGGAGAAGTACTACACTATCCACAATCCTAAAGTGTAACAGAGACGTCTCCAATTGGTGGAGCTTGCTGTTACCATGGTAATGTTTACCACACCCACGAACGGCTTGTATGTGCTTGTATGGGCTGCTCCATGGTCTGGGTTATATCTAGAAGGTAACCCACAAGTTGAAAAACTTTCGCGAGGTTAATAATAATAATAATAATAATAATAAATTTGATATATAGGATATATTATATAGCGCCTTTCAAGAAACCCAAGGACGCTTTACAAAGAGGGCACAACAAAATCATACTAATAAATAAAACGGAGGAAAAACTGTAGCCAGGTAATTAAACGAGTGATGTGTAGGAAGAGTTAGAGGTCATAAGCCTTGATGAACAGGTGGTGCTTGAGGTGTTTTTTGAAAGTGTCCAGGGATGAAGCATTTCTGATTTCAGTAGGGAGAGAGTTCCAGAGGGCGGCGCTGCGATGTAACTGTTCCGGTTAGTCCTAGGTGGTCAGATAGGCGGTTGAGGAGGATGGAGTGGCAGACTGTGTCAAAAGCTGCAGAGAGGTCAACGAGTATGAGGATGGAGATGTGGCCGGAATCAGCTGCGATGAGGAGGTTGTTGGTGATTTTGATTAGGGCCTTGAATGGTTAAGGTTAGGCATTGACCTTGAATGGTTAAGGCTAAGCATTGACCTCGAATGGTTAAGGTTAGGCATTGACCTGGAATGATTAAGGCTAGGCATTGAGCTTGAATGGTTAAGGCTAGGCATTGACCTAAAATGGTTAAGGTTAGGCATTGACATGGAATGGTTAAGGTTAGGCATTGACATGGAATGGTTAAGGTTAGGCATTGAGCTTGAATGGTTAAGGTTAGTCACTGACATCAAATGGTTAAGGTAAGGCATTGACCTTGAATGGTTAGGTTTAGGAATTGACCTCGAATGGTTAAGGTTAGGCATTGACCTTGAATAGTTAAGGTTAGGCATTGACCTTGAATGGTTAAGGTTAGGCATTGACCTTGAATGGTTAAGGCTAAGCATTGACCTCAAATGGTTAAGGTTAGGCATTGACCTGGAATGGTTAAGGCTAGGCATTGAGCTTGAATGGTTAAGACTAGGCATTGACCTCAAATGGTTAAGGTTAGGCATTGACATGGAATGGTTAAGGTTAGGCATTGACATGGAATGGTTAAGGTTAAGCATTGACCTCGAATGGTTAAGGTTAGGCATTGACCTCGAATGGTTAAGGTTAGGCATTGACATGGAATGGTTAAGGTTAGGCATTAAAATCGAATGGTTAAGGTTAAGCATTCACCTTGAATGGTTAAGGTTAGGCATTGACCTTGAATAGTTAAGGTTAGGCATTGACCTCGAATGGTTAAGGTTAGGCATTGAACTCGAATGGTTAAGGCTAGGCATTGAGCTTGAATGGTTAGGGCTAGGCATTGACCTCAAATGGTTAAGGTTAGGCATTGACCTCAAATGGTTAAGGTTAGGCATTGACATGGAATGGTTAAGGTTAGGCATTGAGTTTGAATGGTTAAGGTTAGGCACTGACATTGAATGGTTAAGGTTAGGTATTGACCTTGAATGGTTAAGGCTAAGCATTGACCTCAAATGGTTAAGGTTAGGCATTGACCTGGAATGGTTAAGGCTAGGCATTGAGCTTGAATGGTTAAGACTAGGCATTGACCTCAAATGGTTAAGGTTAGGCATTGACATGGAATGGTTAAGGTTAGGCATTGACATGGAATGGTTAAGGTTAAGCATTGACCTCGAATGGTTAAGGTTAGGCATTGACCTCGAATGGTTAAGGTTAGGCATTGACATGGAATGGTTAAGGTTAGGCATTAAAATCGAATGGTTAAGGTTAAGCATTCACCTTGAATGGTTAAGGTTAGGCATTGACCTTGAATAGTTAAGGTTAGGCATTGACCTCGAATGGTTAAGGTTAGGCATTGAACTCGAATGGTTAAGGCTAGGCATTGAGCTTGAATGGTTAGGGCTAGGCATTGACCTCAAATGGTTAAGGTTAGGCATTGACCTCAAATGGTTAAGGTTAGGCATTGACATGGAATGGTTAAGGTTAGGCATTGAGTTTGAATGGTTAAGGTTAGGCACTGACATCGAATGGTTAAGGTTAAGCATTTACCTCAAATGGTTAAGGTTAGGCATTGACCTCGAATGGTTAAGGTTAGGCATTGACCTCGAATGGTTAAGGTTAAGCATTGACATCGAATGGTTAAGGTTAGGCATTGACCTCGAATGGTTAGGGTTAGGCATTGACCTCAAATGGTTAGAGTTAGGCATTGACCTCGAATGGTTAAGGTTAGGCATTGACCTCAAATGATTAAGATTAGGCATTGACCTCAAATGGTTAAGGTTAGGCATTGACCTAAAATGGTTAAGGTTAGGCATTGACATGGAATGGTTAAGGTTAGGCATTGACATGGAATGGTTAAGGTTAGGCATTGAGCTTGAATGGTTAAGGTTAGTCACTGACATCAAATGGTTAAGGTAAGGCATTGACCTCGAATGGTTAGGTTTAGGAATTGACCTCGAATGGTTAAGGTTAGGCATTGACCTTGAATAGTTAAGGTTAGGCATTGACCTTGAATGGTTAAGGTTAGGCATTGACCTTGAATGGTTAAGGCTAAGCATTGACCTCAAATGGTTAAGGTTAGGCATTGACCTGGAATGGTTAAGGCTAGGCATTGAGCTTGAATGGTGAAGGCTAGGCATTGACCTCAAATGGTTAAGGTTAGGCATTGACATGGAATGGTTAAGGTTAGGCATTGACATGGAATGGTTAAGGTTAAGCATTGACCTCGAATGGTTAAGGTTAGGCATTGACCTCGAATGGTTAAGGTTAGGCATTGACATGGAATGGTTAAGGTTAGGCATTAAAATCGAATGGTTAAGGTTAAGCATTCACCTTGAATGGTTAAGGTTAGGCATTGACCTTGAATAGTTAAGGTTAGGCATTGACCTCGAATGGTTAAGGTTAGGCATTGAACTCGAATGGTTAAGGCTAGGCATTGAGCTTGAATGGTTAGGGCTAGGCATTGACCTCAAATGGTTAAGGTTAGGCATTGACCTCAAATGGTTAAGGTTAGGCATTGACATGGAATGGTTAAGGTTAGGCATTGAGCTTGAATGGTTAAGGTTGGGCACTGACATCGAATGGTTAAGGTTAAGCATTTACCTCAAATGGTTAAGGTTAGGCATTGACCTCGAATGGTTAAGGTTAGGCATTGACCTCGAATGGTTAAGGTTAGGCATTGACATCGAATGGTTAAGGTTAGGCTATGACCTCGAATGGTTAAGGTTAGGCATTGACCTCGAATGGTTAGGGTTAGGCATTGACCTCAAATGGTTAGAGTTAGGCATTGACCTCGAATGGTTAAGGTTAGGCATTGACCTCAAATGATTAAGATTAGGCATTGACCTCAAATGGTTAAGGTTAGGCATTGACCTCGAATGGTTAAGTTTAGGAATTGACCTTGAATGGTTAAGGTTAGGCATTGACCTCGAATGGTTAAGTTTAGGAATTGACTTCGAATGGTTAAGGTTAGGCATTCAGCTTGAATGGTTAAGTTTAGGAATTGACCTCGAATGGTTAAGGTTAGGCATTTACCTTGAATAGTTAAGGTTAGGCATTGACATCGAATGGTTAAGGTTAGGAGGTTAGGTCGTCGGGCAGCGAGTATCGCGAGAGAGTTTTTTCGTAATTTGTGGGTTACCTTCGAGATACAACCCATTGTCTGCTCCCGGATTTCAAACCGGGCCAACATGGCGGCTCGTTTGGAATCTTTTTTTAAATTACCAAAATAGTTCACCGAAATTTGTTTCTGAAAACATTTGAGGGGAGAAATAAGGCATGCAGTTGCTAAATATGTCTTCATTTTTGATCGAAAGATTTTTGGGAGTTTACAGAGGCGGCGAGTTGCCATTCGCAATGGTTTATGGGAAGAGTAGTACCTTCACTTAAAATAATCATGTACACACTAGTCTTGTACCTTTGCCTTTTTTTCCTCCATTTTTTGTCATTTAGGAGCTATAGCCTGTTTTTATTCCAACAAAATGACAAAATGAGTCAGATTCTCACACTGTTGTCAAATACAGTACTCTGAAAAAATAATAGAAAAAAATACTTATTTCAACTCCAATCCAGGTCTGTTTATTTCATAGCCCTGCCATACTGACAATCTTATGAGTAGGAAGTGGTGTGTCTCGTGGTGGAAGCAGACAGGAAGCTTTCTGATGCCAGTATAGTATAGTGGCTATAGCGGTTCAAGCTACAGTACTACCCTTTCCGTCCTTTTGGCTGAAGTGCCCTTCTGACCCAAATAAATAAATAAATAAATAAATAAATAACATGTATTCTATCATAATGATTACTAGTTGCATTCTTATGGCCATTGCTGTTTCTGTTATTCTTAAAAATAGAATTGTGAGAACTCCTGCCAAGGTATCATTCAAAAGACTGTAATATAGTAACTGTCTTCAGTATTTATTTCTTTTATACTTTTATATGCTAACGTTACTTTTTTATGCTAATGTTACTTTTTTATGCCAATGTAACTTTTTTATGCTATCGTTACTTTAAACCTGTGCTGCTCGTTGTGTTGTTGTTTTTTTTCTCAATACTTGCAAGACCTAACGCTAACCCAGACTAACTTTACGTAGTCTGGGTTAGCAGCATCACCACTACTAGCCTCCATTTCTCTGTGGAATTGCATGTGTCATGTTAGCTAGCCAGAGACAGATGTCTATCAAAGTGTGGCGTGTGGTAGAAAAGTTTGGGAAATGCGAGAGTGAGTGTCACATTCAAATTTAAACCACAATTTGATTTAAATAAGTTGTTTTATTTCTAAATCCTGAAAATGTTCATGTTTTCTATGTCCATACAGCACAACCATACATTTTTTGTAAAATGGAAACCTATCTTTAATTTTCTTTTTTGCTTAAACTATGAAACTCGATTACATTTCATATCCTGAATCTCACTGCAGTCTTATTGTTGACTGTGGTTAAGGTTAATGCAGCTTTATAATTAATCTTACTGTCACATTGTTCACAGTGACAGTATCCTCTAAAGAGATGAGACAGAGATAGAGAGAGAGCTGAGGGAGGCAGCTAAAGGAAGTGAGCCTTTGCAAAGCTGGTTTCAAAGCAGTCACCTGCAAACAGCTGAATCATTATGACTGAAATGTCACGCAAACAATTCCTACACTTCCTTATCTACTTACCTTCAATGAATGTATTGTCTCTGTATGTTTTCTGTAGGTGTATGCTGTGCATAAGATACGTATATGTCAGGCTATGTAAGTGGTAGGACGTGATTTCATGCTGGTGTGCCAACATCAGTCCAACAGTGATAAGAAAGCACCTGATTGGTACAATTATTATGCTTTCTGCGTTTGTTTTATGATACTGAACAAAAAGGTTTTCTGAATCCAAGAACAGGTGGTCGCACATCACTAGCAGACGTTGATGTGATTCGCTAGGCAGCTAACTGTAGCAGTTACCTTCGTAGCAAACAACGCTGCCTCAAGTACCAACTCTTCAGCTCTACTTTTAGCTGCACTGTGGCTAAAGAGGTCAGTGGTAAAATGCTAAAGTCCAAGAAAATGCTAAGAATCTCTTTTTTTGACCTGACGCCTGGCCTGAAATTCCTCCTTATTATATTCTACCGCCTGCTTAAGTGGACAAGACCCAACAGGAAAAGTGATCCTCAGTGAACACTGTCAGTGTCTATAATGTAGTCTTTGTCCTGTCAAACAACATTAAATTCTGCCTAAACTTCCTGTGTTTCACTATCAAGGCTTCTTATTTCCTGTTCTTATCTCTTCTGTTACATGGTATATTATCTTGTTATATTCTGTGGTATTCAGCTGTCTCTCTCACTGAGGAAGTATGTTGTTAACAAGCTTCATCATGACGCGTTGAGACATGTTTCACAATGCACAGAGCTCAACCAGCTGACTGCCACTGTAGTGAGGGGGGGGGGGGGGGGGGGGGGGGTTGGTGGGTTGTAGGAGAAACAAGCACTTCAGTGTAGAAGTGAGCTTCTGTTAAATCGAGATATGTTCAAAAGAACACACACACACACACACACACATACACACAGCTTGAGCTAGAGTCAGCAGGAAATACTGTGGCGAAATCAAAGAGTGAAATCCCCCCAGCAACCCATGTGTGCGCGTGTGTGATGTTAACTAAGGAAGAAGTCAGTGAGTCCTTTCAATCATTTCCTTACTCTCTTGATCTCTTCTCATTTAGTATACCTTCTTTTTTTCTCACATTTTACTATGTTATTATTAGATACTAACTACCCAGGACTCAAAATATTAATATTCAATTTATTAAAATTATTAATTATTTTATTTACTATTTATTATTTTGAATATACTTATTTTAATTATTTTTTAAATAATTATTTATTAGATTATTACAATTAACAATATTAATCAAACAACTAAACCCCAGTATTTCATAGTCTGTCATCATTAAACCTGCATTAAAGGTGCTAAATGCCAGATTGGGAGCATTTTTATTGCCTCTGTTCGGCTCTCAGCATGGCGACGCTAACAGTGAAAACGGCAACACTGCTGACAGAGCGAACAGTGTAAACCTGGGGGGGGGGAGGGGGGGACGACCGGTGGGTGGGTGCTATGCTTCCGCAACGGCGCTGTTGATCGAAGAAGAAGAAGAGAGAAGAAAGGCACTTTATGAATCCCCGAGGGGAAATTCAATTTTTTCACTCTGTTATTTACAACTACATAGTACACATAGGCCCGAAATAAACATAAACACACATGCACAAACCTATATACATGCATTAATGGAGAGATGTCAGAGCGAGGGGGCTGCCCCTGACAGGCGCCCTGAGCAGTTGGGGGTTCGGTGCCTTGCTCAAGGGCACCTCGGCAGTGCCCAAGAGGCAAAATGGCATCTCTCCAGCTACCAGTTCACCCTCAGTACCTGGACCATGCGGGGACTTGTACCGGCGACCCTCCGGTTCCCAAGCCAAGTCCCTATGGATACTGCCGCCCGGGACGCCGTTGAGCTGTAACAGCCGTAGAGCAGTGCAGAACGGCAACTATATCTTTATATAGCAAATAGTTGTTTGATGCTATATTAATGCTCTGAATATCATATAGAAAACCTTTAATTAATTTGACTTGGCCTAACTGAAACAAGCTGTAAACACAACTTACAGCATCCTTACAAGTTGTTGAACATGTTTGTGATTTTGGTCTCCACCAACTCCTGAGTAAAATACCTGGTTCTTTAGCAGTTAAATGCTCCACTACTGTATGCTCACAAGGTAGTTGCTATTTCGGTGCTGGCCAGGTAGAGTTAAGTGGGTGCATCATAGTTTTCTTCCCGAAAACAGCTGCCTGCTGCTGCTAGGGTTGATGAGAGCCGTGAACCAAAACAGTAAAGTTCCGGGCTGTAAAACTGAAAAAAATTAGCTGAAAGACGCTAAAACGCTCCAAAGACCTGAGGGGAACTGCAGAGTTGGGTGATGTGCTGGGGATATTCACCATTCCCAGAGGTTGAATCTGAATAGTTTTGAGGACACAGTGGCCTTTTCTCCAATGCCACCAACAATAAGGCTGTAACTAATGATTATTTACATTAACGATTAAACTGCCGATTATTTTCTAGATTAACCAATTAATCGTTTGGTCGATTAAAATGTCAGAAAATAGTGAAAAATGTCCATCCCAGTTTCTCAAAGTTCAAGGTGATGTCTTGTTTTGTCAGTCCGAAGCCCAGAGATACTCAGTTTAATATGATAAAAAAAATAGAGAAAAGAAGGAAAATCTCCATATTTGAGAGGCTGAAAAAGCATTTTCTGCCATTTTTTTATGAAAAATTACTTGAATGATGAATCGATTATCAAAATAGTTCACGATTATTTTTCTGTTGATCGACTAATCGATTAGTTGACTTATCGTTGCAGCTCTAACCATCAGCCACTTACACACATCAATTATAAAAACCTAATCAGACAGATTGCATTAAAATTCGAGAAGCATTCATGCTCCCCAGAGGACGTCAGTCCATTTACATTATCAAATATCTTAAGACTTTAAAAATAGCATCATAGTAAGTATTTGATTTCGTCTGACACTTTCATATTGTGGTGTGTGATAAAGACTGAAGCCATAGAGGAAGTGTCAAGGAGTTCCTTTTGTGGGCGCTCAGTACTGGCTCCAACAAAACTGACTGTACTGACATCAACTGGGAAACATCCAAAGTTACAAATGCAATATTTTTTCCACAACAATTAGGAGCCACATAGTTGGTATTACTTCTTCTGGGTTGTGTGAGGGTCAGTATTTTAACAATAACTGCTCTTCTGAGGAGATATTAAGGCTCTGACCGAGTGTTGAAAAGTAAAAGTAACAACAAAACATCGCTCACCTTGATTGGCCCGGTGCTGAATTGAATCTTCCTACTGGGTGGCGGGGGCTCCTCTTCCTCAGGGAGACCCGGGATCTCGGAGCAGCTGGTCTCCGGCTGATACGCCTCCTCCTCGTCCTCATCCTCCTCATCGTCTAGCTGGCTGCCCCCAGAGTCCTCCTCCCCTTGCCCGCTGTACGCACTGATATCCACCACGTCCCCCTCCGAGTAATCCTCCTTCCTCGAGCCATCCTCGTCGTTATCCTCCTCCTCCTCTTCCTCGCCCCCCCTCTCAGAGTCCCCTGCTGTCTCATCAGAGGAGGGAGAGGAACCTGGAGGCTCTTTTTCTCCGTTTTCCAGCGAGGCATGAACCTCGGCCTGCACCAGCCTGGCTCCGGCCTCAGACCCCCCGGTGAAGTCGTCTTGCTCATCAGCTTGCGGCTCTTGCTCTGGGGCGGCCACCGTACTTGAGCCCCTGGCTTCAGTCGCTGTTGGCTGGGCCTCCGACTCTGGTTTGACTCCCGAAGAGGAGGAGGACGATGAGGAGTAGGAGGAGTTGGGGAGCTGGTCTCCTGACTGTCCAAACCCTTCCTTCTCCTCGTTGCTCCCCTGAAGAGCACCTGTCACTTCTGGTAGTTCTGCTGCCTGGTCGCTCACAACGCTTGCTGCCACCTCCTCGTGGTCCTCCTTCCCTGGAGGGAGCACCTTCCCCTGAGAGAGAGAGACATCGAATCATTTAATCAATTCATAGTTTCTGGTTTTTCCTCCAACAAGCTTCCTTTCCCTGCAGTTTGTTACTGCATTTTTAAAAGTCAAGAAAACACTTCTCACCTTCTTTCCGGTAGCCTCTGTTCTGGCTGGAGGTTTGGGCTTTGGTGCTAGGGCAGGGCCTGACCGACGTTGGGGGAGGTGTAGATTGATTTGCTGTTCGCTCTTCTCAAACACGGCACTGAGCTGACTCACAGTGGGGCTGACGGCATCACCGGGCCCGACTGAAGCTGCTCCAGTAGGAAGAGCAGCGGGAAGAGCAGCGGGAAGAGCAGCGGGAGCAGGAAGAGCAGCAGGAGCGGGAAGAGGAGCGGGAGCGGGAGCAGGGGGGTCGTCCAGTCGGTCCAAAGCCTCAGTGGAGCCATTAAAGCGAGCCACGACATCTAGACGGCTGTCCTGGAAGCCCGACGCCCGCTCTTTCTTCAGCAAGATCCGGTTGGTGGCAGCTTGTTTCTCCTGGAGACAACAGTCAGTCAGTCAGATGGTCTCGAATCAGAATTAGAACACAAAAGCAAGTACCACCAATACCCGTCTAACCTGTAGAGTCCGCTGTTCGAAGATCCTCCTGGTCTCCTGGAGCTTGGAGAAGCCCCCGCCCTCTCCGCCTGGTTTAGAGTCAAAGCGGTTGACCTTCTCTGAGACCGCGGAACCAAGTTTGAGCAGGGCACTGTGGTCGACGTTCTCGTTAAGGCTGGATGCCCTCGGTAGGGACAGTTTCACCGACTGCTCTACACCTGCCAATGACAGGAAAGTTAATTGGAAAGATGGCTAAGAGCTAAATGGGAAAGAGAAAGAGAGGTGTGTCAAATAACACATTCCAGTTTCACACAACTTAGATCTATTGGCATGGTTTTGACCATCGTTTGTAATGGATATGCTAATAAAAGAAAGGTGAACAGTAAAATTATTACCCATACTTTACTTGCTGTAAATATCCATCCGTAAAGGTTTATAGACACACTTACTGGTGCAGCTTTGACCTACTGTATTTGCCATAGTTCCTCTAGGTGGTTTTAGGTGGTTTAAATAATGTGGCTAAACTGTTGGCTTGCTTACTCCCTGTCTGATTGTCTGACTGCTTGTGTTTCTCGCCCTGTTGGATTTCGGGGTAGCAATGTTACCAGATCTCAACATTACTTCAGTGAGTCCAGTTGTATCATAACTAATAGAGATGATTGTCAAAAATATGAGAATAAAACCCAAGTTGTAATAAACCACTTTTTTTTCTGTAGGTAATCTATTTAATTTGTAATTGCACACAGTATCAATAACATCAGAAGCATAAAACTAAGATTTGACTCTTTCCGTTTCCTCTAGTAAATAAAATAATTTTAATATTCATGTCTTTGTCTGTCCCTATCTTTATACTGACGTAAAAACAGCTGAAACAGTCATTAAAAATCAGCTTATGGGTTAATTCAAGAGGTTGTAAAAAACAAAAACTACCTATTTTGACCTGAGAAAACCAACGGTTGACTAATTATTACCAAAAGAAAATTGGTCTTCAGTGGGTATTATCTCTCCATTCATTGCACAATATTATACTTAAAATACACCTATTATTACCTTTTTTATCGACTACTCTTTTGTCAGAAAGCATTGGCTGAAATGACACTGAAAAATGTTGCAGTTAATCCGCTGTAGCTAGCTAACGTTAGCTACTTAGGATAACAGCTAGCTGCTGTGTATGGCTTACTTTTTTATGTTTCCAGCTGACTAATTTTAGAAAGAGAACACTGTAAAATGGTCTTAATTATGCATTTGATGGCTACATACATGATATTGTGCTAAAAGGCTGAGGCTAAAGCTAACAGTTCCCAGGCAAAAGGTCAGTGTCTTCACTGGTTGATGGTCCATGTAGGAGACATGGAAATAAAGAAACAGCATCGTTCTTATATTGCAGTGTAGAGCTAGTTGGTCCTGATATTATAAATGTAAGAATAGTCGCAAACGCATAACCTGTAACCCCACAAAACAATGTACTTAGCTAATGATGCGCTAACTGAACTCGATCGAAGTAGGTAATAAGCTAGTTAGCTAGACATGCTAACATTTGCAGCTTACATTAGAGCAGACACACACTTTTACGTTTATTCCATTCCTTACAATTTACTGTTGTGTTTTTGGTTTTTGAAAGGCTAATTTAAGACAACAACCTCAACTAACTCTTAAGATACTAAATACAGTATTGCTCTTATTACAGCCCCTTACTTTCAACATGTGAACAATCCAAAATGTGAGGCCTGGCATGCCTCATTACACTTGCTAAAATATTTAGACAATAGGCTCATTTCAGCAGCCATTTTGACATGTAACTGCAGGGTAAACACAGGTGTATTGATAAATTATATTTTATGGTCCCGTTCTATTTAGCGTCACAGCCATTCTAGTGAGCCAGCATGCACGATACCAGGGCCCTAGCCTACCTAAATGGAACACGGCCATAATTAATGTTATTAAGTACACCTGTGTTCACCCTGCAATGAAACTGTCAAAATGGCTGCTGTAAAAAGAGCCTATTGGATTGGACAATCGCTGTTTGGGGGAGGGGTTTAGTGAACAGTCAATTTCAAGCATATCTCCACTCAACTTCCACCTGTCTACAGGCAAAGAATGTATATTTCACTAAGAAGTAAAAGTCAATTGTTTGTTCCATTGCAGCATCAGCGCCCAGCAGCAAAGCTACACTTCCGCCATTTTGGACTGAAAGCGACTATCGGATGCCAGTAAACCGTCCGCCTAAAAAGTGCCGTATAAAAGTAAAACAAAATTATTTCTATTCTATTGTCATATTCTACCGAAATGGCCTGTGTTGAACAATAAGATATTATAAATATAATAAGCGTTTTCAGTCCACAATGGCGGCAGCGGCTGTTGTGAAAAAAAAACACCAGAGTTTCGTCTCTTTGCTTTTATAGAGCACTACAGGAATGAGTCCTAAAACGTGGAAATTAGTTAGTATTTGAATACCTCTGGTTCCCTAGTCTGGAAGTCAATGGGGTTTTTTAATGGGTTTTTAGCTAGATGCCTGAAATAAGCTTAAGCAATTTTAACGTTTTGTTCTACGATATAAAAAACGTCAGTTAAAGTGGCAGTAGGCAGTATATTTTTGGCATCATTGGGAAAAAATTCCATAATAACCTTTCAGCATATTGTAATTCAAGTGTTCTGAGAGATAACTAGACTTCTGCTCCTCCTCATGGCTCTGTTTTCCGGCTTTAAAAAAATCTAGCCCGTGACGGCAGACTTTGACCAATCACAGGTCATTTCATTGAGAGAGCGTTCCTATTGGCTGTGCTCCGGTCATGTGACCAGAACTTGGCGGTCCTTCAACAGATTTTACAATGGCGGCCGCGTCACAAACTTTCTCATTTTACAGCTTAACTGTACACTACAAGATGATTCTGAAAACATTTGAGGCGAGAAATAGGCATTAACATAACACAATATTAATTCATATTTGTTCAGCGCTGCCTAGTTTGACCATTTGGTCGGAGTTCGCGAATGATTGACAGCCGGCTCTCATAGACGGCAGCTGGACAGCAGACCTCAGATCAGCTCTGACTGATTGTTTTCCTCCGGTAAGTGAAATCTTTCAGATGCCGTTAGGAGCACCGGAGGACACAGAGGAACATGATTTTTTTCAAGTTACCTGTTTCATGCACTACTGTCACGATATAGTGATTTATAAAAATAACTTTTTTTAATCATATTTGCTCCAATCTCGCCTACTTCAGCTTTAATACCCCACTCGTGAATTTTGAAACCTTTCTGCATCTTAAAAAAGGCGGCTGCTAACAAGTGGCTAAATGAGACTACTAAATGTCATCACGCCAACTCGTCCGCCTTTACAGCCTCGTTGTGTATTCTCACGTTCATGTGACTGTGGTGTAGTTCGTTTATAGCCTAACGTTAGCTTTTTCTTTCTGGCGATTGCATTTATACTTCAAAAATCATAAAAGTGGTGTTCATTTTTGGAGATTATCTTGCTGAACAAAATGTGTAAGTATCATAAAGGTTTGATTGCCGCAGAGCTTATTTTCTGCAATAATCCAAAACCCAATAGAAAAATCCCATTGGCTTTTTGTTAAGGGAACCAGGGCGATGCTAACTTCCTGGTTGGCCTACAAAAATACGTCATCCCTGGAGCACTCTATACTCTTTGCTACAGGTCTAATCAGCCAGAGTAATTGAACACCTGTGTTGGTGTGTAGGGCCTTTAAAAGCCTGGACTGAGGAATGACGGTTCAAGTTGAAGATTGTAATCATAATGTAAGTAGTGGGTGACAAAATGGTAACATAATAAAAATAATAATTCATCATCATCTAGTTCTCCTCACACTGCTTATTCTAAAGGCCTTGACAAAAATCTAACTAGTGAGGTGAAGTACCGATTATTTTGGCTCCGTCCTCCTCATCACCAGGAGACTGCATCTGCATGAACATGTTCTTGATGCGGTGAACATTTGATCCATATTTCCGGCCCCTCCCGGTTGGGCGAGGCAGAGGAGCTGGTTTTGTGGCGGGGCCGGAGCCTCCGTTTGCGGCATTGTTGAGGTGGTCGGTGGCTTTCTTGAGCGCCGCCAGCCCCGCCTCGTAGGCGTTGCGGTGGGGCGAGGGACTCCGCAGGTTGGAGCTCCCGCTTCCCCCGCTGCTACCACCAGAGGTCCCGTTGCCCCCCGTGGCTGACGGGGGTTCAGTCTTCATCATGTTTGGTAAATCAGATGCCCCCTGGTGAACAGCAGGTCAGCAGGGATGAGGATGGCAGCATCCTGGAGCTGTATGACATTCACCTCCTGAATCACACAGAGAGACAGATCGATTGTTAATATTTTTGATGAATCCTTGTCAGAGATATCTAATCAATGATAACAGATTCCCAAGATGAGTTTCCACGAATCAAAGCATGGTCTTTTTCCTAAGTCTGACATGCAACCAACAAACCCAAAGTAATCTATTTTTAATGATATGAAACAGAAATAAACATCACCTGCACTTGGAACATTTTTCACAAATTTCTGACTAAACAACTAATTGAATAATCAGATAATTGTAACAATAATCGACCCTGTTTATTGTTAAATGCAGAACACAGAAGGGCAATGAGGCGTAGTGTTTTTTTTCCAGCTGAGACGCTTTGGTTGCATCTGGTTGCTAAGATACGGAATATCTGCAGGAGTAAAAATGAAGAACGTAGGGAGAGACGACGGACCTGCCGGTCTATGTGTATTAATTTTTTCACAAGATCCAAGAGGCTATGGTGATGTCTTCAAATGTATAATTTTTTCTGACCAACAATCCAAAACCCAAAGATATTGACCACAATGATATAAAACACAGACAATCAGCAAATACTCACGTTTAAGAGGCTAGAACCAGGCATTTTTGCTCGATTAAAAACAATAAAATGTTAAATTAATTGTCAAATTTGTTGCTGATTTATTTTCCATCAATCAACTAATCAATTAATTGTTTACACTCTAGTTAAGAAGAACATAATCTGCATTCAAAATTACATTCAACTTTGATATGACAGCAGTGAATGAATGCAGTTTTTCTCCGAGCTGTTTTTGAACAACAGTATCATTTCTAAAACTGACTGACAGAAAAAACGGGTTTGAATCAGGAACGTTGTGGTTCATGGTCAAACCTGTGGGCCACCTTGAAGGGATAGTTCAGGTGTTTTGAAGTGGGGTTGTATAAGGTACTTATCCATAGTCAGTGTATTACCTACAGTAGATGACTGTTAGCGCAACCCCAGTATCAACAAACAGACAGGAGCAACGGCACCGGAGCAAAGCAATACAGTGCTGTGGATGGGGGCAGCAGAAAAACGTATTTTAGCCACCTAAAAGAAAGGCTCACCTAAAAAAATCAATATCCATTTAAGTGTACGCTATATTTAGAATATTTTCCGACGGCGAACTGAACTGAAAGTGAAACGTATCTATACTGTTTTTGTCATCTGAGCCTGCTGGCATAAATAAGTTTCACTTTTAGTTCAGTTCCCAGTCGGAAAGGAGAAGGAAAGGGCTGTCTGACGGCAAGATAAAGTGGTGAAAATAATCTAAATATAGCGTACACTTAAATGGATATCGATTTTTTTTAGGTGAGCCTTTCTTTTAGGTGGCTAAAATAAGTTTTGCTGCTGCCCCCGTCCACAGCACTGTATTGCTTTGCTCCGGTGCTGGTACTCCTGTCTGTTTCTCCAAACTGGGGGCGTGCCATCTACTGTAGGTAATACACCTACTATGGATAAGTTCCTCATACAACCCCTCTTCAAAACACCCTAACTATCCCTTTAAAGGGCCTCTCCACCAATTTTACACATGAAGGTCAGTTTACTTGTCAAAAGGAGTACTACTCAGCAGTACATTAGTATTAAGTAAGTATAGTGTCTTTTGTGGCTCTGGAGAAGCTTTCTCAGCATTATCATCAGAGTTAAATTGGATTTGGCTTGAGACTTCAAATCTTCGACAGAAAGCCTGCATTATAGCTCTAACAAAAGACCCCATTGAGTTGCATTACAGGAAACGTCAAAAGCATTTTTTCCTGGACTTATTTTCTGGACTTATCTCTTGACTTGTATCTCTGCCTCTGCTGCTTCAATTCTGATCATTTTCATTATGTAAGTGCTCCAACATTATGGAAACCACATTGTTTTTGAAAAGCTAAACACCAACAAGTATGGATTGAAGCAGAATATTTCATTAGATAAAAACATGTTATGAATTTTAGAAATTATTATCAATAAATGTTGACTTTTGGACTTAACAACGCTCTGGAGTTATTGGAAATGTTTGGATCACATGATTCAGAAACAATCCTACGCAGCCACCACTGGAATATAATTCTATAAATAGTATAATACTAATACTATTAGATCTTTATCTGCACCTATGCAGTAATACCAGGTGTAAACAGAATGTGGCCTACTAAGTAGGGCTGCACAATTAATCGAATATTAATCGTGATCACGATTTTGGCTTCCCACAATTAAATGAACATGATCGACTGTGATATTGATGTTTAAAATGCACGCTCCGCTCATAGAAAACTCTGCTGCATTAATCAAGCGTTTCCTGAACTAACAGCTAGAGATGCTCCGTTAATCAGCAGCCAATTGAAGCCTCAGTACAAATAAGTATTAGGTGATGGTAAATTATAACCCTATCATAATGCTTTCAAATGTAATCTTGTAAAATGTAGTTTTTGGCGAGAAACTCAAATAAATCCAGTTGTTTGAAGGAGATGTTTTCACAGCAATATAAACTAGATAATAGAGAGGGAATTATGACCTGTTTAACTTCCTAACACTAGCGCTAAGCAGCTTATAATATATAATTAGAACTACTAATACCAAGATTTGTTTTAATCAATGCAAATATTTTAATAAAAATACAATAATTTATTTCCTAATAATTTGAATTGTGTGTTTTTATGCAAATAACCACTATAGATGACAATAACAAAGTAAAAATAACATTTAGATGTTTTGAGGGTCGGAATGTAAGTGAATGCAACGCTCTGTTTATTTAATGTGAAATTACAATAAAAATATTTTTTCCCTAATCTATAAATAACTGATAAATAATCGTGATCTCAATATTGATCAAAATAATCGTGATTATCATTTTGGCCATAATCGTGCAACCCTACTACTAAGTAGCAAAAAAGACTTCTGTATAAATTATCCAGTAAGTGTGCTGTTACGATTTTAGTTATACATGTGCAAATCTTTGACAACCTCAGAGCAGACAAATCCTGGTGCACCCCCTGTGACCTTTGGCACCCAGCTAAGGGGCCCGGACCCCAGGTTGGGAACCACTGGCTAGAGTAACCCTTTAAGTTTTTCATCAAAATTGCTAAAAAGTTACAAACTCCAGCTTGTCAAATGTGAATACCTGCGGGTTTTCTTAGTCTTCTCTGATTGTACACAGTATACATTTCGGTTTAGTATAGTGTTAGTTGGACACAACAAGCTGTTTGAATAGGTTAAGTTGGGCTTTAGGAAATCGTGATGGCATTGTTCACAATTTTCTGGCATTTTCTATTGATTAATCAAACAAGAAAATAACGGTCAGAGTAATCTATAATGAACATAATTAGTTGCAGCTAAAGCATAAACCTACAGTAGAACAGAAAACATTGTTGGATTCAAACTTTGATCGAAAAATAATTGTGTATAGGCAGAAAATGACCAATCCTAAAGTATCGCCAAACATGACATCGCTGTGTATTTCATAACACCCACATGGTGTTGCAGGAGCTGTCAAAATAATCCAATTAAAATGATGACGCACTGTGACCTCACCTCGCGTGTCATATGTCTCGCTTCTCTGAATGCCAAACTCACTTTGTGACAAAGTCAGTGCATGAATACAGAGAACTCCCGTGTGGTCCCCAGATATCAAGCTGTTTTCTCATGATCACAATCTCATTAACTGGCTGATTGCGTTTGCAGTTTGTGCTGTCAGATCTGTGCTGTACAGCAATGTGCGATTTTTATCAGGCTTCATTTCTAGTTCAGCATCTTATGACGACACCAGCAATGAAACCAACGTCGTAAAACACACAATTATTAAATTGGTTATATAATAAAGCTATGACCATAAAATAAATAAATCTCAAAAATAAAAATGAACAAACAGAAAACTGTACTTCACTAACTGAGACGAAATTTCAGCAAGTTTGTGACTACAAAACAATCTCATCTATTTATCTAAAGGTCTCAAGAAAACATTTATTTCAACATGATAATTTGATAATTAAATGATTATGGGCTAAATAGCAGTAAAAAAAAAATAGAAGTAAACCTTCAGCTTCCATGAGCAAATTACTTGTCTTTGCTAGCTTCCTGGCTTTCAATGATTTAAGGTCATGCTAGCGGTTTTGTGGCTAGCATACAAAACTCAAGAAAGCAAACTTAGCAGACCAAACACATTAAAGGAATAGTTTAACATATTGGGGAAATAAGCTTATTCGCTTTCTTGCCAAGAGTTAGATGAAAAGATGGATACCACTCTGTATGATACTGTAAATATGAAGCTACAGCCAGTAACAAGTTAGCTTAGCTTAGCTTAACTGAGAAACTAGCAAGGGTACGCAAGTATAATTTAAAAATTATCCAACCAAAAAACCCTGCCCAGTGTTACCAACTCTTTTCCAATGAAAGTAGCTAGCAGCACTAGCTCCAAAAGTTGCTAAATCTAGCGAGAAAGTCCTGCCTCCTATGCCACTCCCCCAAAATGATTAATGATTCATTTCATTCGGGCCGAATGGAATGATTGGACAGGTTTATTACAGTGCTGCAACAGCCACAGATACAGATACAGCAGAGAGCTGCTAACGTAACACAAATACACACACTGTTTGTTGGACACTCGCTAAAGTTATGCCGGGCAGATAAAGTATCGTTACGCCGGGCAGACACACAGCTGACAACCTGCTAAACTAAACTAAATGTGTGGTGGAGACTTTTACTTGGAAAGTGGCTGAGTGTCAGCAACACTACACGCAACACCGTGGCTGCTAAGTTAATGCTCCTGGACGGGTGAACTGGGGACTCCCGTCAACGAATATCTGTTGTGCTCCTGCGGCATGCGCATTGCATGCGAGGCACAAATCTTGTCGGTTAACGGTTAATAATCGGTTAACAAGGGTCGGTTATCGGTTAAGAACATTTTTCAAAATTAGCATCCCTAAACAGTACCAACCCGAGCTTTAACGAAAAGAGTGGAAACAGGGAAACAGCTTTAGGATATATCCACACTAATACGCCATTTTAAAAAGAAAACGATCTCTCTCCAGAGGAGCGTTTTAGGGCTGTTTCAGAAATAATCTCCGTCCATACTACCATGCCTGAAAACGCATATCACATGACCATTCGCATGCGTGTGCTGGTGTAAACAGGCAGCAGAATAATAGCTTGCCTCCTGCACATGTAGGCAGTAGTAACATTATAAAATGCAGAATGTAACTTCATAACAACTGCTAGCATAGACAACAAGGTCAGCCACGCTTGTAAGTTGTTATCCATGTTGAAATTAACCACTGGTAGTCGAGGCTGATGTCATTTGTTTTCTTCCCGGAAAAGGTTCACGTGATAGGGGCGTGACAAATCAGGGAAGGACACGTTATGACTGATAATACCCAATCAAGAAGTGAACGTGGGTGTCTTCGTCATCCGTCCGTCCAGACTAAAACGCAACCTTGGATTTTTAGATTATTTTTTGGGAGCATTTTTGCCTTTAGTTTAGATAGAGCCAGTGACAGCTATGAAAGGGGGAGAGAGAGGGGATGACATGCAGCAAAGGTCGGATTCGGCCGCTGTGGTAAGGACTCAGCCTTGGTACATGGGGCACCTGCTCTACCAGGTGAGCTTCCGGGGCACCCTTGGAGTTTTAGAACTAAAACGAGGTCAGCAGTGTTTTCAATCGTCTTAGGGGCTGGAAAAGGCAGGAGAAGTGTGGACGCTAGGCATAAACGTAGCAAAAGTTATGCGTTTTAAAACAAAAACATATTAGTGTGGATGTTGCCTTAGAAACAAACACAAACTTCACTCAGTGAGACGCTTTAGCCCCACATCCAACAGCTGATCTCTAACAAGCAGAACACCACAGCAAGTACAGCTAAGCACCATAGGCTACTAATAACACAAGGATCTAGCTGTTTGCCACTTTAGAAGGTTAACTGAAAAATAAATGGGTTTTGCAAATCAAATGATTACTTAATCAAATGTGAACTGAGCCGGAGAAGCATCTCATTTTTCTTCCAACAGACTCAGACTGTGGGATTTGTGTGAAAATTCACAGCTGAGGTGTGAAGATTCTGATGCATACATTGTCACAATGATACAGCGTGTACTTCTTTTGATTCAGCTCTCCTCAATACACAAAAACAAAATCTGAAGTAGTCTCATGGTGTGCAGCCTTGCCTTGTAATTTGTTTCTTTGAGTCTGAACAAGCCAAAATACTCAAGTCAAATTTTCCACCCCGGTTAGACCAAAAGAGACCCAAATGAGGGTGCCCCGCAACAGCTTTGTGTGAGGTCATCCTTAATTGATGGTGTGTTTAGTTGTTCCTCATCAAGTCATAAAGAGTTTTGCCCTGAACAAGCTGGTACATAACAGTGAAACTTTCCATTGGCTTTTGAGATCTTTGCTGGTGTCAGGGTGAAAATCCAGTGCAGCAGTCATGCACATTACAAGGTTTAACACAACCCTCAGTGGATCATGGAGCACATTATGCCATTAAACATATATTTAAACTAGGGCTGCAACTATTTTCATCATTGATTAATCTGGCCAATATTTTCTCAATTAACTGATTAAGTGTCTATATTGTTAATCTAAAAAAGGGCAGAAAATAGAGTCCACAGCCATGCTTATCTGGTATGTGAGGCTGTATTTTAGCACAGCAGTGCTTTGACTTTGAGCTAAATGTTAGCATGCTAACATGCTCACAATGACAATGCTAACATGCTGATACTCAGTAGGTATGATGTTTACCATATTCACCATCTTAGTTTAGTGTGTAAGCATGCTAATTAGCACAAAACACAAAGTACAGCTGAGGCTAACATTAGTTCAGCAAGTACTTGGTCATAAATAATTGGAAAAATTATCATTTTTACCTGATGATGGTGCTAACAGTTAAAGGTGGCCAATACGGAATTCAGAGCATGTATCTTGCCTCCACACGGCTCTCAACATGGACAAGGCTGAGCCAGCAGCTAGCAGCTAATGGTCCTAACAACGCTAACAGTACAAACAACGGCAACAGCACTGACAGAGCAGTGTTAACATGAGGGGGGATCAGAGGGTGGGTGCTAAGCTTCTGCGACAACGCCATTGGTAGGGACGACGTGATCAGCGGTAACCGCCGTATGAGCACAGTGAAGAGTGGTGGCCATTAGCTAGCAGGTGGGGCACAACAGAGAGACTCACATGCACTAAAATGCACACACGGGCAGTCCGGCTATGTCAACAAAGCACAGAGAGGCTCAGATCACAACACACACAGAGGGAGATAGACTTCATTCTCTGCTCAGGTAGACATTACTCCACTATATCTTTATATAGCAAATAGTTGTTTGTTGCTATATTAATGCTCTGAATCCCGTATATAGAAACGTTAAGGCATCACCACAAGTTATTACAATTCATCCTGAAGGGAACATGCGCCAAAATTTCATGGCAATTCCTTTAAAGGGACAGTGTGTAGGATTTGGCGGCATCTAGTGGCGTGGTTGCAGATTGCAACCAACTGAGTGACCCTCCGCTCACTCCTCCCTTTCCAAGACTGCAGTAACATGAGCCGCCAAGTGCAAAACTGTGGTAACGGCGTTAACATCCTTACCATAATAACACTACTTTAGGAGCATCGCAAGTCTGACGGTGGCTGATGTTACCACGGTTTTGCACTCTGTGGCTCCATGGTGGCCTTCAGTTAACGTAAAAAAGGCTCTCGCTAGAGACAGTCTTTGGTTTGTCTGTTCTGGGCTACTGTAGAAACATGGCGGAGCAACATGGTGAACTCCATGAAGAGGACCCGCTCCCTATGTAGATATGAAGGGCTCATGATAAGCTAACAAAAAAACGAAAAGTTATTTTGTCTGACCAAAAGTCCAACCAAACGATTACTGTCATATAAGACAAAGCAAATTCTCACAATTTATAAGCTAAAACTAAGTTTAACTAACTTTTGGCATATTTTCTTGAAAAATGACAAAAACGATTAATCAGTTATGAAAATACTTGTTTACACTCAATTTTCTGTCAATCTACAACAAGTAATCTGAGGTTTGTGTTGGCACACAAAACAACATGCATCTGAACTGAAAGTGAATAGAACAAGTTGGATCATGTTGCTGTTTGTGTGGTGGTTTACATCATTTTCCATGGCAACACTAACAGACTGGATGTTGATAGGACGCTGTATTGTTACAGAATTAAACTGTCTTTAGGTGAAATAAACCTTGTTAAAAACATTGCTGACAAGCATTCTGGGGAATTTAGGAAAGACCCTGCCTGACCCCACACTGACTCCAGATGACACAGCTGACCACGATGGGACCAACACACACACACACACACACACACACACACACACACTGCGACCACAGTATGTCTTGTGACACTGTCTTGCCAAATAGTAGGTTATCACACAATGATCATGTGAACTTAAGTAAGCAAATCTGATGTAAAGCAAATAACCTTTACAGACGCCTACACACACACACACACACACACACACACACACAAACACACACACACACACAGCTAATAGTGCTCCTAGCTTTTTTCCTTTTTCATTGTTGAGACAAATCTGGTGGCTCCTGGTCTAAATGATAAACAAACGTTTGACATGCACAAACCTGACATGCACAACACAGACAAAACAAAATCTGCCTCCATAACGGACTATCTATCTCTTCTTCGTTGGTGTTCCTACGAAGTTGAAGGCAGTAGCGGACACCATCTGCACAGGAATGCAACAGAGCAAACATCAGCTCCCAGCAAGGCACAACATCGCCTTCGTCAGGGCAGGGGAGAGACCTCAGGCAGAGCGGAAGACCTCAACTGGGCTGCTGGCCTCGGCTCGTGACTGGCAGCTGAAAGTGGACCTTGGGAGACAGCTGAAGTTTCCGGAGCACATTGCGAGAACGACACTCAGGCCAGACTTGGTCTTAACATCTGAATGTTTAAAGCAAGTTGTGCTCTTGGAACTTACAGTCCCTTGGGAAGACACAAGAGGAGGCCCATGAGCGAAAGAAGGCCAAATACCTGGAGCTACTAGAGGCCTGCAGAGGGAGTGGGTGGAAAGCCCGCCGTGAGCCTATCGAGGTGGGCTGCATGGGATTTCCGGGGCAGTCTCTACACCGGGCACTCAGGCGCCTTGGCATCAGAGGGTTGCACGAAAGAAAAGCCACCAGGAACATCACTGAAGCGGCAGAAAAAGCTTCAAGGTGGTTGTGGATCAAGAGGGGTGATCCATGGTGTAGCGTGCCGCTTGGACACAAGCCGGGGACTGATCATCCCCGGTTGGGTCGCTCAGGTGAGGGTGTCTGATGATCAAAGACCCGAAACACCCGATGACCCTGGGTTCATCACTGATGATATGTCCAAGCCGCACCATCTACATGCAGATGGTGTTTCTCCAAACCAGTTAAGAAAAAAAACAGCATCAGTCCAGGTTTCATTTTACACTGTCTCCTGTTACCCCTAATCCTTTGCGGTTTGGGGTTACTTCCTGCCATTTGGTCTGGTTCTCACTCCTAAATGCACTGTGGTTGTCCTGTTTGAGGAAATTTTCAAGCATCTTGGTGCCATTATTTTGGTGAGTGGCATCATCACTCTCACCTGGCCAAAAAAAACCTGAGGACACAGTGTTGAGTTAAAGGATAATTCTTGTTCATTACAACCTGGGTCTTACATGAACTATGGTAAATGGACTGCATTTATGTGGCGCCTTTCTACCATACCGTACAATGGAAGCTCTTTACAATTTGCCTCTCATTCACCCATTCACACACAGATGATTGGGGAGCTGCCATGCAATGTTGAAAGTTGCTCCCTACCCATTGGGAGCAACTTGGGGTTCAATGTCTCACTCAAGGACACTTGCGGACATGCGGACAGGAGGACCCGGGGATCAAACCACCAACCTTGTGATTAAAGGACGACCCACTCTACCTCCTGAGCCACATCTGCCCCTAATCCGACCCATCATTAGAGAAGATTAACATGCAAAAACACATTGGTTCATTAAAGCAGTGTTTTTTTTGGTCTGGGAACCCCCAGGGGTCCTTGAGGGGGTTCCTGGGGATCCCCAGCAAAAGAGGATTCGTTTATTTTCACTATACATCAGACCGGCACATACGGGTACTTCGGAAAGAGTCAATGCCACGCCCCCTTTTGGGGGATAGAAAACCGAAGATACCATAGACTTCAATGAAATTTGACATATGTTTCGATTTTTATTTTGAAAAATGTATATGCATTCATCTCTTGTTATACAAACGTTTGTTTTATACACACATCTTGCCTGAACCTGAGTGTTTGCGATTCCTCAATAAATTAAGGTTGATCACCGCCATGTCCCTTCAGTCTTCCCCCGTCCAACACAGTGGCCGGATGTTGCTGATCCAGACATCTCTACATATTTGATTGAATCCCGTTAGGCTAAGTGTTGTCTGTAAATAACCAGCATGTTAATAGCCAACTGTTTGATCTATAGGCTGAGATTTAGTTGGAGATGACAGTCTGATACTGCTATAACGTTAATGTATGACTGTATTACCGCAGCAGCCTCCCACTCAAGCTAATGTTAGCTAACAATGCTAGTCACTTTTCACCAGAGTATCGTATGTGCCTCAAATCTCAGTGTGAAAGCCTCGGTTAGCCCGCTACACAACAGCTTTTCATCATTTTCTCTCCTGTGACAGTGAGTTTCTTTCCCCCAAAATGGAGCGCAGCCTCGGTGATGACGCCATGCTGGTCTGGTCTATAGCTTGGAGCCATAAAGCCCCTCTATTATATCTTTTTTAGGACACGGCAGGGGAACAAATCAGAGATCAGCGTTTTGGGATTTATTGTTGGTGCAACCAACTACATAGCAACTCTTGGTCATAGTGTTATTACTATTACTGGTTTGTTTAAAGTAGAAGTTTGGAGACATGTTTCAACTTCTTCTGTTTACTCTGTTACCGACTATGAGGGACACGGGATTGTTCTCCCCCAAAAGGGGGCGTGGTCATGAGAGCCTGCTCTGGATGACGTATTGCCGGTCTGATGTATAATTCCACCCATAAGTAACACAATGACAGAATGTATGACTATTTTGGTCAAAACATCTAAAAGCAAAAATCCCATCAGATGGGGGACCCTGGGACAAAATCGTACCAAATGGGGGTCCGTGGTCCAATTTGTGTCAGTTTAGGGGTCTTTGATGTGAATAAGTTTGGGAAGCACTGCATTAAAGAATATAGTATGTTGTGCTCCTTCCATCCATACTGACTTATCTATTTTGTAACAGTGTATTGTATTTACCCAGAGCTACCTTCCTCCTCCCTCCCACGATTGTGACACACACACACACACACACACACACACACACACACACACACACACAAACCCACACACTGTCTCAGTCAGGTCAACACAATCTAAAATAAAACCATCCACTGCCTGCCTGCAACAATAATCCTCAACATATGGAGGCAAATGACTATTGACTTATAATCAATTGATGGGAGAGCAGCCCCTCCCTTCACTAAATACAGCTGCTACACCACACACCAACAGCAACATGACGTGTGATAAGTGGTTAGTATGGGGAAAATGACCTTGTCTCATCATATACTGTAACACCGAGCTCTGTGTGAAAAAAAGTCACATCTTTCATTGTGCATATGGTCAACACGGTCTATGAGACGGTCTGCAGCCAGTGCTGTAGATGCTTCTGTACCGACATGGTAATATGCTACCCGTTCAGACATGAGCAATAAGTCCTTAAGTCTCCATGCATGCATAACATCTCTGTATCTCCGGCCTGTCTGTGTGCGTCACACGCACTGTTCAACAGAAGGCACATTATAGCGACCACAATGACTCCATCTATTCGCACCACAATCCCTGCATCTGTCGAGGAGGCTCCCGGGCCTGGCCTAGTGCAACAACGCTGCTGGCAGACACACACTGCGTGCTGCTGAGCGCTCCTGCTGCTGCTGCTGCTGGCTAGAGACTGGCTTTGTTGGCATACCCGACATATGCCGCTAACTCCGAACTTCCATCCCAAAATCCTATAAATTATCGTGGCGTCGCTTTTAGAGCACAAATGTATCGTAAGTAAAGAAAATTAACCAGCTATTGCGAATCACTCCAAGACGTTCATTAATTCGGCGTGCATGTAATACACAGAAGAGCTTTACTAGGGTTAAAGGGTCAACTATTATGTGTTGCTCGCCCGTGTTTCCCTTCCGTCAAAATACAGCTTAGCGGAAGGCGACGTTCACTGTGCTTGCGCGTCAAGATTAGATTCGCGTTTGAATTAAGCGAGGTTTGATAAACCACCCGTGCGCCGAAATCACCTAAATACATCGTGGTAACCAAATAAACCTGAGTTCATATCCTTAGCGGTGTTTACTTCAACATGTGGGCACGGGACGTTAAAATAGCCAGATTTGTACGGGAGTCCGGCGTGGCGTTCTTTCTGGAGAAGAGAACGCAGCGCGGGCTTTCCGGAGGTGTTTTTCTGCTGCGATGTAATAAAATCCACCCACATATCGACATTAACGATGAGCAGTTAGTTGTGTCTGTGTTATAACGTGTCACCCGGCCGGTTTAGGACCCGGAGGCGGACGGACGACAGGCCCTGCTGGGTGTCTGTCTGCTGCGCTGCGTCGCTTCCTTCCTGCAGCCTCTCCTCTTTCATAGACAAACGATATCTTTTTTAACGCGGGTTAAACCGTTGCTAACGCCGGGTCCCTTTCTGAGACTAAGTGTGCCGCTTCGCTCCGTCAACCATACCTTGTGTTCCAGTTTGTCAGAAGCAGCCCGGTGCCCGTTAGGATCCGTAGTGGAGACAGTCCATTGTCCTGCTGCTGCTGCTGCTGATTCCTCCTGCGAGCGAACAGACTGAGCGCCAGCCTCCCTTCTGATCCGCCCCCCCTCCCCCTCCCATCATTTTCCTCCATCCCTCTCTCTCCTCCGCTACGTCCTTTCACTCATCGGTTCTCCTCCTCCAATTTCTGTCTCTTTTTTTCTTCCACTTCACACCCTTCCATCCTTCTTTCTTCTCACCCTCCCTCTATTTTCTCCCTCCTTTATACTCATTTCCTCTCCTCTTTCTGTCTATCCACACACCCTTTTCCATCCTTTCCTCCTCACCCCTTTTTCCCCATCAGGTGTATTAGAAGTAGCCTAGTTTTCCCCTCAGTAGATGCAGATCAACATCATTTTAACATGTTTTACCTCATTGATTAATCCACTGACAGGTGCCTTTTATTTGAACAGCAAGCAACAGCTGGTGGCTGGATGACTTTAACAAGCTGTTTGGCAGAAATGACAGGTCAGTACATGGAGCACTTCAGTTACAACATGGAGATTCAGCGACCTCTACTGACCAAAGCCGCCTTATTGTCAATCTAGCTAGGAAAGCCATCCATCCTCTGGATGCCCTAGGTCTCTAGTTTGTGGTTGTAAAGTTTCATGAAGCTGTGATTATCCTAGAGGTCACCACAGGTCTCACTACAATGAAATGGCTAGTGAATACATGCATGAATACAGTTGGGCTCATTGGATCCACAAGAGTCTCAGCTTTACAGTCATACCTAATTTATGTAATTCAAGACTGTTAATGGACCCCAGTATGCAGAAATATTCAAACACATCATTTTTAGAATAGGCACACATAAAACATCTATACTGCATGCATAAAACTGCATGTTGTTTGCCCCAAACTGCATGTGATTATCACAAAGTGGGCATGTCTGCAAAGGGGATACCCGTGGGTACCCATAGAACCCATTTTCATTCACATATCTTGAGATCAGAGGTCAAGGGACCCCTTCGAAAATGGCCATGCCAGTTTTTTTTCGCCAAAATTTCGCCTAACTTTGTAGTGTTATTCCGCGTTCTTCCCGACAAGCTAGCATGACCAATGGATTCCTTATGTTTTCTAGTTTCACATGATGCCATTGATCTAGCTCTAAAACTGAGCCTCTAAAAGACAGAATAGCAGTGTGAATGTTAAGGGGTTAATATGTAAAGTAACCAGTAACTAAAGCTGTAAAATAAATGTAGAGGAATAAAAAGTACCATATTCACCTCTTAAATGTAGTGGAATTATAGTATGAAGTAGTAGAAAATGGAAATACTCAACTAAAGTACAAGTACCTAAAAATTGCACTTAGGCCTACATATTGGAGTAAATGTGCTTAGATACTTTTCATCACTGGACAGGTCTAAACCTTTAATATCCTGGCAGTTGTGCTATATATTTAGCTTTTGATTTGAGATTTGACTTTTTAAAATGCTCAGATAAACTGTGTTTATTCTTTGCTGTTCTCACACATTTAACTAAACTAACAGACTATTGCACCAGTGTCACTGAAAAATGGATTCTCATTAAGTTCAAACTGACATTATTAACAGCTGTTTTTTTCTGTGTAAATAAATATGTGAAACTAACAGAACTGGTACACCATGTTAACATGACTAAAGTCAACAAAGCAAATAACCAAGATAAATAGTTTTACTTGTCATCACCACTTTGCCTGCTGCAGAGGCAATGGTGTAATGTAACTAAGTGCATTTACTCAAGTACTGTACGTAAGTACAATTTTGAGGTTCTTGTACTTTACTTGAGTATTTCAATTTTATGCTACTTTATACTCCTACTCCACTACAATTTAGGCACATATTGTACTTTTTACTCCACTAAATTTATTTGATAACTTTAGTTACTGTACAGATTCAGATTACTAATATGATGTATTATTATGGATTAAGCTAGCCAGCAGTATATAAAGCAATTCAAATTAGCCCCACATTCACCAGCTGCAACATTACAGTAATGTACACATTAATGCATCAATAATTATAATCCAGTAATGTAATATACATGATTCTGAAATGGGCCTTTCTGCATAATTAATAGCCTACTTTTACTTTTCGTAGTTTTAAGTATAATTTGATGCTAATACTTTTGAATGCAGGACTTTTACTTGTAACGGAGTATTTCTACACTGTAGTATTGCGACTTTTACTAAATAAGTAATAAGTAAAAGATCCAAGTACTTCTTCCACCACTGTGCAGTAGTGCAGTACGTTTTAAAACAGAAAAAAATACAGCTCTCTCTTTCAATCTCGTGAAGGGCTCATTGCATGGGTGGAATACGGTCTCAAAAAAGTACAAAATGCAAGTCTCCCTCAAAAAAAGGCACACTGTAGTGTTTAAACAAAATTAAAATGCCTTTATTTTATAGCTCTCTCTTTTGTTTTATTTTGAAACTTTTTCACCAAAAGTAGTATTGTGTATCGTGTTTTTGTGTCTTATTATGCATGCTTATTATACATCCATGGCCTTGACACTAGGCAGAGTGGACTGTTGCCATGAGTGTATTAATAATGAGTTTCCACTGCTCTCCAGTGGTCACAGTGAGGAACTGCAACACTAATTTAAATTCATGCTAATACACAGTGCTAATATCAGTAAAGTTGTTATTAAAATCACCTTTACAGCTCGTTATTAATGATATTATTACAATTACCAACAGTGTGAGTTGATCTCGAACATGATAGCAAATAATCTATTTCCGGTGATATACTTTCAAAATGAGACAATTAAACTGAAAATAATCTAAAGAACAGGATCAACATCCTGATTGCGCTCTAATGCAGTTACAGAATACAACTTTACATTCCCCAGAGGGACTACAGATATTTATACTGATTATTATTATTCTTTAGAAGTATCACTAATGGTATTAAAAGTCATGTTAGTATTAAGTAAATTGATTTATTATTATTTGCACATTACATTTTATTATTACATATTATTTGTTTAGTAATATAGAACTTTTATCTAACAAAATAGACCCTGCACCATGTAATACTTTTTATCCTCCGTAGTGAAAATGATGGATGCCTGTGAGCAGAATAAACAGCATGACCTTTGAACTGTGTAGTAAACACACGTTGACAGAAGAGGGCAGCAGATTGAGTTTTATCTGTGGTGGTCAGAACAAGTCCACTGCATCACATATGACACTGAATTTCAGGCAAGCAAAGTTAATACGATCACAATTTTGTGACAAGGTGTCATGCATAAGCTCATATTACCTGTAATTCAAAAAACATTTACATTCCCCAAAATGCTGAATTTTGGAGGAATTAACCCTTATACATCCCTTAAAAAAGTTGCTTATGAGGAAAAATATGTCTGTCAAATTATATGGGCCACAAATGTCATTTTCCACTTTCACTGAGATAAATATTTTAACCAACTTCAGTCCTGATCATAACTACCAAATATTCATTCATTTTTAGAATTTTAACCCTTTAAATGCCTTGAGCTCAAACAGTGCTCAAAAAAGGTGCGGCGGTGCGGCAGCAGAGCCGGTATGAGAAAAGTTTTGAGAAAAAAGTTGTTTTTTTTAACATTAAAGCATGTAAACCTGTTCTGGTAGAAACCCAAAATACAAGTATGAACCTGAAAATAAGAATAATAAGTCCTCTTTAAGTAAAAAAATTCAGATTCCACTAAGATGTACCGGTTGAAAATGCTTTAATTCACTCATATAGCCATCCACACATAATCAAATACAGATGATAGATTGGTAGAAGTAGGCACAAACAGAGCTGTAAGTTCTCCGGGTAGCAGTAGGCACACACAGTATACCTGGAAAATAACCCAACGGCGCTGCTGGACAAATGGACATGGAACGCTGCCTCCTGTCACCACGGCAGCTTTATTCTCAAATGCTGCTAAATTGAATTAAACTCTTCCAAAATAAGTTTTCCAGGAAAATGAATAATTGCAGCTGGAATGAATTTCCTCACCAAATCACGTACAAGTCCAAACAATGCACCACCAAATGTCAACACGGGGTCTACAAATCTAAGCAAGAAACCTAATGTTATACTGTAAGTCTTTCTATGATAAACATCTCTTCCACCGTAACCATATATCTATTCATTTACCAGTCAAACCAAAGTATAGTTACTCATTCCCCAGGTAGCGCAGAAGAAACCTCCCACATGTCAACAGAAGTAAACTATGAGATCATTAATATTTCCTTCCGATTTAAACCTTTACTACTCACCCCAGCACATCAGCCACGTCTTCCTTGTATCCCAGCTCTCTTTGAGTGTTAAACTAATAGCATTACCTGGGTTCCCCTCTGGTATCAGTGCACGCTAACAACCCTCATTGTCAATTTTCCCCATCCGATAATCCAATACTCCATCCCAATTTCTTCTACATCTCCCTTCCCACCCGCCTTGACCTCTTTGACCCCCCCACCCCCACCCCCCCCCCCCCCCCCGCGGGTGTCAGCGCTCAGCTGCTGACGACGCGTCCTGCCCAGGTCTCGTGTTTGGTTCCCGGTTTCAGGTGGGTTATGGTCACCTCCACTGCCTGCATCTTCATGTTTTTGGGAGGGATGGGGAACATTTTGTAGCTCACCTCGTCGCCTTCCATCGGCACATACTCGCCCTCGATGCTTGAGGAGAGGGGAGGAAGGAAAAGAGATTTGACATTCACATAATGAAACAGTGAAAGCAAAGCGGTAGCCGGGCCCGTCACGCTTATGTACTGAACTCGTTCGTCTCCTCTTGGTGCTGGACAATTTTTGTGCATGTTTGGGGGAATTCAGATACTCTTTTTCAAAAATACACTGTTTTAATTCAGGATAATGACAACACTGATGAATAAAAAGGATATGGGCTGTCACAAAGTCAAAAAAATCATGTCCTAATGTCTTTTCCTAACCACTTTTCCTTGACTTCGATGGAAAACGTCATGAGTTCAGGGAAAGACGAGAAGGATAATTCAAAAGGAATTAGGAAAAGACAACCGTGGTGTTAAGAGAATCTGACTGCACTTCACTATGCTCCGTAATTATGATGCAACAGTGGCACGCAGGTCTGCCGTGGTGAAACTACAATGTTCTGAAGATGGACTACAAAAGGCATAAGTTCGCCCCGTGCGTTAAATAGCTTTTACAGTGACAGACTCCTTCTGCTGCTGTAAGACTTTACATCAAAATATAATAAAGGATTATCTGACCTAACATGGACAACCAGTGAAAAATATCACTTCATTACCAAGGTTGGAATTGAAATTAAAAAAGGAATATACGATAAATATTGAGTTAATTGTTCGAGTTATGGAGAAAGGGCAGGGCCATTTAATGTATACTTCTTCCTATTCCTTTTCGGACCTGTAACATTTATTTATGTTGATTATTTGTTTATTGACAGTTTACTGTTCATTTTATTTGTTATTCTTGTTTTTTACTTAGGTATTTGTTACATGTTCGAAATAAATAAATAATCAAAAATAAAGTGAAACAAAATGGTTGTCACTATCCACTCATATTAAACATGAATCCCAATTAGTATATGACTGTATGAAAATAATATGCAAGATAAGCATTTTTTTTTTTTAATGAACGGCAGAATGGTGCGTCGCTTTAAATGTTGCAGCCGCAAGGAATTGTGGGATGACATTAATTCCTTTACTTTCATAAAGGATGGTCCAGTGTATCCTATGCTAAAGGAGAATTCGTTCTGCTCTTAAAGGGACTATATGTAACTTCTTACACGTATAAATCATACCGGGTCGGTCTCCCATGCGCGCTCGCGTGTGGGTACGCGAGCGCGCAGACTCCAACACAAACTACACGGAAGCACCAAAACTGCAAAGTTATATCTAGTGAAGCACGTCTTGCAAAACAGTGTTGGCTCTTCCTGCTTCGCCCACCGCAGCCGCGGTCAGAGGACGGAGTTTCTACTCTGCTCCAGCCTGCTCCTGCTGTCTGCTCCTGCCTGCTTGCACACCGCACTCGTTCTCATCCGCTCGGCTCGCTCCAACTCCAAGTTCACACTACATACTGCAGAAAAGTTAGTTTAGCTGCGGAGCTGCCGCATTTATTTCTACACAAACGTCCACTGCACATTCACTAGATATTCTCAGAGCTAAACTAACTCTTCTGCAGTGTGTAGTGTGCGCGCGTGAACGTGGAGTTGGAGCGAGCCGAGCGGGTGAGAACGGGCGCGGTGTGCAAGCAGGCAGGAGCAGACAGCAGGAGCAGACTGGAGCAGAGTAGAAACTCCGTCCTCTACGACCGCGGCTCGGGTGGGCGAAGCAGGAAGAGCCAACACTGTTTTGCAAGACTGGCTTCACTAGATATAACTTTGCAGTTTTGGTGCTTCCGTGTAGTTTGTGTTGGAGTCTGCTCGCGAGCGCGCATGGGACACCGACCCGGTATGATTTATACGTGTAAGAAGTTACATATAGTCCCTTTAAAATGGCTGCCACTTAATATTTCCGGGTAATTTCAATCCATTGGGAACCTTCCTAAGCAAAAAAAGACTTTTCAATCGCAGCCATAGATCTATTTCTCAGCCAACACAAGTCTAAGCATCTGAACTTTGCATGGCAAAATCTGTGCACCAACTATGTTTTTTTGTAGTTCAACTGCTAATATTTTCACACAGGATTACAGCATTGATGGTGAAGTGGTCTCTTTGCCAAGTAAGGCCGGAGATGTACTTGCTTTTTAACCACACGTTTGTGTAGACAACGGGCTGCGTCGTGAACGAAATTGTTTACATACTTGCCTACAGTATGTATTATGCGTGTTACTGGAGGATTCAACTAGAGGACACACCAGAGAACTCAGACCGTCTGTCAGTCTGTCTGTCTGTTTGTCTGTTCATCCAATGTTCATCCGCATGGACCCCATGGAGTGCTTTGTCGAATTTGGTGCAATTTGGACATGGATATCAATAAACAATAAACTTTGAATAAACAAGCAAACGGCGCTCTATTCAGCAGTGGGGGCGGGGCTTCAGGGCTCTGCAGACTGAGTCAAACATGTCGTCCGCAGCAGCAGACCGCAGCTTATTAACTGCAGTTCACTTTGGCTGCTGGATCCCGGATATAGCCTGCTAACGATACATGAATGCTGGATAATGATATAACTAAACTTTCTTCACTTCCCTGGAGTCAACGAGCACAAGGGGATAGCCTACTGCAACAGCGGCACTCTGCCATTGCAACTCAAATTGTGTATGTTTTTGCCACACTAACTTATAACGTTACCGCCGGCAAAATACCTCAATTCATTAAATCCATGCTCTGCTTTATAACTGCGGTGGTTATATCAAAACAAGCGACTAATATGCCTATTTGGGAATTAATACCTCTGCTAAGCGTATTTCATCAATGTTGCAGCCGGTACTACTTGTGCGACTTGGGTGTGTTTTCCCCCATGAGTAAGACGGTATTGAGAGTGAGTACAATCACTTTGTGAGCTCCCATCTCCCACAAAGTGATTGCACTCCTCTACGGACTGTATTCCTCGTTGTAAGACTTGATACTAACTTATAACACTAATAACGTTACTGCTAGCAAAATACCTCTGCTTATTAAATCCACGCTCTACTTTATAGCCGAGGTGCTTATGTCAAAGTAAGCGACTAATAGGTCTATTTGGATATTACCTCTGCTAAGTGTATTTCACCGATGTTTCTGTCGGCGAGTAACCACGACCTGGGTGTGTTTTTTTCACGTAAACCAGAGTGTATTTCACTGGTGTTTCTGACCGTGAGTTACCGCGACTTTGGTGTGTTTTTTCCTGTGAACCAGAGTGTATTTCACCGATGTTTCTGACTGTGAGTAGCCGCGACCTGGGTGTGTTTTTTTCCGTGAACCAGAGTGTGTTTCACCGAGGTTTCTGACCGCGAGCAGCCGCGACTTGGGTGTGTGATGCAACTCTGTCATGGCAGGTGTATTGCTGAGGACCCAAGTTGTTTGTTTAAGCATTTCTTGAGAAAGCTGCAAGTAGCAACTCCACAGGCCAGGTATTCAGCCCGTTCTGAGCGGGCACTGCACCAGTTTTGTTAATTCTGAGATCACGGCAGAAAAAACGACAGTGGCATCATCGTAGATGGTATGTAAGGCTCCTAACTCAAGCACGTTTGTACGTACATACGCAAGTATGATTCTAATCGTTCTCCTAGACTGCCCCAACCATTTATGTGCGCATTGCATCTTGCAGACGCGTAGCGTTAATTTCTGAGGACGTGCACAACCAATGCTCCAAACGGACGCACAATACACGAGGCAGCGGTCATGCACACACGTACTTAAAAACAAGTATCTGGCTTAAGTGTCTATTTGACTCACAAGACTGCCATTAGTCCCAGTTTGTGCCTTCCAGTCACAGAGTAAAGACTCTTCTAAACATCTGGAGGAAGTTAAGTGATAAAAAACTTTTTATCAGACTTTTAACCCGTATCTCAAGTTGCGACTGGATTTTCCATCCAGGTAACCTGAAATGACATGTCCTCCTTGCTTGTTGTCATTTTGTAAAACACCATCAAAATATTATCACGTTATTTTGTATGACAATATGAAAGAAATATTGGGGAAAAAAAGGATCAATTAACAGACAATAAAATTTGCCATTTTGGTTCATGTTGCACAAATTGAGCAAGGCTATGTCATTTCCAGCTTCCATCTTTGTTTCGATTAATAAAAAGAGATACGGGTAAAAATCTTTTTTTATTGTGAAACAGATGGAAAATCTTTTCATACACAGGGTTTGAAGAGAAAACAAAGAACACTGTCCATCACTTGTACTCATATTGTTGATGATGTTTTGGTCCTCAGACCTTCATACAGAGAAACAGCACCCTACATATATAGAGGCTATAGGCTCTCGCTCTGGAAAATCCACCAATCAGAGGGCTTCAGCTACACTTTCCACTTCGCAGTGTGCATTCAAATTAAAGTCAAGGAGCTCTTCAAACATAAAAACACATGTGATACTGAACAAGTCCAATTGCAAATTTTTGAAGTAAGAAAGAGAGAATCACACACTACAGTATGAACTATTTTATTGCGTACTGTTTTACAGTATACACTGTGCTGCTGTGTTGCATGTGTTTTAAGTGTGTGTGTGTTTGCATACACTGCTGATGTCTATGTGTTTTAAGCCTGTGGGTGATAACAAAGGCAACGTGGTGAAGGTCATCAGATATTCTGTTGCCCTCCTACACACTCCTGCCAGTCCTGCCTGTGTGTGTGTGTGTGTGTGTGCGTGTGTGTGTGTGTGTGTGTGTGTGTGTGTGTGTGTGTGTGTGTGTGTGTGTGTGTTTCCCTCTACTCCTACACAGACCTTGACATCGTTTGAGGTCAGTGATTAAAAGCAGCCCTCTCACACACCCCACCAGAGACAATGGGGAAAAACACACACTCATTGTCAAACTTCACCGACAACATAACCTCACTGAACCACTGAGTGTATGTGTGCACGCATTCACACCAATTGTTGACGCTTGTCTCTTCACATCATTTCTACATAACCTGATTAGTCATTAGAACATATTATGGTAAGATAAATAGATTTTTTTTTCAGAATACTGTCCTCTTTCTTCCATATTTTGAAGGACAGCAATCACTTTACATTCAACCCCTCCAAATGCACTCCCCAGGATGCTTACACGTGTCAAATTATCCTCAATTCATCCTCACGGGACATGCACACACTTACTCTGAGATGTGGACAAAGATGTCGCTGCCCCCGTCGACTGGTGTGATGAAGCCATGGCCTTTAGAGCGGGAAAAACATTTACACACACCATTTAACGCTGGACCCTGTGCTGCAAGAGCCGTCCTGCACGGAGAGACAGACAGAGGGTTGGAAAAAAAAGTGAGTGATGAAGAGCATCCAGCTATGTCAGTGTATCAACAAAATACACTGATCATTTTGATTGGCTAGCAGAGGAAAATTCTTTCTTTTCCTGTTACATTATGACCCTATCAAACACTTACAGTAATATACAAGAGATAACATAATTTGTAATTTAGTTTTTAAATGCACAAGGAAGGGAATTCTGACATTTTGAAGTAGAAAAGTGCACTCAGTAGAGTGTCTCCCTCTGCCCTCCCAAACAAAGAAGAGCTGAATCTCACCTAATTGGTGGCGGTAAAGGTAACAACAACAGGGATGTAGTCATCTCGTATTGAGCCTAACTTTAGTGGATCATAACGTATCGGGTATAGGAATTAATCTGTAGATCTGTAGAAACATTTCTATGGATGTCAATTTTTGAGCTACAACAAAGGCTAAAATGTGGCCTGCTGCTGACTAGAGAAGGCTTGTTTTTAGCCGAGCCAATTGCCAGAAATCAGAGGTTGTTGCGGGCTGAGTTTTCAAGCTAGAGTGAAGATAATGATATCATATGAAACTAAAAAACCCAAGGAATCCATTGGTACCAACCATGTCATGCTAGCTTGTTGGGAAGATGTGAATGAAAATGGGTTCTATGGGTACCCACGAGTCTCCCCTTTACAGACATGCCTACTTTATGATAATCACATGCAGTTTTTTGAATGCAGCATAAATGTGTTATTTTCACCTATTCTAAAATTATGTATTTGAGTACTGTATACTGGGGTCCCTAAACAGTCTTGAATTACATAAATTGGGTATCACTGTAAAGCTGAGACTCTTGTGGATCCAATGAGCCCATTTGTAGTCATGTGTGATGATGTTAGTCTCCATAGTAGCCATTTCATATAGTGAGACCATTTTTTTTAAACTTGACCTCACTGTAGAAAATGACCTGTGGTGAACTCTAGGATAATCACATCACACAATCACACATCATGAAACTTTACAGCCACAAACTAGAGACCTAAGGCATTCAGAGGATGGATGGCTTGTCTAGCTAGATTGACAATAAGGGGGTTTCTGAGCAGTATCCAGAACAGAAGCTCTCGCCATCCAATCGCCGAAAAATGCAATTCTTGCAGAAACCTCCAAATGTCAAAAGTTTTTGAAACCAAATCACAGCATGGCTTTTTCTATGGTGTTCCTCGAGGTCTTGGTGTCTTAATGTGGTATTTTGGAGGGATTATTGATCATTTTTTATCAATTCTCAATCAATTCTAAATTTAGCACCAAATCTGTGTAACAAACGGCATCACCCAAAAAACTGCTGCAACAACTTATGAGACATAATAGAGCATGGGAATGGCCATCACAAACTTATATCATCATGTTCAACGCCCTTATACACGGTCACAATTTATTTTAATTGATTTATTAATTTATTAATTATTTTTTATTTATTATTAATGACTAGAACAACTCGACATACAGTGCTGAGGTACATCTCAAATTAATCTTCAGATTCCCAGCTTTCAGATGATGTACACCACTTCTATGTGACATCTACTGCTGACCTGCTATCGCCCCCTAAAGAACCCCTGTACCCCCCTAAAAAAGAAAAAAATGGGTCTATTGTGGGTCTCAGGAAGACTCAGCACAGCCCAACAACAATTCCTCTCTTACCGCCTCATCACAGCAAGAAAACTACTACTTATGTGACATCTACTGTTGACTTTTTACCTACCCCTGAACATCCCCTGTGCCCCACCCATACCCCTCTAAAAAAAAAGGAGGCAGAATGGTAAGGGGTCAAGGACCTTTAATGAGTATGCTAGCATTGTCATGGCAACAACTGTAAGAGTAGGGGATAACTTTGTCACAAGTACAGGGATGCTAAACAAAGAAAACTTAGTGACTGAATGGCCCTGTGGTGACCTGCGTCCAGTTGTCAAAAAAATATTTTAATATCTGAACAGGCTGATCATGTGCCGTGTCCAATAGAAACAGCAGAAATGATACGAGACAACTTAAGTGAGTAGGTTTAGACTAGCTTCTGTTCTGCCTTTAACTCCATTCAAGATTCAACTAAAGAGTTCAGCAAGCTTCACTTACTCCACTGGAAACATGGCAGCTAATATTACACTTGTGTGTGTGTGTGTCTGTCCACTCACTGTGAGACGGTCCTGGTTCTGCGTGTGGGCAGAGGGCTGGGGATGAGGCAGCCTCTCATGGGGGAAGGTGAGCGGTCTCTCTGTCTGTAGGCTGGAGGATGCAGGGATTCTGACAGGACAAAAAACAGTGTGTCACATCATGACAAATAACACACGATTGTACACTGTGTTGGCTGGTTCTGTACTACACTTCCAGGAAACAGACACCAGTCAGCAGTATAGTGACTAAGTATCAGTGGTGGAAGAAGTATTCAGATCGTTTACTTAAGTAAACACTCATTTTTGGCGAGGAAAAACTGGCATGTCCATTTTCAAAGGGGTCTCTTGACCTCTGACCTCAAGATATGTGAATGAATATGGGTTCTATGGGTACCCACGAGTCTCCCCTTTACAGACATGCCCACTTTATGATAATCACATGCAGTTTGGGGCAAGTCATAGTCCAGTCAGCACACTGACAGCTGTTGTTGCCTGTTGGGCTTGAGGTTGCCATGTTATGATTTGAGCATATTTTTTATGCTAAATGCAGTACCTGCGAGGGTTTCTGAAAAATACTTGTCATTGTTTTGTTTTGCTAATTGATTTCCAATAATAAATATATACATTATGTTTGCATAAAGCAGCATATTTGTCCACTCCCATGTTGATAAGAGAATTAAATACTTTACAAATCTCCCTTTAAGGGACATTTTGAACAGATGCGATTAACACGATTAACTATGGACAATCATGTGATTAAACGCGATTAGATATTTTAATAGAGTCACAGCCCTAGTCAAAACATCTGCTGTATTAGCCATGTGTTTACTACGTGTTTATTTGCATAAAGAGCGGGGAAGTGAGATCAGATCACAAGTGGTCACTCCTATTATGAACTCCAAAAGTGCTGGATTCTCTTTCCCATAATGCAAGTTCTTTCAAATATTTTTTTATTGAGCCAAGGACTGTATGTTCAGCATTGTGTCAATGCTCATTTCCATTTACAGGTAAGAATCACCAAACCACATTCCTTTGCATTCACAAATATGGATAATACGGATAATATAATAGATATAGTATTGCATTCTGAGAACTGTATCAAAAATAAATGAAAGCAAAAGGGAAAGGAAAGAAAATCTTCAAATAAAGGAAATAAACAATTAAATTAACTAAAACTAACTAAACTAAACTAAATCGACAAAGATAAAATAAATATGTATATGCTAAAGTAACGGAGACATAATTCAAATGTAATTCTAGGAATAGGAGCGCATCACTGATATTCGAAGATTTGATTTTTATTTGTATTTGTATTTGATAGGGACGATGCAATTTAACATAGTTCCAATACAGGGTATGAAACTGATGTGCTGCACAGAAAGTTTATAGCTACTGCTAAATTTCAACTTGTGTCCCTAGTTGGCCTTTTACATGTACAGAATAATTAAAATATACAACTATCTATATGACAAAACCACAATACACTGCAAATATGAAAATACAATAAAATACACATCATACATAGCCTACCACAACACACTAATACACATACACCAATACCCCATGGTAATTTACAGTAAAATGAGCTAAAAATGGATACAGCTCTGGTTTGCTTTTAGCCAGCACTTGACCTTTGTTGTGAAGGACTTTATATTTGGAATTAATTTGATTTCGGTTGGTAATGTGTTCCAGAGTTGGCAGCCCTTTATGGAGAAAGCTGATTGTCCAAATGTAGTTCTACGATGTGGTATTTTACAGTTGCCCTTCACCATGCTCCTAGTTACTCTATTACCTTTTGTCTTTGGATATATCTGGAAAGAGGCTCTGGGGCTAGACTATTAACACATTTAAAGACTAATTTGAGAAAACAAAAATTAGTAAAGCTCTCAAAGCTAAGTATATTGTGTCTTTTTAGTATGTGAAAATGATGCCACCAGACAGGCTTTTTGTCCATTATTTATTTATTCCTTATCTATCTCCTGTTTCTCTGTCCCCTAACCTTCTCTCACTCACCAGCTCATTAGATTAGATAAAAGAAACTGTGCATAAGTATAGGCTACAACTCAGGACCATCAAACTGTGGGAGTCTGCCATTTAAGACACATCTTGTCCTTTCCAAATATAAGGTACTAATTAGAGCACACGGCCAGACCATAGGAGGTAGGAACAGTTGTTTCTTTCCATGACTAAGTAGTAGTTTTCTTGCTGTGATGAGGCAGTAAGAGAGGAATTGTTGTTGGGCTGTGCTGAGTCTTCCTGAGACCCACAATAGACCCAATTTTGTCTTTTTTAGGGGGGACAGGGGGTCTTTTGGGGGAGATAGCAGGTCAGCAGTAGATGTCACATAGAAGTGGTGTACATCATCTGAAAGCTGAGAATCTGATGATTAATTTGAGATGTAGCTCAGCACTGTGTGTCAAGTTGTTCTAGTTATTAATCAGATATAAACATTAATTAATTAATTAATTAATTAATTAATTAATTAATTAATGGTCTCACAATATGAAAGGAATACTAACATCATCACACATGAATACAATTGGGCTCATTGGATCCACAAGAGTCTCAACTTTACAGTCAAAGCTAATTTATGTAATTCCAAGACTGTTTAGGGACCCCAGTATGCAGAAATATTCAGATACACCATTTTTAGAATAGACGCAAATAACATATTTATATATTTATACTGCACGCAAAAAAAACTACATGTGATTATCATAAAGTGGGCATGTCTGTAAAGGGCAGACTCGTGGGTACCCATAGAGCCCATTTTCATTCACATATCTTGAGGTCAGAGGTCAAGGGACCCCTTTGAAAATGGCCATGCCAATTTTTGCCAACGATCTTCCCGACACATAGTTTTGTGTTGTTAATTAATTTCCAATAATAAATATTTACATACATTTGCATAAAGCAAGCATATTTGCCCACTCCCATGTTGATAAGAGTATTAACTACTTGACAAATCTCCCTTTAAGGTGCTTTTTGAACAGATAAAAAATGTGTGATTAATTTGCGATTAATCGCAATTAAATATTTGAATCCATTGACAGCCCCAATTTATAGTGTGGTAGTTTCTGATTTGATGTAAGTGGAACCTAGATATACTTAAGTAGCCTACACGCATGAGATGCTTATGAAGCTTATGTTGTACTTTAACAAATGTATTAAATATGTACTGTTTTGGTAGGCAAAAGTAACCATGAACACATCAAGTAGAATCTCATTATATTTAATCATATCTTGAATATGAATTTGAACATACCAAATACAACCTAAGAGGTTTCAAGATAATACAGCTTTAGTTTACTTTCTGAAGAGATAAAGGGGTTTCTGAGGTATCTTAAGTGCAGTTTCAGAAAATATACTTCTGCATACTTTTTTGTTGGTTTGTTTGTTTTGTTGTTTGCTTTTTTTTTTATTACATGGGAGCATGGGTGTGGAGGGAAGGGAATGGACGGGGGGTATGAGAATACTCAGTGTACTGTTATGCTTGTCTGTTCATCCATTGGCGACTGCTGATTATTGTACACTTTCCCGAATTTAAATATGACAGTAAACTGATCTTCATGTGTAAAATCAGTGAAGTGCCCCTTTAAGATAGGTTATGATACAGTGCTGTACATTTGGTCAACAGTCTTAGGGTACTTTACCTGGTGACCCTGGAGAACGTGGGGATCCTGCAAAGGTCATCGGAGGGGTCGTGGCCCGAGATGACATCGTGGAAGAGGTGGAGTCAAAGGATGGGGAAGAAGGAGTGGGGGGGGGGTCTCTCAAATGGGAGCACAGCAGAGGATGTTAAACACCTGGGGAGACGAGGACAGGAGGAGATGTTAAGAGTCTTGGAACTGATCGTAGTGACGAGCAAACATATTCACCAGCATCCCCTGCTTAATGCACCAGCACACACTAATGTAAGAGTATTACTTAAAAACACGTCTTTGTTCAGCTTCTTGAAAAGCATCATCTCCTCCTTACCCCTAAAAACACAACACACACTGAATCAGTGACCTGCTGGAGCCATTCTCAGAGCCCCCGTTACCGGGGCAACACTAGTTTGAGGAGAACAGTCCCCTCATTCACCTCGGCGCGGGACTTACATCATCAGCCATGACATCACAAGCTATGTCAACCAAATAGGGAAAGGCAAAAAAGAAAACCTCCATTAACTGAACTTTCCGTTACTTATATTGTTCAAAGAGAAGAGAAAAAACATGAGAGGGGGCTGTTAGACAAATATAATAAAAGGAAACAATGACCAAGGCACCAGGAGTAGGTTAGTGAGCTCCTGGACTCAATATTTCTCAGTAATTCTATGGTTGTTGAATGAAGAGGGGGGAGATTTTCCATTTTCCAGGTTTTCAAAAACATAATTTAAAGGAACAGTGTGTAACATTTCAAGCGATCTATTAATGGATTATAATATTGATAACTATGTTTTCATTAGTGTATAATCACCTAAAACTAAGAATTGTTGTGTTTTCGTTAGCTTAGAATGAGCCCTTCATATCTACATAGGGAGCGGATCCTCTCCATGGAGTCCGCCATGTTTCCACAGTAGCCCAGAACGGACAAACTAAACACTGGCTTTAGTGAGAGCCTTTCGCATTTTTACGTTACAGTCCCTAAAGGTCACCGTAGTTCTTCGACACTATTGTGAAATATCATACTACCTATCATACTGTCCCTTTAAGAGTATTACAGATACCATAAGTTAAATTCCCAATTTCAGCAAAGCAAAGGATGAAAACAAAGATAATTTAAGCACTTCGTAAGGCTTAAGCAACTTTGATGCTTTTGTTATTTAGAGGTTTTCTACTGTGTATTTCTACTCTAGGGACGCCAGTCTCGCTCTGTCAGTTTCTCAGTTGGTCCACCACTTTGGTTCTGAAATGTCTCAATAACTATTGGACAGATTAGATTGCTATGAAATCTTTTTACAGGCAGTCATGGTACCCATAGGATAAACTGAAATAACTGTGGTGATTCCTTAATGTTTCATCTACATCCATCATCAGGTACAAATTTTACTTTGTCCAAGACTTTGGTTTACGACCAAATATGTGCAGAATTAACAGCATTCCCATCAGCCTCAGCTGTTCCCAGGCGGCTACCTCCGGGTCTGTGTGAAGTGAAGCCAATGCAGAGGTGCCTTAAACTTGCATTATTTCTAATAGCCAGCAGGGGGCGACTCCTCTGGTTGCAAAAAGAAGTCTGATTGTATAGAAGTCTATGAGAAAATGAGCCTACTTCTCACTTGATTTATTACCTTAGTAAACATTGTAAACATGAGTTTATGGTCTCAATCGCTAGTTTTAAGTCTTCTTCAATACAGCATGATGTTCATTTAGTAAATTAAGGTCCCATTTCCCGAGTCAAATAGACCATAAAGCAGGGTATGCTTTAGGGCGTGGCTACCTTGTGATTGACAGGTCGCTACCACGGCGTTGTCCGGTCTGGGAGTTGTTCGTGTTTTCGCCTTACAACTTTAACCCTTTCACAGTGTGTTTTCAGTTCATGAAAGTCAATTGTCAACATTCTGGGCACCTAAAAATGTCTCATTCAGTGTTCGGTTGTACTCAGCTCCACTCTCTTGTGTCACTTCTGGTTCCAAAAAAGCAAGATAGTGACGGCCAAAATGCTGAACTCAAGGCTTCAAAATGGCAGTTCGTAAACCAATGGGTGACGTCACGGTGACTATGTCCACTTCTTATATACAGTCTATGGCTGTACCATTAGTGCTAATTAGCAAATGATAGCACGCAAACACGCTAAACTAAGATGGTGAACCTAGTAATTATATTATGTAAGGGATAAAGTATACATTATCCAGCTTATTACATGGCTACTTACTAAATAGATCAATAGATTCACACAAAATATTTATTTAAAAATTATTTTATTGCTTCCGCTGAAAAAAAATAATAGTCTTCTCGCTGTGTACGGAGATCAGAACTGCGTTCATAGCAACGCTCTGTTATTCACAGCAGCGGTCTGGTCTAAAGAAATAACAGACTGTAGAATGCCGTAGTTGACCAATCAGAATCGAGTATTCAACAAAGCTGTGTAATAAACCTGCTTAACATTACCATGTTAGCATTGTCACTGTGAGCATGTTAGCATTTAGCTCAAAGCACCACTGTGCCTAAGTCCATGGCTGTAGACTCTTAGTCGTGTTCTAATTGATTTCACGATGCAAGCTGTCTATAGACTACAATTAGCTCCTTTAACCCTAACCTGTTTTCGCTAATTTGTATTCGCTAATATAATTCGCTAATTTCACTAACTTTTCATTTTTTGCATCAAGCTTGAAATTAAATGGCATCTGACTATGAAATGAAATTGTATAATTATAAGGAAATCTGTTTTAGAAGGTTTGTTTTTTTAAAGAGAACTGCTGTTACTTCCTGTGGCTGTCAGGTGGTTGACAGAAAGCAGCACTGATAAGATAACATATAGTCAGGCACAATTCAGTATTGATAAAATGGAACAAAGGCAGATCAAGATGTTAACAGACTCTTGGAAGATCCCCAGATTCACTGCTTAGTGTTAATCCTGAGCAGGTCTCTTATCTCTGCTGGTTCTGGGTGAGAGTTTTATCAAAGCTCAGCGTTCATACAGCTGCACACATTGGCAGCAGGAGCCTGAATACATGTTACAGTTTCAAAGCACAGAGCAGAGTGTCTGATCCATCTTAACCCAATAGACATGAAGATAATGCAATCACAGCCTCTCTGGGCGGCATGTTTCCTGCAGGAGGAAAGCAGGGTTATGACTGGCAATCCATACACACACATTCTCACTTACAAACACACCCGCATATACACTTTTCAATGATTTATTCACACAGTGACAAGAACTCCAGCTAATGTGGATGTGAATCAACTCAAACACACTCAAGATTATTGATTTAAAATCACTGCAGAGATGTAAATAAAACAGGAAATACAAGGCGTGGAGAGAATATAGGTGGTTGAGAACAACAACAGGGAGGGAGAGAGGGTCTTTAGAAGCAACAGAGAGGGGGGAGGAGAATGAAACGGAAAAGTGGAAGATAAGCAAGAGAAAATGCCCGAGGGAGGCTCTGAAGACATGATAAGGTGAGTACAGATTTAGCCTGTGAAATCTTACTCTTCACTGCATGCTGCTTTTAAGGGTCATAATGATGGTTTGCCATGTTTTGGCCACCTAACTACAAATCCCATAACCTTAATGGTTAATGGTTTATATTCCTGCTGATGATTTTCCCAAGCATACAGTAACTTTTTATATAGATTTCCTGCTTTTCAAAGTAGCAGTTGATTTCAGTTTATCCCAGAATAGGTAGGAAATTAACTTGCTTGAGGTTGGTTATCTATCACTTTAAACATTTTATCGCCTTTGTATTTTCAGTCACGGAATTAATTCGGCTTCTACAAGGCACTCATTACTAGGGCTGGGTATCGGTACTCGATGTATCCACATATAACGGTCCATATGATACCTTATGAAAAGTTATTTGTCATTTTTTGTGCGTTCACCTACGAATGTCCAGAAACCCATGTCAATTTCCGCACGGTACATGCATACAGTCTTTGGAAAATAAACTTCCGTCACAACAACTTGGATAGGTTTAGGCAACAAAATTACTTAGTTAGGTTTAAGAAAAGATCATGGTTTGGGTTAAAATAACTATGGAAGTGGCGTTATTTAAGTATGGAAGTTGCGTGATAAATAAGTCAACGTATGGGTTAAAATAACTACAGAAGTGACGTTACTGAAGTACGGAAATTACGTGACAGTGAAATCAACGCTGACTTTTGGTTTTGCACGGGACACGAACACCGGTCTCGTGGGCGAAAGTCTGGTGTTTTGGTCACTCACCCATCCACCGTGACCTCATCTCTACCTGGCGTTTGTCGCTCTTTATATTTCCCAGTTTAACGATTACGTGGATAAAATACATGGCAGTCAAACAATGCCTGCAATCGATCCTTTTTGTGCCCAGATGTAGAAAAAAATACTATTTGTATGGTTTTGCTCGCAGCCAATCACCGCAAACCTTCTTTGATTTAATGCGACGTGTGACTGGCCCATGAGCAGCAGCTCCAATCCATAGAGCCGGGATCGCCTGCCTGCACATGGCTCTGAACACGGAGACGGCAACAGTGCTGACAGAGCTAACAGCTTTAATGTGGGGGGGAGTGGTGGGTGGGCGTTAAGCAACCGAAATTTATAACACATTAATTATTTTACTGTATAAAATTGAGGAAGACATAGTAAAAATGTGGAAAAGAGGCCATGATGAAAGGCAGCAGGTTGTAGTAAGCAGCAGTAAAAATCGTTAAAAAATATGCTAAACATGCACGTGGAATAAGAAAAGCTGAGTCATTGAAGGTGTAAAACAGGAAGAGATAAAAGAGCAGGAGTATGGAAGATAAGGACAGAGAGATTGTGAAAGGAGGTCAGACATGATAACATGCCTGTGTGCGTTTGTAGAAGTTACCACCTGAAATGTGTATCCATACATAAACACCGGCAGAACTATTTCCCGCAGACACACACACTAATCTGTTTAGGAAACTCATACAAAAAGAATTCAAACCACAGCCGCTCCATTGACGTAAGAACTGAGGACTAATTTTCCTCTTGGGGAACATATAAGTTAAGTTACAGTCTGCCCCCGCAAGGCTTTCAGCAACAGTGTTCAACTTCAATGCCTCCAGTCACAACTACATGTCATTTTTGGACTGAAACGTACTTAATTTTTGATCATTTATTCAGAACTAGCACAGTGCCCATTTGGTCGATTGCTTGCATTAATGTACGAGGACCTGTAGATTATATAGAGTGCTGCGCTGACGTATTTTTGTAGGCCAACCAGGAAATTAGCATCGCCCTGGTTCAATCGACAAAAACTATGGGATTTTTAAATTGGGTTTTGGATTATTGCAGAAAATAAGCTCTGTGGCAAACAAACGTTAGACGTTTTGTTCAGCAAAATAATCTTCACAAATGAACACCACTTTTATGATTTTTTGAAGTGTGAATGCAATCACCAGAAGTAAAAAGCTAACGTTAGGCTATAAATGACCTACACCACGGAGTGCGAGTATACACAACGAGGCGGTAAAGGCAGACTAGTCGGCGTGATGATGTTTAGTAATCTCATTTAACCACTTGTTTTAAGACGAATAAGGCTTCAAAATTCACGAGTGGGGTATTTATTGATGCATTTTATGTCGTAGAACAAAACGTTAAAATCTCTTCAGCTTGTGTTAACCACAGCTAGCACAGTTAAAAACCCATTCAAAAAACCCATTGACTTCCAGACGAGGGAACCGGAAGTGATAAAATGCTAACTCATTTCCCGGTTTTAGGACTCATTCTTGTAGCACTCTATGGCAAAAGGGCAAGCAAAATGGCCTATTTGGCAATAACTCGGATTAAAACCCAATGCTAATAGGGAAACTGATAACGTTAATGAGGCAATCTTTAAAGTTTTGTCATGAAGCGGTGCGGAGGATGGAACAAAACCAGGTTGCAGCGAAAACCATCCAACATTAAAGATCTAAGTAAGCGCTCTACAGATATTGAGCGCCATCGTCAAATATCTAATACCAGTGTTGTCACGAGTTTATTAACTGGTGGGAAAACGTCCTCACCGTAGCATCCCTAATTTGGATAGAGTACGCCAAATTACATTTAAGCTTCACACTGAGATTTATGAAATTTCTAGGGCTGCCTCCTCTTAGTTGATTAGTCGACTAATCTGTCGTTTTGGTCTTAGTCGACTAAGATTTCTTTAGTTGATTATTTTTGTAATGCTTTTTCATGATGAATTACTTATTTACAAGAAACTTGTGATTACATCTCTGGTAAACACAAGATTTAAAGTGGTGCTTTTGTGTGATTTTTTTTGTGGAGAGACTCAGTTTTGCAGATCCGACAAACTTGTACGAGTGTTTGTCGACATAGAATTTCTTTAATCGAGGACAGCCCGAGAAATTTCATATTAATATTCATCATATACTTTTTCATAAAGGTTTATTTTCTATCTGAATGCGAGTTAAAAAATGAATAGTGGAAAGCAAAATGTTTGGAGCATTAAAACATTATCTAAAAAGTTATTTTGGGTATGAAATCAGCTGTCTGACTGCCAGTACTTATTAGCCTATCATTATCAATAATGATCACTACTGTAATAGTGGAACTACAGCTTTGGCAACCGCAAATAAATGATTTCTTTTCTTTTACTAGGGCTGCCAGTCGATAAAAATATTTAGTCGGGATTAATCACACTTTTTTTCACACTGACACACTGACAGCTGTTCCTGCATAATGGGCTTGAGTTTGCCATGTTATGATTTGATCATATACTGTATATTTTTTATGCTAAATGCAGTACTTGTGAGGTTTTTTTGACGATATTTGTCATTGTTTTATTATTAATTGATTTCCAATAATAAATATATACATACATTTGCATAAAGCAAGCATATTTGCCCATAAACCCTCACAGGTACTGCATTTAGCATAAAAAATATACAGTATATGATCAAATCATAACATGGCAAACACACGCCCATTAGGCAGCAACAGCTGTCAGTGTGTCAGTGTGCTGACTTGACTATGACTTGCCCCAAACTGCATGTGATTATCATAAAGTGGGCATGTCTGTAAAGGGGAGACTCGTGGGTACCTATAGAGCCCATTTCCATTCACATATCTTGAGGTCAGAGGTCAAGGGACCCCTTTGAAAAGGGCCATGCCAGTTTTTCCTCGCCAAAATAGGTTTTCTATTTTCACATACCAGTGTCTTCACTCTAGCTTTAAAACTGAGCCTGCGTTATTATCGTGTTATTATCACGTTATTATCGCTTTAACTTTGACTTACTGTAATTCCTTTCTTTTAAACACAGCATCTGCTCTTCGTCGACCTCCCTCTCTCATACACTGACACACTGGACTAGACCTGTGTCCTCTGGAATTTTCCATGATAGTGCTCTCCAATCACCACCACCAGGGACCCTGCTGATGCAGCAAATAACACACACACACACACACACACACACACTTAGGCCAACACACACACTACCCATGTGATGAGGCCATTATACTGTATGACCACAGTCTCTGGATAATACATTTCATGAAGCCATGCAGACTCCATTCACTGGTGTAGAGTTTCAGTCTGGCACTCTCTGCCAGTCTGGATCCATTCATCTAAAGCTGCATTCACAGAGAAAGGAATCTAATTTGTAAAGGGATAGGCCTTGCCATTTCTATAGCAGTAATTGTATGTGTTGCTACTTTGTACTATGGATTTATGTAACACACTAATGTGAGAGTAATCGACCTACTGCCAGTTTACAGAATCTACATTTTCTGTCCTAAACACAGAGATCTTCTACCACACAGGATTTGTGTTGCATGTAGCAGCTACAGCAGTTTTTATTCAAATAAAAAGTAGAAGAACTGGTAGTGTGAGCAACGACACAGACGAAATGCTATTGCTGGTGAATACAGAGATTTTTTCACCATGCTTCTGACTGAATCCATATATTAGTCTTAATTGACTGTTAAAGGGTAACTTTGGTATTTTCTCAGATTTTTAGATTTCAAAACAAGACTTCTCCTTGAGTGAGACTTGGTTAGACACAATAACAAACTGACCGGATCAAGCAAAAGGTGAAGGTAAAGTAAAATGTTTTATTTCTCTGTAGGGTCCTTTCCATAATGTTGTCAGACACTTATAATAACAATCTGAGCCTGTCAGTGGCAAAAACAAGCACTTTTCGTGGACGTACATTGACAGTGTAAAATATCTCGAAAGGATTACATTACAGCCCGTTTCATGGCTGCCGGTTACAGCATTCTATCCTCAACACTGGATCAATTTCAAAAAGTGTTGTCCCCATTAGTCACTTAGACACAAAAACATGGGAATATAGGGTCCAGGTTGAACTAGAAATTACCACCTCATGGTTGTATCCTTCGCCAACCAGTCAATTACAGTTTACATCCACGTCTGTCCAAAATGTCATCACTTCATAATTGTATCCTATTGGACATTTCTCTGAAATTGTCATAATTAGCGAATTAATTCTTGAGTTATGGCCAAAAAGCGTGTTTTGTGAGGTCACAGTGACCTTTGACCATCAAAATCTAATCAGTTTATCTTTGAGCCCAAGTGAACGTTTGTGCCAAATTTAAAGAAATTCCCTCCAGGTGTTCTGGAGATATCACATTCACGAGAATTGGACAGACGTGAGGTCAGAGTGATCTTTGACCACCAAAATCTAATCAGTTCATCCTTGAGTCCAAGTGGATGTTCCCTGCAGGCGTTCCTGGGCATCTCACGTTCCTGATCACATTCGAAAAATGGTCTGGATGGACGGACCCGAAAAAATAATACCTCTGGCTACCGCTGTCGCCGGTACGGAGGCAAAAATATACCAAAGTTACCCTTTAACTGATCACTTTCAGTCGTATCTGAGCTGTGTTAAGTCACTGCTGATGCAAAACCAAACATTTCCTACTGCTGAATAACCCAAACTCTATTTGCGGCAGTTTTTCTCCAATAAAAAATGGACTATAAGCCGGGTGTCCAGCAAATGTTCCGGGGACTTTTAGTCCCTGGAACTACTTTTCAAGGAACTAAAAGGTTCCTTCAGCCCACTGCTGTCTGTGTTTCCACCACGGTCTAAAGACCTGTGAAGATTAGGCAAATTAGTCCGCTGACGTATGAAAAAGGAACATGACATGGGACGAGGGCTGCTGGTGGTCACAGCAGTAAACACACTGCAGCCTGAAGTTCAGTGTGCCCGTCCGTTTCATCTAAAAAACACACTGGGGAAAAAATAAATGTTAGGTTTTGTCTCACTGCGACGATATTTACTGCTTCATGTATTTACTGATGCACGTTGGATGGAATGAAATGAAACTAAGAGCATCTGTCTCCCCAGTTAATCATCTGTTGAGTGTTTGAGGGTTATTTTTTTGTGTCTTAGAATGTTAACGCCATGAAATAATCAGAAAATAACTTTTCTTTCTCTCATTCACAGCACCGACGCGCTACGTCTCTCTCTCTTCAACTGCTCGCCCTCTCGGCTTGCTCGCACGATCTCTCTCTTTTTCCCTCTGTCTTTTTTTATATGAGCCGAGAAGAGCAGAGCCTAACTTTACTTTTATGTTATAAAAGAAATGCTACAGCACTTCTTTGTTTTATGAATGAAGCGGTACACGAATTGAAGCAGCATTGCTGGTCAATCAGCGACGGTCATCCCTGCAAACTCCCCCCAAAAGATCCAGTTCTTTCAGAAAGTATTACCCCCCGACCAGGGCCTTTTTGGGGGGTAGGGCCCGTAAAATGTCCCGGAACTTAATTTAGACCCTAGTCCCTGCAGTCAAAAAACAATGAGTTCCTCAAAAGGTTCCTAGTTCTGGGGGAAAGTTCCTGCGGTGGAAATGGGGCTCAATAGTACAAGCAGAGGTATGGCTGGAATGGTCCAGGTTGCTCATGGCTCTGCTGAGTGCAAATATCTATTGAAAATAAACTCACGCTTTGTCAATTATGCACCTCAAAAGCAAGATTCCCTAGAGATTTTAAAACTTTATTATCTGTGTGTTTTATGACTGTTGTATTTTTGTACAGCTGTTATTGTTGCTCGACCACTGGCTGTTTGACTTCTTTATCTGTGGTCATTTTTTGTGGTTTTAAGTTAGAGCTGTTCTGCTCCGTTATATTGGTCTTTGTTGAAATCTTTTAACCGTTGAATGAGGGTGTCTCTGTGTGCGGCAGGAAGTCCTGTCCCCTCCCATCCTACTGAGGGCTTACTGCTGGACGAGGGACAGAGAAACAGACACAACAAAGAGACAACAGTCTCAGAATGGGAAATGGGAGAAACCAATGATGGATGACACATTTGATTTAGCAACAATTTTGAATTCATATCACTGAAAGCTTTTATGGCAACATCCAGCCACTTAGGAGCAGCAGCTGACCACAAATATAATCCAACTGCCTTTTAGCCTTCTATAAAACGTTGAAGTGAAGAGACAACACACAGAAAAGGACATATAGTGGTGAGAAAAAAGCAAGAGGGAGCTGTACGGGATGTCTGTGCGAGAAACTCTTAACATCCCCATCTCCTCCAGCCTTTTTTATCCTCCATCCTCGGTCTCTCTCACACGTTCACTCAGTTCCTTGTTCGCCCCCGCCGGGGAACACAGAAAGGAGATGAAATGTCAACAAGGACGAGATGACACAAAGGCAACGCAGGAAAAGAGAGCTGAATATGAACTAACACAGATTTATGAGACTGTGAGAGGAGGGCCTCCTGTAATTATATGTTGGAGGAGCTTTGTACCGGAGTGGCAATTTTTTTACTGTGGGCGACAACCTTCTCCAGGTAATAGAAGATGTTTCTCAACTCCAGGTTATTTTACCTTAAAGGGGAAATATCATGCTCATTTCCAGGTTCATACTTGTATTTTGGGTTTCTACTAGAACATGTTTACATGCTTTAATGTTCCCAAAAAACACTTTTTTTCTCATACTGTCCGTCTGAATATACCTGTATTCACCCTCTGTCTGAAACGCTCCGTTTTAGCGCCTGTCTCTTTAAGACTCCCTCCTGAAGAATGCGTGAGGGTGTTTGAAAAACAAATGTGGAGCATAAAGCAATCGGCCAACATGGATTTCGTAAAAAGGTTTAAAGTCTCAGGTATTGTAGAACATAGCTGCTAAAATATAAAAAATATGAAAACAAAACCTGGTATGGTGGGGGCACGGATTTTACACATTAAAGGAACAGTGTGTAGCATTTCGGGGATAGATAGAATATAATTTTCATAACTTTGTTTATATTGGGGCTGGGACTATACACCTATCTCCTAGGGGTGTAACGATACGTTTTTACAACGATACGATACGATACTATTTCCATGGTTCCGATACGATTCAAGGACAATATTTGGCTCATCTAGAGCGATACGATACGATACGATAAGATACGATACGATACGATGCGATACGATGCGATACGATACGATTCAATGATTCGAAATCGATACAGTAACTTTTTTTGCAAAAAATTCAATCAGTGTGACTGAAAGTTTTTCTTGTAAGGGAATCAGGGATAGATTAATCATGGATATAAACAAGTAAACAACGATTAATGGCAAATACATACACCTTTTATTTGAAAATAATAAAAAGTGCAACTGCAGGACCTGCTGATTCAGTTCTCAAGATACAAGACAGTGCAATATTTAACAAAAAATATAATAAACTAACTTCTATTCAGGTTAAATGAACAGTGATTTAACCTGCTGCTTCTGTCCTCAGTTTCAATATAAACGGTAGAGCAATAATACAGTGATCAACCACTTATAGTGATCAAACAGCTTGGGACACTAATCATTCCTATACAAACGCTGTTTAAATAATTTGCTTATAGTAATCAAGTAGTCCACCTACAGTGTTTATCTGGGGTCTTTTCATACATGCAAACATACGGAAAAACATTTTACAACTATGTTAGACTAACATTAGTTGAATTTCTGTTTTTTTTTTTACTTTACTCCCGTGATAATTTGCCTCGTGGACCGTCTGCTTTCCGGCTGGATCAGGAGGCTGATGCTGCGTGCACATAGTTATCATGACGGGAAAAGGAAAGTAATTTTCTCTGAATTAAAAATCGACAGCGCACGGGGAAAGCACCTGTAGGTGGAGCCGCCCTCGTCAAGTGGATTGATAGCGCCTGAAACTCTGCCGACCGGCTCCTCTACCGTGTGAGAGAGCGAGGAGTCCAGTGTGCCGTTCGTCTGCATGCACGCCATGGATGCGTGCTCGCGCTGCAGCTGGCAAGCTGGCGGATGTCTGGAGATTGAACTGTAGTAACGTTTAACATTTCTTTACTAATGAAAGTGCTAAAAAACACTTTCATATAACGTTTGTCGTCCTTAAATACAATGTGCGAATCCTCAGTATCGATACAATCGATTTTATATCAATATACGTCTCCCGTGAAGGACAACTTGCCGAGTACCTATCGATGTAGTTGGATCGTAGTACTATAAATCGATACATCTATGTAGTAGATGAATCGTTACACCCCTACTATCTCCCAATTCGATACTATCGCGATACTTGGGTGCCGATTCGATATGTATTGCGATTTTTAAGTTTTGCGATTCTACAAGTATTACATTTGATTTTACGATTTATAGCTATTTTTGTTAACTTTTTAACACTAGAGCATGGGAAAAAGTTAAATCATACACTTCTAGGGAGTTTTACTTTGGATAATATTTAAATTGATACTGTAAAAATACTTGATTTTGTGCCTGCATGTTGTCAGAGATGTCCTGAAGTCAAATATATCAGTCATTGTCAGACATTATGTATAAATGTTTTTCCAGCAACCCAAAAATCAAAGAATAAAGACATTTCCCTCAAAAATTTGTGGTATTTTCTTTTTAATTTATAAGGGACATGTAATGTTTTATACTTCTGGTGAATATAATCCAATTAATCTTATTTCCATATATGTATTTTGTATATACAGTTCTCTTTGTTAACACCTTATTTTGAAAACCGGACATAGTCATGTGTATACTTCCGCTAACTTTGCCATGTCCGTCGCTAGCTGTCCTGTCAGCTCCGTTCTCTTTATACATCAATGATGGGATAAAGATAACAGGGATGTTAATAATTAACCGTTTAATCGTTAACTGACGTTAAGAACTTTCACGGATTAACGCTATCGGTTAAAACGGTTAAAAGAAATATTAATAATGAATTAAAAAGCTGAAAAACTCAGAGGAGCGGCTCGTCTCTTTAAGCAGAAAAGCTGGTCCACCTTAAAGCTGGGGTCTGCGATCTTGGAAAACTAGCATAATTTGAAAGTCGCATCGCCTCAGGAGCTCCGTCTAAACCCCCCCCTCCCCTCGAAACTCCTTATAAGGCAACGCCCCCCACACACATGCACGAGCACCGCCGCATCTTAACTACTTCACATTTTTCGTAGCGATTTCATCACTAAATTCACTTCTGAAAAATGTTGATGCGAGAAATCAACGGTGTAGATTTAGAATATTGACAGTTTTACGATGTTAGATGGCGAATCAAACATTTTCTCAACTGTTGTCGGAGTTTAGAAGCTCCACAAACTGCCGGCACAGCTAGCTAGCTCCTGCCGGGATCGCCACCTCTCCACCCGGGCATTCACTCACACAGACCCCGCTATGAGCTGGAGCTCTCTCAAGAGACCGGTCTCGTAGACGAGGGGCTTTTATTTCCTGGTTGACGGAGAGGGGAGGGGGGGGGGGGGTAGCTCGCTGGAGAGCCGGCCACAGAGCAGCAGAGAGGGGGAGGGAAAGAGAGAGATACCTGCTGAGACAACACGACCCTTTTTAACATTACTCTAATATCTGGAGGGAGATCAGTCCACTCGTTTGTTTCTGTAACTGAAAAAGCAGTTTGAGTAACGTAAATTTTGTTCGGCAATGTTTTCTATCCGCCGTCTCCCCTCGTTGATAATCCTGTTTGTCTGACTTCACTTTGAGCTGTTAGAATAAATAGTTTAAATCTGCAGTATTTTATAAAGTAAACTAACAGAACATAAACAACTAAATCAAAGTTGTATTTTTCGATAATATGGTAATAGTGGTACGAGTTCGTTCTCGTTGTCCGGTGTTTTAAGAGCTGAGTTTTCTCTTCCACTCTCCAGTGAACGTGCGGCGGAGACGCGCTTTGAGTTCACGCTGGTGCACGCTGAGGCTAGAGTACGAGCAGGGAGGCAGGGAGGCATCTGATTGGTTCCTTACAACCGGGACCATTTTTACTGACTGGTAGATGTTTTTACAGGATTACAGCAGCTACAGATGACGGATCTTTTCCGGTCTTTTTTCAGTGCTCATAAGAAACGGATTGCTGTCGGGGTGTAAAGACCATTTCAACCAATATAACAAAAAGTGTATACTGGATAAATCGCAGACCCCATCTTTAAGAGGCGGAGCCGGAGCTGTAAGATACAGCAAGTTGGCTCCGGTCTCTGGCTCGCTTGAGCGGAGCGAGTTATAGCCTCGTAGCATTTATCCACCGACAAATAAACTGTACACACACTGTCTGCTACACCTACGTTCACAGCTATAACGCCACCGACAAACCCACACTCCCCACCACCACACACATACGGTCTGTTGGACACTCGTAAAAGTTACGCCGTAATGACAGAGCGGCGGTGATCACGAGGCTACCAGCAGAGCTACAGCTGCTAATGTAGCACAAAAACACACTCCGTTTGTCGGACAATCGCTATCGTTAATCTGGGCAGACAGAGTATGGTTACGCCGGGCAGACACAGCGGACAATCTGCTAAACTAAACTAAATGTGCGGTGGAGACTTTTACTGGGAACGTGGCTGCATGTCCGCGACACTACACGCAGCACCGTGGCTGCTATTGTAGCTCTCCTGATGGTGAACTAGGTACTCAGTTGTCAGCTGGCGCACCGCTGCATGCGAGGCACTAATCTTGTCGGTTAACGGTTAATAATCGGTTAACGAGGGTCGGTTATCGGTTAAGAATTTTTTTCGAAATTAGCATCTCTAATCCATGGTCATCTCTATCGGGGCCGTTTGAATGCATTTAACATAAATGTCAGTATATGGGTGCTCTACAGTTGTGACGTCGGCTGATTTGACCACCGAGATGAGAGCGATGGCTCGGTGGCTCACGTTACCGCAGTCTTGGAAAGGGAGGAGTGAGTGGAGGGGTTCTCGGTTGCAATCTGCAACCACACCACTAGATGCCACCAAATCCGACACACTGTACCTTTAAGTTCACACTTAATGATTATTTTTATTATCGATTTATCTGATCCATAATCAAAATAACCATTTGATACATAAAATCTCGGAAAATAGTGGAAAAGCTGATATAAACCTCCAACACATTTTCACATGTGCACTGCACTCTTTTATCAATTTGGAAGAAAGAGGAATTTGAGCCTCTGTAGCTGTTGTTAAGCATTTAAAAAAAATGTAAGTGGTCGGGCGTTGTTAACAGCTCGAGGCAGCTTATTGAGGAGTATGCACTGAAACTAAGAACGAGAGAAGCTGCTTTAGACACATGACTGTATGCGGCCAGTGTTGAGCACTGAAGGCAGAAAGCATTAACCTTAAACACAGACAGCCTATTACATTGAGCTCTCTGTTTGCTTTGAAGTCAGTGTGGGTGTGTGTGTGTGTGTGTGTGTGTGTGTGTGTGTGGTGCTGCGTATGCAAGGCTAATGTGATATGTATGTGTGTGTGCAACAGAAAGCGATGGTCCCGATCCTACAATTTGATGACTCACCCTCCAAAGTGCGTCAATGCACTATCTCCCGTATCTCAATCATGCACACATTCATGAAGGCTGAATATGCAGACTGTGGTCGATTCACACCAGCAGCCTCCTTCCCTCGCCTTGTTTTCATGAGGAGCACTGGTGTCATGTCCATTTGCATGTACTGTTCCAGATAATTGGGATCCTGCTCATTCCGAATTTAAATCAAATCGGGGGAATTTACTGTACATCTTAGCTACTGTGAATGTGATATTTTGTAAGAGTTGCGTCATCGACTCTCTTCCACTGAAAGTTACCTGCTCATGAAGTCGCCCGAGGGCACCAGATTATATCACATGCGATACAGGATTTCTGAGGCTGACTGAGTCACCAATTCTGTTGATTTTAAGATTACCTTAGTCTTAAAATTCTCTATCAGAAGATTCAGAATCTGAAAATGTAGTTGTGTTATGGTTTGTTGTGGGGAGGGGATTTCTTTGCTACTCATTCCTGGGGACGGGTCTAATTACTGCTTGATTCTATGCTTCAGGCGATTAACTTATTTTGTGGCGTTTCCTGTCGTTGGCATGTTTTCGGCTTCGTTAACATCACCTATTTGTTTCGTGTCAGAATTAACTTTAGCCTTGTCCCGTTTGAAACCGTCTCATCTACTGCATGACCAAATGTGGTCCAAACCAACATTTCGTTACCTTGTTTGTCCACAACAGCTCTTTACATTTAAGGCTGTTGTGACTGTTGCCAGTCAAAGTTTCTCAATCAGCTTCTTATGTTGCGTTCACACCAAGAACGAAGCACATTTTCGCCTCGCTTTAATCGCATGAGTTGGACCGGTGGGATCATTTGTGTTCATTCGCGTTACTCACTGTAGACGCGCTGGAGAGAAGAAGGGGCGTGTCTCCATTGATCACAACAACCTTTCTTTCCGCCAACATCCATGGAAGAAATAACCACTGTTGCTTCTTTGTACATGTTATGGAAGTCCCAGATATGTCGGAAAGCCAATCGGCTTCGTGTCTGGGTCCATAACCTTACCCGGTGGCGCTCTGTGAATTTCACTGAGCTGTATTCACATACAGTGCCATTTTACTGACTGTATCTAGCAAGCCACACATCGCTACTGCGTTTTGAACCAAAAATAAACAGATTGTGCTGTGATTTAATTGCATTAACCGGTCAACAGGATGCTGAAATAACTACATAATGATATAGATTTGTTAAAAGTCTGAAGTCATGCTTTGTCAGGTCTGCCCGCAAAAAAATGCTTGTTTTCTGAATGGAGTTTGGATCGATCAGTGCCAGGCTATGCAGCTGCTCCATCAACACTCAACATAACGTCATCTAGGCATAAATATGGTAGCAACGTTGTTGTTAATACCTCAGACAGTCTGTGGTTTATAAACATACATTTAAAGTACATTTTAAGAGTTTCGTCTGGTCTGTGCACAGATGTGATGTACTATCATAGCTCTGGGTGTCCACAGACAGATACAATATTTTTTTCCTCCATTTCTGATTTAACAACGTCAGGACGTCAGTGACGACAGGAAGAGAACCTCAATGCTGATAGGCTTTCGCAACACAGCATCACTAGAGGTCGACCGATATGGGTTTTTTATGGCCGATGCCGATGCCGATTTTTTACAGAATCAGGACAGCCGATGGCCGATATATGATGCCGATTTTATTTTGCCGATACGTTTGGCTGGTTTTCTTTTTTTCCTCCATCTGATAAAATATAACAGCTTAATAATAACAAATAATACACAAAATGTCTTAACTTAAGTAAACATTTATTGAACAACACTTATGGTCTGTCTCTCCAATTTGCACTTTGTGTCTGCACTGCAGTGCATATTTTATTTTGTGCATGATGGTTAATAGTAGTAATAGTACAGGGCTCAAAACCTTTTAAGCACCTTTCCAAAACTGTCCTAAAGCATGTTTTTTATTTATGTTTGTTGACAGACACTGTTACAAGCTATATGGCCATAATCTAAGTGATCAAAACATAATAATAACTTTGTTCACTCGTATTACACAGCCTGCTGCTCATATCTGCTGCGGACTAGACACAGGCCAGTGACGTCATAGAGGCTCTGTAGGACCCGTAGACACGTTTAATGAGGAAGTGAACTTTTTGCTAAATGTTTCGACAAATTGCTCGTGTTTCCGTCCTCACACGCAAACTTGCACTTATGACAAGCATTGTCAGCATCAACTCTAGTAAAGTGTAATCACGCTTTATAAGTTTAGATTTCTCCGCCATAGTTACTAAGAGCAGAAGCTCTGTGTGTGTGTGTGTGTGTGTGTGTGTGTGTGTGTGTGTGTGTGTGTGTGTGTGTGTGTGTGTGTCTGCGCTGCAGCAGTGTGTGTGTGAGAGCTGCTCCGCCCCGCACACACCTAACGTCACCGACGGAGAGATTTTCTCCGTTACCAAAAACAGAATTGATAACGTCGGAGCATTTCATATCTAACCAATTAAATATATAGGGCTTTGAAAGAGAAGAATTTAAGCCTACCGGTTTCTCCAGGCAGAATGGCAATTTGATTAACACACAAGGGGCGGCGTCACACGTGTTCCACAGCAACAACAACACTGGGCTGCCCGCAGATGTGCCTGTTTGATAATCGGCTTAATATGCTCAGGCATCGGCCGATGCCGATTATGAAAAAATGTCAAATAATCGGCCCGATTAATCGGCCGACCGATACATCGGTCGACCTCTAAGCATCACGCAAGTTTCTCGCTCGAGTTGAATGATGCGAATTACGGGTGTTTGCATCATTCGCGCCAAGAACATTGCCCGATGCAAATTCGCATGTATTTGCCTCTTTGCATTGACTTTGTATGTAATCACGTGAAAAGTTTGTTTCGCGCTTGATGTGAATGCGTCAGAAGTCTGAGTGATGGGGTCATATGCATACTGTATATAAGAAGTGGACATAGGCACCGTGACATCACCTACTGGTTTGTGGACTACCGTTTTGAAGCCTCAAGTTTGGCATTTTGGCCGGCGCCATTTGGTTCTTGGCCATTGCTATTTTGGCTTTTTGCAAGAACAACCGAATGCAAAATGTTACAATTAACTTTCATGAACTGCAAACACACTGTGAAAGGGTTAAAGTTCTATGACAGAAACACAAACAGCTCCCCAAACTGGACAATGCCGTGGCAGCGACCTGTCAATCACAAGGTAGCCACGCCCTAAAGCATACCCTGCTTTTTGGTCTATTTGACTCTAAATGGGACCATAATTTACTAAATGATAATCATACTGTATTGATGAAGACTTGAAACTAACGATTGACACCATAAACTCATTGTTACAATGTTTACTGAGGTAATAAATCGAATGTGAAGTAGGGTCATTTTCTCATAGACTTCATACAATCACTTGGCGGAGGTAATAACTAATAACTAATATGTAATAATATTTTTTCTGACCTTTTACCATAAATGTTGCTTATTTAGTCATCAATTTATAGTCTATGGATGAGGATGATTCATTTCATACATAAAAAATAAAAGATGAAGCTCATTTGAACAGATGATTCATTCATACGGGTGCTTTCAGTGAATAGTAGGTGCGAAGTCAAAGCATGGCCTCAAACTATTTTTTGCCTCATCTTTTGTTATTAACCTTTGAGTTCATGGAAATTAAACTCCTTTCAGCCGACTTGAAATAAAGCAAAAATAATTTGGGTTCGCGGCGCACACAAAGACGAGCACTTTAGCACACTTGTGTGAATCTCTTTGGGCTCAAACCGGCTTTTTGTCTTAAAGCTGAAATTCATAATAGCTGTTAATTATCATGTCCTTCTTTTATCCAGTTTGTATGGTGGAGTATTTTAGAACATTCAGTTGGAGACACTCTCTGTACTCCTCAATTAGGACATGCCAGTTGATCAGTTTGTTGAATTACACCTGTGCTTGTTGACAATAGCCATGTTTCCAGTCACATATTTACAAGCTCATTTTGAAGTATTGCATCAGAGAAGTTGTATGGAAACAGCAAAATTCGATAAAACTTCTTCAATTGCGCAAAAAAGTGTTTATGCTCGCTTGAGGTGGTTTCTGTCTTTGTCGAAAAATAGTTGATGCATTAATTGGGATATGGAAACACCTTCGCTGAATAAATTCTGACATAGCGAACATTTAACTCGCTGTTTCGGCAGACGGCTCTTTCTTTGCCAATATTCCCATGACGTGTGAATGCTTGTCTTTGTGTCCGGACAGCATGAAACATGGCCAATACTAGCTGACATGAAAGAACAATTAAAACTTGCCCAATTGAAACAAATTCCTGAAGACCTCTCTCCATTTTTCTATCGTAGATCAGCCAAGGCGACTTGTTTTGTTTCCGGTTCGCAATCTCTACTTTTTCTACTCTGTTCACTGGCGGATTACACCTACAGTATGTGTAAAGCGTAGTCTATACCACCAACTTCTGACAAAACTAAGCAGCCTAGTTTATTCGCTCCAAACCAGTTGATGGAAATGCGCCTGATTTTGTATTCAAGTTACCTGGTCAGTCAATGGCATTCTCCTCCCACCCTCTCCCTGTTTTCCTCATTCTCACAGTTCCCCCCTCTCCTCAGGGCGTCACAACCAAACATGATGATCACCACTTCCTGAATACAGCAGGAAAAAGGAAGCAGCCACATCAGAGAGGGGAAATGATTTAGCTGCTGAGGGTGTGATTTGGTTGTTTTGAGGCTCTCTTAAAGCCCTTTTGTGTAGCATTATACTGAGAAAAGATATCTGGCCATATTAATGCATGGCAGATGTCACTCGGTTATTGGAAGGATGGCTTCTATCATAATATCCCACCACATTGGATGGTGAAACTGAGTTAGTTACAAATGACAATGGCCCCTCTCTTCTCCTCAGTATGCGTTAGCCAAAAATGAGACAAGATACTAATGTTCCTAACTGAACCTCGAATGCACAGATAAGCACCATACAGTCATTTTAGTTGTACCACTTTTATACTCGTGACCAAAAATAACATATACTCAAAGCGTCCATGTGTCATTTTAACCTTTGTACTTTTAAAACTTGCTTTACTGAATTTCAAAAAGTCCAAACAAGCCTCCCACTTACATCAGTTACATTTTCCTACAGTGATGATGGGTTGTGAAATCACTACCTTTTCTCTTATATGGACTCATGTCAAGTCTGGGCCAGGGTGACCTGCTACAGCCTCCCTGTGCTGATGGGAGTGAAGCACCAAGACACAACCAGCTACTGTTCCTCAAACAATTCTGAGCTAGAAATACCGCAGTTGTATTGTATGCCTCGGACAACCAGTCAAGTTGCAGTTTACATCTATGTCTGTCCAAAATATCATCACTTCATCATTATATCCTATTAGACATGTGTGAAATTGTCATAATTAACATATGAATTCTTGAGTTATGGCCAAAAAACGTGTTTTATGAGGTCACACTGACCTTTGACCACTAAAGAAATTCGCTCCAGGCGTTTCTGAGATATCGTTTACACGAAAATGGAACAGACGGACGGACGGATGGACGTACAGATGTACGGATGGACAACCCAAAAACATAATTCTGGCCATGGCTGTCGCCGACTGGGAGGCATTGAAAATCATTCAGATTCAGACAACGTTTGAATGGACAAAAAGGATTGTGACTAAATGTCATAGACACAAACAAAACTTTACTACTAAGTCACTATATCCTGACAGTAGTACATGAGACAGATAATCTGAAAAAAAAATCATGTTCCTCTGTGTCCTCCGGTGCTCCTAAGGGCATCTGCAAGATTTCACAGACCGGAGGAAAACAACCAATCAGAGCCGAGCTGGAACCTTGCCGTCTCTGAGCAGCTGTCAATCACTTGCAAACGCCGATATAACGGTCAAACTAGGCAGCGCTGATCAAATATGAATCAATATTCTGTTACTCTAATGCCTATTTCTCGCCTCAAATGTTTTCAGAATCATCTTGTAGTGTACTGATACCAAATACCAAGCACCGCCCACCAGCCGGAGTACAGCCAATAGGAACAACAGAAACGCTCTCTCTGAAATGACCTGTGATTGGCCAAAGTCTCCTGTCACAGGCTAGATTTTCTAAAGCCTGAAAACAGAGCCATGAGGAGGTGCAGAAGTCTAGTTTTCTCGCAGAACACTTGAATTACAATATGCTGAAAGGTTGTAATGGATTTTTTGCCCAATGATGCCAAACATTTTCTGCCTACTGATGCTTTAAAGGGGACATATCATGAAAAACTCACTTTTTCAGTGCTTGTGCACATACATTTGGGTATCTGGAGTTCCTACACACCACAAACTGTGAAATAAGACAAACCAGTCACTTTTTTGTGGGCTGCCTAGATCAGAAAATGTGCTTCAACAAGCCATTCAGATTTGGCTCCCCTTCCTATGTCACATGCAGGCTCATTAGTATATACCCCCCCCCCCCATCTTAGTATCTCCGCCCACAGCTTGAGAACTACCTTTGCAACGGTGCACCATATTTTTCTCGCAAGCCAATCAGAGCAGACTGGGCTTTTCTGGGAGATACAGGCACTAAAACAGAGGGTGAATACAGGTATATTCAGAGCAGGCAGTATGAGAGAAACTAGAAATTAAAGAAACTAGAATCACCACCTCGCGGTTGTATGCCTCCGCCTACCAGTCAAGTTGCAGTTTACATCCACGTCTGTCCAAAATGTCATCACTTCATTCACATAATTGTATCCTATTAGACATGGGTGAAATTGTCATAATTAACATATGAATTCTTGAGTTATGGGCAAAAACGTCTTATGTGAGGTCACAGTGACCTTTGACCTTTGATCACGAAAATCTAATCAGTTCAACCTTGAGTCCAAGTGGATGGTTGTGCCAAATTTGAAGAATTTCCCTCAAGGCATTCCTGAGATATAATGTTCACGAGAATGGTGCGGATGGACGGACAACCCGAAAACATAATACCTCCTGCCAGGGACATAATAATGTGTTTTTTGAACATTAAAGCATGTAAACATGCTCTAGTAGACACCTAAAATACAAGTATGAACCTGGAAATGAGCATGATATGTCCCCTTTAAGTGCAACTTCAATGACACTGCCTTGATAATAATGGAATATTGCACTCTCTGCTCACTATTAAATAGAGTGTACAACTCCATTAAGGTATTCTCATGTGCAGGTTGTGGGTTCTGTGCTGAACCTGCTGCAGACAGAAAAACAGGACGGCAAACAAACAGAGCGATCCCCACACAATCCATATTACAACAACCCAATGAAACCTGATCTACTGTGTGTCCTGCCCTGTCTTGTGCAGTACCATCATCTGGCTACTTTACTACACGTGGATATGTTTACCATGCAGAATAACAACTCTTTCCCACAGTGTAATACGACACCTCTGATGGTAATAAGCCTCAGAGCTACAGGTGAGGAGTTCTGCTCCGAAAAGAGATGACATGCGGCAGAGAGCTCCTGTAAAATGCAAAGTTCAAAATAAAGAAACACAAAAACAAGAATTCACATGGATAACTGTGGTGTCTCTGCTGATAACCTAAATTCTTATTCTGCTACGTATAAAAAAGAAGAAAATACTATTGTGAAAGGGTTTAACCAATGCTGGAATAAATGCAGATTTCAAAAGGCAGGCAATATTTGTCACTCTGCTCTGCCTACAGGGCCTGGTAATATTTGCTAACAATTTCTACACGGCTCAGGTGTGAATACAGTCAATTTGTCAATTATTTTTACAATTCATGTCAAAAAATAATTTCCCGGAGACCAATGTGACCTCTTCAAATGTCTTGTTTTGTCCGACAAACAGTCCAAAACCAAAAGATATTCAGTTCACAATGATATAAAACAGAAAAAAGCAGCAAATCCTCATATTGGAGGCTGAAAATTGCAACCCTTTAGCTTTTTTACTGTGATAAATGTAGAACTGCAACAATTAATAGATTAGTTATCAACTACTAAATTAATCGTCAACTATTTTGATAATCGATTAATCGGTTTGAGTCATTTTTTAAGAAACAAAAGTCAAATTCTCTGATTTCAGCTTCTTAAATGTGAATATTTTCTGGTTTCTTTACTCCTCTATGACAGTAAACTGAATATCTTTGAGTTGCGGACAAAACAAGACATTTGAGGATGTCATCTTGGGCTTTGGGAAACACTGATTGACATTTTTCACCATTTTCTGACATTTTATAGACCAAACAACTAATCGATTAATCGAGAAAATAATCGACAGATTAATCGACAATGAACATTATCGTTAGTTGCAGCCCTAGATACTGTATATGAATAGCTGATAATCAAAACTGTTGACGATTCATTTTCAGGCACTTGACTAACCACTTAAATCGACCAACTGTTTCAACCCTAGAATGTTCAGACGTTTTTGCATATAGTATGCAAACCTACTGCATCAGTTACCATACCATTTTACTGTAAAGGGCAACACACACACACACGTAGCAACCCGGTCTCATGGGAAGGCGTAGAAATGTCACGATATTACACGGACATTTTGCGTGTCATGTGTACGCATTTTAGCCTTTTCCTGTGTCACTTGTATGCCACGCAAACATCCGCAGTTAGGTTTAGGCAAGAAAACCACTAACCTAGGTCAGGCAAGAAAAACACTTAGTTAGGTTAAGGGAAAATGTCATGGTTGGGTTTAAAATGAGTAAGTAAACTAAGTAAAACACATACAGAAACAACATAACACAACCACAGAAAATAAAAAACGTCAATAAAAAACACGTGACATTTGTAACCGGTGTTTTTTTTGTAAGTTACGTTAGTGACATTTGTCCCCGGTCAACAACGGTCTCGAACACGGGTCTCCTGGTTAAAAGTCCGGTGTTTGTTGGTAAGCGAACAAAACAAAACAAAAATTAAGTAAGTAAACTAAGTAAAACACATACGGAAACAACTACAGAAAACACGTCCCAAACGGCAACAAAAAACACATGACAAACGTCACGTGACAAGTCACTAACTAAGTAACTTACAAAAAAAATCCAAACACCGGTCAACAACGGTCTGCAACACGGATCTCCTGGTTAAAAATCCGATGTTTGTTGGTAAGTAAACAAAATAACAAACAAAAACACATACGGAAACAATTACGCAAAACACATCACAACCTTCAACAAAAAACACTTGACTACGTCACTAACTCTTACCGTAGCATATATACGTGGATGCGTTTACATTTCAGTCAGTACAGGAAAAAAGACACGCGGAAATAAAGAAAGGCATACTTATTGCAAGCTAAATGCCTTGCGCATTATCGTGGCATTTATCTGCCTTTTTGTGCTAACGGGCTGCATGCAGACACGTCCTTGCGATTGCTCCCCAGATGGGCACTTCCAGGCTACTGTACCTCGACCACTGTCTGTATGATGCATCCAGTGTGTGCTACGGGAGTCAATAGACGTGCATTAAATGTGACCGGTGGTGTATGTTGCACTTGCTATGCATTGATTGTGGAAATAACTTGGAAAAGGCTGATTTGACCGATTTAAAGAGAAACTTTTGCAAGCTCCACATGCAACACTACTGTAAATATGACTGACAACTGGTCTGACACTGAAACTGGAGAACTGCTCTCCCTCCCTGCGGGTGATAAGATATTAAGACCGCTTAATGTCATCTCGCAGTAAACAATCTCTGTTATGCAAGTGCCCTGTATATCCTTGAAGATGCCAAATATTGTACAAGCATTTGCCACACAACACTATTCCAGCCAATCAGCAATGGGGGCGTTCAGGCTCGTGCACAGGACAGGACAGGGGAAAGGCCATGGATGTATACAGAGAAAGGCCGTGGGAGCGAAAGGGACGGTAAACCTGGAGGAGGGGATTTGTTTGAGCGTTGAGTTCAAATATTATCAATCTTTCTCCACAATTGCTGACTCTACCTTTAAGAGAAAATGAGCAAGACTACACAGCCAGATTTCTGCTGGAAAAACCCCATGCTAAACCTGTGGGCTATGCATGTGTATGCATGTGTACATTTAATAAATCAGGTTTCGATTAGGTTTTACAAGAACACAAACACAAAGGAAAGATCATTACGAAAGATAAGCATCCATTATCCAAATTAGTTGTATGCAAAGTCTAACTAGAGCTAAAATAAACATCTTTTCATTTTTTTTAATTATTATTAGCAGTTTTATATCTTAAATTCATACACATTTTCACTGTTAGAAAAAAAACAGTTTGCTCTCTCATCATAGAGTCTGTTCTCTCACTGCATAATCAGTCCAAATGCTGGAGCAAAAGAAGAAAAATAAACTCTTCAGGCTGCAACACTTGGATGGTTAAAAAATAAGTTAATAAAAATCAGTAAGACCAGCTGCATGTAAACACAGCCTCTGATTTCCTGTTCGGATTTCTATAAGCTGGTCTCTAGTGTGCCATGCAAAGGTAGGGTAAAGTCAGCCATGATGGCTGATGTTGCTTTTGCTAACACAGAGTGCACAAAGTAGCTGCTGAAGCTTATTTCCGTAGTGGGTATTTCTTTACATGCAAAGTCTGAGGATTATCACTTTACAATACCGGTTTAACAACGAACGACCTTGTTTAGTCCCTGCACACATGTTTCCCAGAGTATAAGCTTGAGTGATCTCCAAAAGCCATTCCAGTCATATTTCAGTGCGACTTAGTGGAATTTTCCCCTCAGGCAACCAGCAGGTACGAAACACAAAGTACATATCCACACACACACGCATATGGTTTGCACACACACAGTGAATGATAGGCCACAAAAACATAACTCATTCCATTTTATCCTGTTTTATCTTCCTGCATTATCGACAAATTTCCTCTCCAAACTGTCATTCATATTTAGTCTCTTTTACTGTGAAATAGTTTCACCTTCTGCACAAACACACAAGCTTTGCTTCCATCAATTTTTGATTTTAGACCTGAATTAATGTGTCTATCAATTGACAGAAATTGGCAACTATTTTTTTAGGGCTGTCAAAGTTAACGCAATAATAACGCGTTGACGCAAATTCGTTTTAAACGCCACTAATTTCTTTAATGCATTAATGCAATTGATCTTCTGGAGGTTGTAGTAATTGGTACCAACCATGTTATACTAGCTTGTCGCGAAGGAGGTTAAATACCTCTCCAAACTTACGTTAAATTCCGGCAAGGAAAAACCATGGATGTATAAAGAGAACTGGATACAGCGTTGGAGGCGGGCCCCGTTCATTCCTATGAAAGTTGCTCAGTGGCGCATGATGCCAAAATGGCTCGACTTCCGTCTGGAAAAGTACCCTGATCTTCCGGCGATCTTCCACATCCATTGGGCACATGAAACATGCGCAGTAGCGTCCGCTCGGTCACATGACTCAGTCACAGGGTCCCGACGTCACGCCGTCGTCACGGCTTGCGCTGTCATCACAGTCTGGGTCTCATTCACATGAACGGAGGAAGGGAAATAACTCTGGATTCGGCTATTGGTGCGTTTTACAACTTTTATGACCTAATGATTTAAATAAGAGCTATTAGAGTGTTCATACTGGGAAGTTGATTTAACTCAAAAAAAATTATCTGCTGAGCTATAGACGTCTCTTTCCCAATGTAAGTCTACGGGATAAAGTATTTTTGGGCCCAATGGCATCACGTGACAGACACGGAAGTTGCAGTACCGCGGTTTGGCCACTACGAAAGTTGGGATCAACGACCGGCGCTCTTCCTGGGGACTTGGGAAAAACTGGCATGGCCATTTTCAAAGGGGTCCCTTGAACTCTGACCTCAAGATATGTGAATGAAAACGGGTTCTATGGGTACCCACGATTCTCCCCTTTACAGACATGCCCACTTTATGATAATCACATGCAGTTTGGGGCAAGTCATAGTCAAGTCAGCACACTGACACACTGACAGCTGTTGTTGCCTGTTGGGCTTGAGTTTGCCATGTTATGATTTGAGCATATTTTTTATGCTAAATGCAGTACCTGTGAGGGTTTCTGGACAATATTTGTCATTGTTTTGTTTTGATAATTGATTTCCAATAATAAATATATGTACATATATTTGCATAAAGCAAGCATATTTGCCCACTCCCATGTTGATAAGAGTATTAAATGTGTGATTAATTTGCTATTAATCGCAATTAAACATTCTAATCGATTGACAGCCCTAATTTTTTTTTAATAATTTAGATAACAAAAATGTTAGACATCCCCTAGTTCCAGCATCTCCAATGTGATAATTTGAGATTTTTCTCTATTTTCTATAATTGTAAAATTATATATAAAAAAGAAAAAACACTTGATTATTAATTATTAATAAATTCAATAATTTGGTATTTTTGGGGGGATCTTGGTTGGACAAAACAATGAATTCTGATAGACCAAATCATAAATCAATTAATCAAGAAAAAAATTGCCAGACAAATCGAGATTGAAACATTATGTTAGTTGCAGCCCTAGTTGCTTTATAACACACTTTTAAGACTTTTATTAAAAGGATATGGTTCAACAATTTTGGAAATACAGTTATTCGCTTTCTTGAGGAGAGTCAGATGAGAATATTGACACCCTTCTTGCATCTGTGCAATAAATATGAAGCTACAGCCAGCAGCCGCCTAGCTGACTTTTAGCTTAGCACAAAGACTGTTAATGGGGTGGCTGAATGGGAGAAAATCCCTGCAGCCAGTTAAAGAAACCTGGTGGAAGGTGTTCCCAGAAGAGTAGAGGCTGTCACAGCAGCAGATTATTTGCCCTTGGTTTTGGAATGAGGTGTTCAACAATCACTTATTGTAGTGAAGCTCGGGTGTCCACAAACCTCATGTAGTGTTTTTTTCATTAAAGCAGCTGTCCTCTCCTCCCCTTCCCTCTTTCTTCCTCTGCATTATTAAATCTCTTTGCCATCCTGTTCACTTGTTTATGCTCAAACTTCTTTTTCATATTCAGTATCTCTCTCTCTCCCTCTCTCCCCCTCTCTCACTATCATTGCTTTATTGCCCACAGGGGATTATTACAGCAGATCATATTGCACAGCAACAGGCCTTCACAACAAGCTCCATCCCACGACTTGACGGCTGTAAAAGCCACGGCCATAAAAACCTTTAAAGTGCCATATCAGCACAGTGGACAACAAGTATTTATGATGGATTAGACAAATACATGAGGATGTCGCTATGTAGATTATGTGCCTTTGGCCTTGTAATGATGCCAAGGCCTTACCTGCATATCTGCAGCGTCGTGTAGGCTGGCTGGATAAAATAATGTCACGTAGGATCCTGAAATCAGATACATTACTGCTTAACTTGTCAGGAAGAAATGCCAGTGCTTCGCCTAATGCCATCATGAATGATGTAGTGGTGCAATCTTTAAGATATTATTTAAACTCAGCTGCTTTCTTTCAGTTCAGTTGGTGAGGAGAAGACAATGATATTCACACTGCTGACACAAAAACGCCAAACCGATATGGCTGAGAATGAATTGCTCCGATACCATTATTTCCTTCCCGATACCGATTCCAATACCTGAACTTGCGGTATCGGCCGATACCAAGTACCGATCCGATACCAGCGTTATAAATATAATATCTTCGTAGCCTTTGGGCTATCTTTGTGGAATTTATCTTGTCATTGGAATGCGGTTTTCAACGTTTGCTGCTGCGGTTCGTCCTTTTTTCCCCCTTTGCCTTGGTGAAGTTGCATTGCTCTTTCACGTGATGCGTCTTCAAATGTTTTATAAGATTGCTGGGGCTGAATTTGGCAACACTAGTGCCACCCCTCGAAATGGAAGCCTTACATACTGAACATATCGCCATTTTACTTGTTGGATTTTCATATGGCTGACATTTTCCTCGCTCTGACTACCGTTACCGTTACACTCTCCACTAGCACCGCACTGTTGTTGTTTGCTATCGTCACGTGACAAACTACCCGCAATCAGTTCTTCTTTGCTGCTCTAAAACAGTAGTTGCCAGTGGCAGCCATGATACATCCAAGGGTGACAGCACAGTGAAGGCTACTGTTTTGGAGTGACGAAGAAGAATTGATTTCTGGTTAAACAAGTTGATTTTATTTGTGGGTTAATAAATGATGGTATCAGATGCATAGACTGGCGTTCTCGCCGATACCGAATTTTGAGCAGTATCAGATGTATTACCGATACTGGTATCAGTACAACTCTACTGAGAATGTCTGTAAACAATGTTTTAACGCACGGCCATTTACGGTCTGAATGCCCACTTAGTCCTTGGTTGACAAAATTGGAGCTTTGTCCCAAATCCATACTACTACATAGTAATTGTCAGCAGGTTAGCGTAGCAGGGCTCGGCAGTAACAGAACAGTTGCTAGGTTGCCATTGACAACCATTTTGAGAAATTGGCAATCAATTCTTGGCCTTTGGTTGTCATCAGTGGCAACCACTTTTAAACATATAAAAAATAGGGACAGCAAACGTGCACCCCGAAATAAATACATTTTTATTATTTGTTGCATTATTGCTGTTCAGACCGGAACCAGACAATTCCGCACATGACAATGGTGCATGTCACAACGCTGCATCAATGAACATATATTGCTAAGATGTGAGAGTCAATTGGTTGTTCCATTGCAACGTCAGCGCCCAGCAGCAAAGCTATGCGTCCATCATTTTGAGCTGAGTGCAAAACTGTGGTACCGCCAGCCGTTGCTCCTAAAGTAGTGTTATTCTGGTAAGGATGGCCTCTGAGCGAGGCAAACACAGTTAACACAGTTTTGCACTCGGCGGCTCACGTTAGTGCAGTCTTTGAAAAGGAGGAGTGAGCAGAGGGGAACTCAGTTGGTTGCAATCTGCAACCACACCACTAGATGCCGCCAAATCCTACACACTGTCCTTTTAAGTGGAAACGTTAGAGAAGTTCTTCGTATGAATAGGAAGAATACTGCACTGAAAATCAAAACAGACCAAGGCCATTCAGGCTTATTCGTTTACACACTCGGGTTGGCTGGAATAAAATATCCACTAAATGCCTGAAATGAAAATATCAGTGTAACCTAAAATTTTATTCAGTTTAGAAGCCTTACAGTAAAGTCTGCCCCTGAACAAGCTAAAACATGCAGTAATAAATGCAGTTGTTCGACAACAACCTAGTTCAGCCTTGGGGAATCTGTCAGAAGCAAACTGACGAAGTTCAGACCTGTGAATCTGTTTATTGCTAATCTGTGTGCAGATCGAAGGAGGGAGCTGGGCACTGCAGCCTTTTAGAGCCAGCCACATCCTGACTGAAACTGTGTCACCATACCCTTCATTAGTAATCTGGGACTTTTTCTTACCAGATACACACTAAAAACCAAACTCACAGACATCCCTCGAACATCACATCACCTGATGTTTTTGTTTCAACCAACAACAGGCCTGAACCAGGGCTCAAAAACAAGGGCTTTCCCTCCACCTCTGCTCTCCTGTGTGGTTAATACACAAACATATCCTACAGTATAATGAGCTGCTGAGAGATACTGGCAACATCACACATCTCTTAAGCGCCCACAAAGCTCATCTTCCAGCACTTCATTAACTCAAAATGAGAGGTTCGCGTTGAGAGAAAACCTTTTCAAGTCTCTGAATGAAAGCCTGTCTCTCTCTCTCTCTCTCTCTCTTTCTTTCTTTCTGTTATTGGCTGGTGTCCCCTTGCTTGCTTGTTTCCCCCCCACCTTCAAAGGAAATGAAGACGCCAGGAAAACACAACCCGTAATGGAAAGGAAAGAGTCTGGAAATCAGTGGACTTGAACATAACTAAAAAGTTGGAAAAAAGAAGCAAGAGGCAACCTCGAAAGCAACTCCATTTTCCACGTTTAACACAAAACATAATATAAACCAAATTCTTTCCTTAAGAAACCTTATCCTAAAACCTGTCAGCTAGCTTATGATAACAATTAACTTCGCTAGCTGACTGATGGGGTAATTATCCGTGTTGCGTTCACGCAGCAAAACCTGTCTCTGTTTGTTGTTTGTGAGTGTCTGATTGTCATCACTCACCTTGTTCCCTCCAACAACTTCGCCGCTGAAGGACGTTCTCCACCCGAAGAAAACGCGTCCAACAAGACAAAAATAAAACTTCGAGTGGAGTTTAGTTGTTTTGTTTGTTCCTTCTCCGTACAACACTTGACGGGTGTGAGGTTCAATGTCCCAGAGTCAAGGCAGCGTAGTGTTTCACTCTCTCTCTCTGTGTGGTTCTGAATGGGCGGGACTGGCTCCACAGTAACGTCACCTGTGAGCTCTTTACCGTAACGGACGCTACAATGCGACCTCTAAAACACGCAGTGTACCGTAAATAAACACCACAACCCGCAAAGATTCCAATATTGCCTTACAATTGAAGATGATTTAAATATTGGCGGCTGGATTGCTTTTGGAGGTGATTTGTACGGAAGCCCAGTTCTGCCAGGAAAAGAAATACAATTTAAAATCAATCAGACAAAAAAAAATTGGCATGTCAGTTAAAAATCTTTATTGTGCAGTGGACAGAATATCTTTTCATCCAGATGGCTAGGAGAGCTGAGAATTGTGGAAATACCTTCGACAGTGGTATGTTATTAAAGAACCTTCTGATTTTTTTTATTTTTAGATGCTTAGGTCTGTGTATGTGTGTATGTACAGTATATTCCATAAATATTTATGACATGGTGTTACGTCCTGTGAGGAGGTACAATTTGTTGTTTTTTACTGAACTACCGCATGTTTTTTCATTTTTGCAGGGTTTTTTTGTGTGCATGGTGTCATTTTGTGCCAACTTTTCTGTTCATTGTATATGACTTTGAAATATCAAAGATGGATTTTATATGTACTACAGGATTGTCGTACATAATTTTACTGTTGAAATCGGAATCTAAAAAGTGCAGTATATAGGATAGCATTCAGCTAGACAAAACTTACATTCTTTTACTGTATATTACAGTAAGCAGTCAGTGTCAACAAAAAAGTAGAACAAAATAGAGATTTGTATATAAGAAACATTTCCTAGGGTTGACTGCCATGGTGAAAAAACGTCTAAATATTTTGACCAGTACGGCTCACACGATGACAAAACAACTTTTCATTTTGGTGGCATTGGCCAATTTACTGACACAATAACTAGCTTTTGAAGCATGAATGAAATGTTTTGGGTGAGTTACTACCTTTAGATAGATAGATAGATAGATAGATAGATAGATAGAAATATAGATAGATAGATAGAGTAAAGTAAAGTAAAGTAAAGTAAATAAGTCAAAATAAAAAGAGTGAGTATTGTTCACACTGTCATTCCTGACATCCCATCTTTCTTCTACCAAAATGTATGGAAGCCCCTAAACATATAAAATAAATAAAAGTAATAATAGTAAGATTAAAAAATATTAAACATAACTATATCTCTCCGATATAGCTATAGGGAAAACTTGTATTAAATGAAATTTTCGGTTGAATATGTTTAGTGGTTTTCATTTTAGTTTGCACACACACACACATACGCGCACGCTCGCGGGCGCGCACACACACACACACACACACACACACACACACACACACACACACACACACAGAGTTACTTTAAGTAGTCTTTATTTCCTGATATCTCAGAGACAGAGTGTATTTGTAAGTAGCTGTAAAACGTGAAACTTGAGAGAATGGGCTATTGAGAAATAATCTGGAACATAAACTGGTTGAACAGGAAAATGGCACCGTTCACATGAAGCACCTCCTCACATCCAGCAGAGACATAACTGCATTTCTATTTAAGCTTCCCTTTTAAATATGTCTCTTTTATTCCTCTTGATAAGAACTACCTAAATGTATTTGACGTGTACTTTGACTTTTTATTTTGGCCCATTTCCCATCCGCTAACATGGAGGGGGCGGGGTTTATGACCTATACTGCAGCCAGCCACCAGGGGGTGATTGAGATTTTTTGGCTTCACTTTTGGGGAGCTGTCATGTCGTCCATCTTTACAGTCTATGGTAAGAACACTGTGCAGTGGTAAAGCATTTAAAACGGTGAATAAGAATGACATCACTGCTCCACTGCCATTGGCTTACAACAAACACTTTTAAGAGACAAATGATTTACTTCTATGTGAATATTTCATGCGCATGAACATCTGCAATTATTGTTTTGAGTCGGCCGGTCCATCACTTTAGTCCACTCAACTATTGGGTGGATTATCAACTTTTGTACAGACATTTATGGTTTCCACATGGAATCCTCCTGACTTTTCCTAGGGCTACCATGAGTTTCACATTTGTGGTTTTGATTGAAGTGTCTCAACAACTATAGAATGGATTGCCATGGAATTGGTAACAGACATGTCCCCCTCAAGATGAACTGTAATAGCATAAATTTGGCAAAATTTTCTATTTGTCTAACGCTTTGGTTTATGGCTAAATACCTGCAAAAATAATGACATTCCCATCAAACTCAACTAGGCCTACTTCGTGTCTAATGCTAATTAGCAAATGTTAGCATGCTAATACATTAACTAAGAAGGTGAACATGGTAAACATTATACCTGTATGTTACCATTGTAATTGTTAGCATGCTGACGTTAGCTCATAGCATTGCTGTGCCTATAGAGTGCTCCAGGGATGACGTATTTTTGTTGGCCAACCAGGAAGTTAGCATCGCCTCGGCAAAAAGCCAATGAGATTTTTCCATTGGGTTTTGGATTATTGCAGAAAATAAGCTCTGTGGCTCTTTGTTTATGGTACTTACATGTTTTGTTCAACAAGATAATGTTCACAAATGAACACCACTTTTATGATTTTTGAAGCGTGAATGCAATCGCAAGAAGTAAAAAGCTAACGTTAGGCTGTAAATGAACTACATAACGAGGCTATAATGGCGGAAGAGTCGGTGTGATGACGTTTAGTAGTCTCATTTAGCCACCTGTTAGCAAGCGCCTTTTTTGAAACACAAAGGCGTCAAAATTCCCAAGTGGGGTATATTGATGTATTTTATGTCATAGAACAAAACGTTAAAATCTCTTTAGCTTGTGTTAACCACAGACCTTATTTCAGGCATCTAACTAAAAACCCATTGACTTCCAGATGAGTGAAACCGAAAGTGCTAAAATGCTAACTCATTTCTGGGTTTTAGGACACATTCCTGACTAACCTTTAAGAGGTATATCAATATTTTGCCATGAATTGTTTACATCATTATTTGTACAACTTTTTAAAATAATAATTTGTGCCAATCGGGAAGATCACAAGTGTCTTCATTCTTTGTCAATGTGTCCAAAATCTAACATGTGAGTGCATGACATGGTTAAATGGCTCGCTGCAGACACATTCCAGACATGTGGTAGTAAATGTCACTGGCTGAGAGCATACAGTGTGTTAAAACTGTTATCTGATCACCTTCTCTTAAAGGGACTATATGTAACTTCTTATACGTATAAATCATACCGGGTCGGTGTCCCATGCGCGCTTGCGTGTGGGTACGCGAGCGCGAAGACTCCAACACAAACTAGACGGAAGCACCAAAACTGCAAAGTTATATCTAGTGAATCCCGTATTGCAAAACAGTGTTGGCTCTTCCTGCTTCACCCACCCCAGCCGTGGTCGGAGGACGCGGGTGAGACCGTAACTTTAGTCTCCAGGGCTGAAATCTCTACTCTGCTCCTGCTGCCTGCTTGCAAACCGCGCTCGTTCTCACCTGCTCGGCTCGATCCACCTCCACGTGCACACTACACACTGCAGAAGAGTTAGTTTAGCTCTGAGAATATCTAGTGAATGTGCAATGGACGTTTGTGCAGAAATAAATGCTGCCGCTCCTCCAGACCAACAGAGGTTTCCCGTGTCTTGTGAAGTGATGGGGCTCCGCAGCGAGTTACGTTATCGTCTCCGACTGGGCATGCGCTCGCTTCACCACACACGAGCGCGCATGGGACACCGACCCGGTATGATTTATACGTGTAAGAAGTTACATATAGTCCCTTTAACATTGAGCCCGTAGGACAATATTACACTTACAACCATGGAACACAGAGGCTGATTGAAATCAATACAGTTGGATGCTGGCAATGTTTTCTTCTAACACAGCGTACAATTTATTAAGAAATCTATACTTTGCCTCTTTGGGGTATCCAATAATTCAAACTGAAGCCTTAATCCGGCGGTGTCTTTCGTCCCTCCAGGGCGGCTTAACAATGGAAGCTGACTGCTGCTATACAGTTTATAATGCATGGCTCAACGGTTTGAGCCCCAAAGGAGAAATTAGTCCTTCTGAATGATCTTTCAGCCACAAACACATTCCTCGCAGGCATCTGCCAAGAGCATCAGTTAACAAAATGTTCAGTGTTGAGAAACTAGACAGACAGGTAGTGTACAGGAACAGAAACTCACTGTTGAATTTGAACACAAAACCTGCCCATTATTAAAACAATATCATGTGCATAAAAACCTCCATGCTCCTGGACCAAATAAAGCCACTTCATAAGCACTCTATATTAAAAATAAATGAGGCTCAATGAGAAAGTGCTGAGGTTCTTGAGATGCATTGTTTTGGCAGGATGCTAATGCTGCTATTGTGCCTATGTGGCACCAGATGTTTTGTGGTAAGGACACAACGGAAGCCTTTTACAATGTATTTAAAGGGGCAGTCCACCAGTTTTACACATCAACATCAGTTGTATAATGTCTTCTGTGACTGTGGGAGCTTTCCAAATTATGAAAAAATAACCCTGAATGTGACGGCAGGGTTATCCATAGAAATAGCATAGGAGTAGAACGGACATTCCCATTCAAATCAATGTAGCGGGATGGTCAGAGCGGCGGCCATTTTTATGTGCACCGTTGCCATTGCGACTGTTGTAGCAAGCTAACTTCCGTATTTATTAAACCCACGTACTGCAAGTCGCGGACTCTCTGAGGAGAGGTTTTGCAGTCACGGCTAAAACGAGCAGTGGAGTAGTAACGTTACGAAGCATAGAGAGCATAGAGGAGTAAATGAGTCAGTCACTGAATCGTTAAGTTAATGCTTCATCCACACACTCTTGTCACAGGGGAGTAAAGCACATTGCCATCGCCAGATGAGTGACAACTTTGTTCGGCTCATTTTCTGTAACCAGTGTAGCATTAAAGCATGGTGGAATTAGCTAGCTAACTAGCGGACAGCTGGCTAGTTAGCTAGCTTGCTAATTCCGCTATGCTTTAATGATAAACTGGTAACAGAAAACGAGCCAAACAGCGGGCCACCAGCTGTGACCACATTTTACAGCCCCAGTGCCACGGACGTGTGTTGTCACCATAACAACTAACAACAATCGTCATTGTCTTTTGTACTAGTCAAATGATCATGGAAAACAGTTCAATGTCCGTTCAACTCCTATTGTGTTTCTATGGGGTTTTCTCTTGGAAGTTGGACACACTTTTTTAAGGTAAAGCCCCGACGCCGGGACTCTGAAAGGCATTGACCAGTCAGGGTGGGTCTAACAAAAGATGATATCACATTGCATTATGGGAAGTGTAGGAGCCAAAAGGCAGGACATCTCTGCTGCCTTGCTTTTGACCATTCTCTTTTTAAATTGGTCTCTCTCAAGTCCCACCAAATTTATGGAAATGAAATATTAAATCACTGGAGTGCCCCTTTAAGACAAACAGTCGAAACAATGGCATAGTGTGAATGAAAACAAGGCTCAGGTTTATGACAATGTAATATGACAAACACGATGAAAATGTTATAACAATGGTAAAATAGTCATACAGCAGGGGCGGTCACACTGACTCAGTCTTTACAGTCAGTCAAGTGAAACTAATTTATTGCATACACATTGTCTAAAATTTACCTTTGAGTTACCTGACCAGGGCTGGTTCACTCATTTAACGATGAATGCACATTTTTCACACAGTTGCCCCTTTTCAGTGCTATGTCCCGTATAAAATCTATTTGCTCACTCGATCATTGGATCAGGTGCAACAGAATGCAATAACTACAATGTTACTTACTGACAAAGTTACCAGTCAACATGTTGGGTGAACTTAACTCATTTGTCTCCCACAGACAGATCAGACCAACATTTGGCATTTGGTGGCTGATAATTTCGGACTCTGTGTGCATACACACACACACACAGACATACACACCCGGATGCACGCAGGCACACAAGGTGTGTGACGTGTGTGTTTGGGAGCATTACTTCAGTTTTCTCATCTCTACATGCCCACATAAAAAAGTCGAATCTTGGCCATATTTTAAAATCTGGACATTTTCTCTACGTTAGCAGCAATTTTACAGCCATAGAGAAGACAGATGGGGCCGCAGCAATTTAAAACCTCTAAAATAAGAACCCGAGCAACTCCCCCTTACTCTTGTATGAATTATACACGGGCAACATTTGGAAACAATGTAGAAAGGCTTATGATTTGTTCACACTTTGAGCGACACATCAACAGGCTAAAAGCCATTTTCAATTGAAGCCGGTGACATGAAACCACAACTGACGCTCGGCACTTGTCGCTGCATGACGCGCTACAAATAAAGTTGAGCTGGTCTCCATTATTTTCAGCGCTCCAATGATGCAATGAAGAGTCAACCAATCATATGTTTTTGTTTCACCCCATTCCATTCCGTCTAAATCAATGCCGTTAGTTAGCTCCCAGTGCTATTTAACAACAATGTAGCTGGCCATGCTTGTTGCTTTTGTCGCTCGTAGTGTAAACATACATTAACAACATTTGGAGTTTTGATCATATTTTTATGCAAGACTTTCAGAGAACTGCATAATGTGTGAGGTGTCTGTAAACGTTGTGTTGCAGTTAGGGCTGTCAACGTTAACGCGTTATCACAAATTCGTTTTAACGCCACTAATTTCTTTAACGCAACTTGCGATTTTTAGGTTGCAGCGGGCTCAGTTTTAAAACTAGAGTGAATAAACTGGCATCATATGAAACTAGAGGAAGGAAGCCTAAGGAATCCATTGGTACCAACCATGTCATACTAGCTTGTCGCTAAGGAGGCTAAATAACGCTCCAGACTTACGCTAAACTTTGGTAGGAAAAACTATCATAGCCATTTTCAAAGGGGTCCCTTGACCTCTGACCTCAAGATATGTGAATGAAAATGGGTTCTATGGGTACCCACGAGTCTCCCCTTTACAGACATGCTCACTTTATGATAATCACATGCAGTTTTGGGGCAAGTCATAGTCAAGTCAGCACACTGACACACTGACACTGTTGTTGCCTGTTGGGCGTGAGTTTGCCATGTTATGATTTGAGCTTATTTTTTTATGCTAAATGCAGTACCTGTGAGGGATTCTGGACAATATTTGTCATTGTTTTGTGTTGTTAATTGATTTCCAATAATAAATATATACCTATATTTGCATAAAGCAGCATATTTGCCCACTCCCATGTTGATAAGTGATAAATACTTGACAAATCTCCCTATAAGGTACATTTTGAACAGATTAAAATAATTGTGATTAATCGCGATTAACTATGGACAATCATGCGATTAAGTATTTTAATTGATTGACAGCCTTAATTGCAGTAAAGGTTTCTGTACTTTGGGGCAGTTCCCAGTACAAAGTATTGCACACAGCAACTCCGACAATATCATGAATCCTTTTTGAAAACTCCAGTTGCTACTAATTACAGCATATCACCCATCTACATTGTGTCTCAAAGTGTCCTGCTTATAATTAGCATTATTCTACCCTATTAACAAACTAGATTCACAGAATTCAATTTAACTTGTCCTTGAGTCTCTATTTTACAAAGTGGAATTGACTCTGGATTCAGTCTACACTCGAAAAGGGGACAGGATGGGTTATCTTTCAACTACCGACAGCATAGAATAGACATACATATTGAGAGAAATTCATATATTAGCTTAGTATATATAATATACAAACAGTATACATAGTCTCTGTGACAGTGGTGGACAGGATGAGAGGAGACAGGAAGATAGGCAGTCTCTGTAGGGTTCCCAGTGCGTGTGTGTTACACCGTTTTCACACTACAAAACTACGACCCATGTTTGCCGCCTGTGTGCCTGGGTCAACAGGGTTTATCTGAACCTCCGCTTTGCTCTGCCGCCTGGGTTGAAAGCGGGTCAGACACTGCTCGGCTTTGGTATGACTGGGTAAACACAGGTTACTATAGTAACTATGGGATAGTGTAGTATATACGGGGATAGTACAGTAACTGACTGATTAAAAGAAGTCCTATGGTTTTACCAGATCACACAGTCTGTCAGTGTTAAAATCCAACATTGCAGTTGTGATGACGTTGCAATGCGACAACCCTGTTAAGCAACGGGCACAGAACCACAGCTGCAAACCGGGATCTTTGTGTGAACAGTGACAAACGGTAATATCGTTCTAGTGCGCGAACGGTCAAAACGCAGGTTGAACCTGAGTCCTGTGTCGAACGCGGGGTGTGGAACGCCATACGAGATCGAGAATGTGAGTGTGCGTGTACATCTTGGTGTGTACAGGGGGAAGACTGATGAGAAACAGTTGCACTCCTGAAAAAAAACAAAAAAAAAAACAGAAAAGAGACAAAGAGAAAATCAGACATCCATTAATAGACAGAAAGAGTCAACAAAAATATGCTCCTGTCACCACAACTCTCCCACCCACCACATTGGTGTCACATTGTTCTGCTGTACTGTATGCCGGTCTTGGAGGCGATGTTGGACCAGGGCAGCAGGGAGCGCAGCAGGGACTGGGCCTGCCGGTAAAGCCTCTGAGGGATGGAGCAGGGGCTCAAGCTGGCCAGGGTTGAACCGATGTGCTGGATATAGTCAGTGGGACAGGAAGTTAAGGACAATGTGAACATTTATGTTTGGTTTATCTACTTGATATGAACATACAAAGATCAGTGCATCCTCCAATCAAGATGCTGTAAATTCTATACATTGGAGCAAGTAAAGTTCTGGTGTTAAGGCCTTTCAGCCCATTCCCACAAAAAGGCGTATAAATGCCACGATAATGCGCAAGTCGTTTAGCGTGCAATAAGTACGCCTTTCTCGATTTCCATGTTTCTTGTACGCCATGTATCCTGTACTGACTGCAATGTAAACGCATCCGCATATAAATGGTACGGTAAGAGTCAGAGATGTCCTATAAAAAGCGAAAAAGACCACTTATGGTGGGCGGTTGTTTTCTAAGTTACTTTAGTGACGTTTTTGTTGACGTTTTTGACGTGTTTTCTGTAGTCGTTTCCATACGTGTTTAACTTAGTTTAAGTACTTATTTTAAGCCCAACCATGACGTTTTCTCTTACCCTAATTAAGTGTTTTTCTTGCCTGAATAAAAGTTAGTGGTTTTCTTGCCTGAACCTACTATAACTGCAGACGTTTGTGTGGCGTACGTAAATGACTTGCGGAATGTCCGTGTAATGTCGTGGTATCAATACCACGACATTACACGGACATTCCGCATGTCAGTGTAATGTCGTGGTATTGATACGCCTTCCCTTGAGACCGGGTTGGGCCTTTACACACTGGGGACGGGACTAATAAATGACACGTAAATGCGAAATACTCGCTTGCAAATATTATATGTCTAGGGCTTTTATTGTGAAAGGGTAAGAGCGGAAAGAGTGGATCTGGTCCGTGCTGCCTTTGTCAAGGTTGAAAAGAGTAATAAAGTTTGCCGTTTTGGTTCAGACTTCTTTAATCCTTATAAATATGGACGCAACTCAATGGGTTTTGCACAACTTGATTGGTTAATGCCTTTATTCGCGGTGCGAAAGCTCAGAAAAAAAAAGTATGACGCTTTTTCGCCATGTAATATTCGCGTTCTGTGTGAAAGTATTCATGACAAAAAAAGTAGTTCCAAAAAATATATTGGTGTACAAATTAAACCAAAAAACGCCCCAGGTGTGTAAAGGCCTTTAGAGTGAAATAAAACAATCCGTCCACTAAATAATAGTGAGTAAGTGTCTTGTCTTCCTGCCTCCACAAAAGGATATAATATTGTCCAGGGTGGATGACCCCCATTGATGTAGAGCACATATGTGAATCCGTCTTTGAGGACGCCTCGTATGGAGTAGTAGTAGGGCAGGTAGTGGTGCTGCCTGAAGTCCCTGTTCTCATAGAAGTGGATGGCAGTGTTGTTGGTGGTGAGGACGTGCAGGTAGATTGCTTTACAATGGTCCTGGGCTGTCGTTGAGATGTGCTCCTTCAAACTGTCCAGCAGTAGGGAGCCTGAAAGGTCGAAAGGAGAGAGAGCTCAATCAAAATGAATCAAATACATGTTTGCCATTTACAGGTCATTACTAAAAGCAGGTGTTATTAAATGTGACTTTTAAGTAGTCAACGAGTCATAATTAATGCAAATGAATATGATTTTCCATTTCATGCTTTTTAGACAGTTGACTCTGAAACAATTTTTTTTTTATCTAAAGAGGACCCATTATGCTTTTTTCCTTTGCTTTAGCGTGTTATAAAGTTTTTTGTGCATGTAAATGGTCTGCAAAGTTAAAAAGCCCAAAGTCTTAAAGTTACTCCACAGAAACAGTGCTCCTGAACTGCCTGAAACGCCTAACTTGGAGTCCCGCCTTTTCTTCCGTAACATGGTGATGTCACCAATTAACACATTTGCATAATATCCGCTTAGCGGCTAGTGTGGCACGCCCTCAAACAAAGCTAGGTAGAGCGGAGCTGGAGCAGAGTCCGTAGAGTTTGGTTTGGTTTATCACAATAGAGTGGGCCAGCTGACCAATTAGAGCGGGGGGGGGTGGCTGAGGGGGGAACAGAGCATTTCAGACAGCCGTTATGAGAACAATAAAACATTTTTTGAACATTAAAGCATGAAAACATGTTCTAGTAGAAACCCAAAATATAAGTATGCACCTGAAAATGAGCATAATAAACAATAAAACATAAAATAACACATCAGATATGGTACAGAGCAAAATTAATGTCCACGCATCAACAGAAGAGATTACAAACACACTAGGGCTGTCAAAGTTCATTTCTTTAACGCATTAACGCAACTTACGATGTTTAGGTTGTAGCGGGCTCAGTCTTAAAGCTACAGTGAATGTCATACTAGCTTGTCGCCAAGGAGGCTAAATAATGCTCCAAATTTATGCAAAATTTTGGTGAGGAAAAACTGGCATGGCCATTTTCAAAGGGGTCCGTTAACCTCATAGTCAAGTTAGCCCACTGACAGCTGTTTGTTGCCTGTTGGGCTTGAGTTTGTTATGATTTGAGCATATTTTTTATGCTAAATGCAGTACCTGTCAGGGTTTCTGGACAATATTTGTCATTGTTTTGTGTTAATAAATGTATACTGTACATACATTTGCATGAAAAAAGCATAGCTGCCCACTCTCATGTTGAAAAGAGTATCAAATACTTGACAAATCTCCCTCTAAGGTACATTTTGAACAGATAAAAAATGTGTGATTAATTTGCGATTAATCACAATTAACTATAGACAATCATGCGATTTATCGCGATTAAATATTTTAATTGATTGACAGCCCTATCTACAACTTGAGCCCTGTTTTTTTAGCCTATATTTGTTTACATTTTGGCAAATGGGCCCCATTACCAAAACTATACCAAATTAGCTATTAGCAGTTCCTGTTTGCAATGTACCCGTGGATGTACAGACAACTATCAGTGGATTACTTTGATACTGAAGAAAACTTCAAAAGGTGATGATTCTCAAGCAAGTTCTGACGTTGTAAGGAGCGACTTTTAACTATGACTTCTGCGCGGATTTATGGACATGGACAACTTTATGGATAAAGTTATCCTCAAAAAAAAGGTAAGTCACAATGAATTTAAAGAATATATTTTATATGTCTGTGTGTCAAAGGAATGGATGTTAAGTCAATGCAATATCCGCCAATACGCACATTTGTGTGTGTGTGTGTGTGTGTGTGTGTGTGTGTGTGAGCTAATGGGACAGGTACCTATGCCATGTTTCCTGAAGTCTTTGACCACTCCCAGGCTGAGGATGTAGGCTACCTGTGTGTCCACAGGAAAACTGGAGGCCAGGATGTCTCCATCCTAACACACACACGCACACGCACACGCACACGCACCCGCACCCGCACACGCACACACAGATAAAGACAGAGAGAAAATTGCAGTTTATGACCCAGCACTCTCTATGAACATGAAACTATTCTTTTATTTTACCATCCACAACAGATTTTAACAGAAATAAATACAGCATTTTGATTAAAAATATCCCTTAAAGTGATCTTTCAGTTTGGTCATTTGGTGTCAATCTGAACATGCTCTGTATGCTCCCTCCCCTGTCTTTGTCTTTGCCCAGGCAAATTACCCACTGGGAAGGCAGATTCCAAAATGCAAATACTCTTCCAAAGGGAAATTAAGTTTTGACACCAGGCGCTCCATCCACTGAGTGAACAGCTTATAAAAACTATGGCCTTAAGTGAGAGGAGCAGATGTGATAGTCATGAGCTTTAAAGCAGTTTCACAACGGACTGTTGGACAAATGGGCTTTTTTCGGACCAATGGGACATTTTTCAGACTATTGGTGTTTTGGAATAACAATGGGCCGTCCCCTTCTCAACACCCAATAATGTACGACAAACACTACTACCTCAACAAACAAATAAAGGACAATATGTGGCTTGAGATTGCCCAGCAGCTCGGATACAATGAAGATGGTAATGTAACTGATATGCGCTTGCTAATGTATATACAGTATATTGTATATGTTGTTCTCGGAACGAGGCTAGCCATAACAGCTAACGTTAGTGTTTGCATCACATTTGGGGTCCAATTAGTTTATGTATTGTGTAGTTAACGTTATTCCCTTAGACATTCTCTGTCTGGATAGGTTTGTGTTGTGCGTAGTGGACACGGCACTTTCACAGTTTCATTGTCCATCCAATCCGCTAGTAAACAGAGTAGAAGAAGTAGACGTCGCGAACCAGAAACAAAACAAGTCGCCTTGGCCGATCTACGATTGTAAAATGGAGAGAGGTCTTCAGGAATTTGTTTCAATTGGGCATGTTTGAATTGTTCTTTCATGTCAGCTAGTATTGGCTATGTTTCAAGCTGTCTGAAGACGAAGACAAGCTTTCGCACGGGAATGGGAATATCCAAGAAGACGCCAACAGCGTGAACTGCTAATCAGTAGTGTGAGTTAAATGTTCACTATGTCAGAATTTATTCCGCGAAGGTGTTTCCATAATCCATCTAGCGCATCCACTCTTTTTCGACGAAGGCAAAAACCACCTCAAGTGAGCATGAAAACTTTTTTTCACAATTGAGGAAGTTTTATTGATATTTGCCGTTTCCATACAGTTTTTTTAATGTAATACTTCAAAATGAGCATAAAAATATGTGAATGGAAACACGGCTAGTGACACCATCTCTACAGAGACCAACTTCAAGAGCCTTGTGTTTTGTGTGAGCGACTGCGTAACAGCGCTGAACATCGTACCTCTTTGTGTACTTTGGTCCGGCCTTTGATCTCGGCCACAATCATTCCCACAATGCCTCCTCTGAAGGTGGCAGCGAGGGAAAAGAACTTCTTGTTGGAGGTGATGTCCTGATACCATGAGTCTGGGTACCTGCAGTCAAAGGTCGGAAGGGTTAGCATTCAAAAGTTAGCAAAATAATGGGATTCTTTATTAGGGCTGGAACGGTTCGTGTATTCGTACCGAACCTTCACGGTCCAGTGCACGCAGCCACATGCAAAATACATCTAATGGAAAATATGTTGTAATGTTAACTAACTCTGAAAAAGTAAGCTTTTATTAAAGTTTGATAATATCTTGTCATAGCTGAGAAAACTGGAATTATTCCTCTGGAGGTTGGCAGATTCAAAAGCATTCAGCAGAAAAACTGGTTGTGCAAGCTGTGTGAATTGGTAGAAATGGAAAGTGAGTCCCATTTTCATTTGTAGTGTAAATACTATGATGATTTAAGAGAGTGAAGATGTTGTTTAATTTTGATGTGTTTGAGTTCCTTACTTTGTCTCAAAAGTTGGGAAAAGAAGGCTCTCTCTCTCTCTTTTTCTCTCTCTATATATATATATATATATATACACAGTACATAGTAAATGTTATTAATCTTCTTGTAGAAAATCGTCTGAAAAACATCTGAAGATCTGATTGTGAAAGTTGTTCAAGTAGGTTTTCTAAATTTCTGACTTACTCTGGATCTGGCTTATATTTATTTGTGTTGTCTTGAAATCCCATGCAGGCTATATTCATAACACAATAATACAAATTTAATACATTCATCCCCGTGAACTACCAAGATGTCACACACTTCTGGTGTGGTCACACCAAGAGCGAAGCAAACTTTTCATGTAGCAATTACATACAAAGTCAATGCAAAGAGGCGAATAGATGCAAATTTACACAGGGCGACATGAATGACGTTACGCAAACACGCGAAATTTGCGTCATTTGCGTATTTGCGAGAGTTGATATATTTTAACTCGAGCGAGAAATTCACGTGACGCTGCGTCGCGAAAGTCTGTCAGTGTTGAGATTCTCCTCTAGAGTTAAGCATAACAATTGTGCATTTTGCGATAAAAGCAACAAATTTGGCACAGATTACAGAACAGTTTATATGTAATGAAAAGATATAGATATCGGGGCGCCGCCAATTTGGCCCCTGGGGGCCGTGGCAGCCATTTTCCAACATGGTCGCCAAATAGGCGCTAAATATTCCTAAATGTTGCCTAAAACTGATTCTATGACTCTTAATGATTTCCAAGGTGTGTTCAAGCTGATTAGATCAGATGTCAGAAGATCACAAACATGTTTTTTTTTACCTCTGTATTTTTTAAGGGTGCTTTTTAAAAACTTTTAACCTGACAAAAACGCGAAAACCAAATAAAAGGAGCATGGTCACTTCAGGGTCAACTTTCACCCCCTTGCCTTCATGATAGAATGACAACATGAGAACTTGTGAACTTTTTAGTTTGGGTAGGCACTTCAGGTTCATAGGGCCAAATTGGCAGCGCCCAAATATCTATATCTTTTAATAAAATATAAACCTACATCTGTGCCAAATTTGTTGCTTTTATCGCAAAATGCACAATTGTTCAGCTTAGCTGCCCCACTACTCCTGAGTGCCTGAAGTTGAATCAGAAATGCAGGAAAAAAATATTGTAGCCATCTGTGGACATCCAGAGCTACGATAGTACATCATATTTGCACAGAGACCGGACCAAACTCTGTGTATAAATGTATGTGTATACACCACAGTCTGTCTATGGTATAACACCAACGTTGCTGCCGTATTTAAGCCTAGATGACGTTATGTTGAGTGTTGATGGAGCAGCTGCATAGCCTGGCACTGATCGATCTGAACTCCATTCAGAAAACAAGCAATTAAAGAGTTCTTTGCTTGTCATCTTGCAGACTTGACAAGGCATGAATTCAGATTTTTTACAAATTGGCATCATTATGTTGTTACTTTGGCACACTTTGGATCCGTTTACAACACAGATACAGCGGAGTTTGTTTTTTTCTGACATTTTCCACAACATGTACAAAGCAGCAACAGTGGGGTTTTTTTTTCCATGGATGATGGCGGAAATGGAGGAAAGAAAAGTTGTTGGTATCTACGGAGACAAGCCCCTTCTCCTCTCCAGCGCGACTAGAGTGAGTAACGCGAATGAACACAAATGATACCGGCGTTCCAACATGTGCAGGTAAAGCAAGGCGAAAATTTTCTTTGCTCTTGGTCTGAACACAGCTTAACAAGTGCTATCATTGGCATAATGAATGTGATACTTACTCGATTGGGAACCAATCACCACAGAGCAGCTTGACATTCTCTATGTCATCTTGGCAGAGGAAGCGGAGCTGGACTTCACTGAGCGCTGTGGGAGGCACCACGTCACTCATTCACACCTACAGGGACCAAGAGAGAACACAGACAGGTAAAGTGACAGTTTGTAAACGGATGTTTTGATATACAGTAGTTTTGCTGTTGTTAAACGCGACCCCCATTGACTCCAATTCATCAAGCCTTTTCTCTGTTTTTAGATTCTACGTTTTCTTCAAGAATTAAAGGTAACACATGGTGACAAATGAACATACAAATAAAGGGGAACGCCACCCAAATTGGCCATTGGCTGTGGTTAGCAGAAAGCTAAACTATTAGCAGCCCTTTCTCTCCATCTTTGAAACACTTTTAAACATTTTGGTACAACTCTCTTTTTGACTGACTTTACTGAAGGATAGTTAACTATAGGCATCCAAAGATTTATACGCCCACAATTTATCTTTACAGCGCTGCTGTTGGCCACCAGCCCGCTGGTCGGACGGCTGGCTACTTAGCTAATTCCGCCATGCTGTCATGCAACACAGAAAATGAACCGAACAAAGATGTCACTCATCTGGCGATAGCACTGTGCTTTCCTACACTGTGACAAGAGTGTGTGGATGAAGCATTTAGTTGTTAAATTTTACTTATTTAGCGACTGGCTAGTTAGTTAGCTACCTTGCTAATTCCACCATGCTACAGAAAATGAGCTCAACACGCGGACAGTGCTGGGCCACGGTCCTTCTGTCACACTCTTTGCCGCAAAAAGATTACTGCGCCGGGAGGACAGCAGGCGTTAGCAGGCCTTAGCTTGTCAGTCTCCGGAGCTAACTAGCCAGTTCCGAAAAAGACAATCTAGCTAGCTAACCAACGTTAGCCAGCCAAATTGTTCTGCCTCCACTTAACGCTCCGCCCACAAAATACATCATTATGTTAACTAACAGAAAAGGGGTCTATATGTTATTTCCATGGTCGAGGAAAGTTCAATCAATATTTGTGAACTTGAGCTACTCTCTCTCAAAGCCAGAAACCAGGGAAGTAAGTCGCAAACTTGTGATGTCATCAAGTATAAAGTCTGGAGCTGCTCCATAGACAATGTATGGGAGACATTGAATGTTTGTTTTCTTTTTTATACCCAAATGAGCTTTATTCTATTGTAGTGTTCTCAGTTGTGAAACAGAAAATGTTCCCATATACTCAAAACATTCACCTGGGTGCTCTCAGTGTCATCAAGAACATCTCTCCCCTTTCATTCTCTATGGAGCAGTTCCAGACTTTATACTTGATGAAATCACAGCAGAGTTTTAACACTCTTGTTTTGGGATTTGGGAGAGAGTTGTTGTAGACCATAGGAATAACACGTATGAATTTTGAAAATGGGCGTAGTTACCTTTTAAAGTCGTCACCTCGGGCTCTAGAAAACTGTGCTGGGCAATTTTCTATACTTTTTAATCATAAACTGCAGCCTCAATCTGAACTGATAATTCTATTTGGAACTACTATAATAGCAATACAATATTTTTTGATTAACCGATTAATTGTTTGGTCTATAAATACATCAAAAATGTCACTAGAAAATCACTATAATGTAGGGAAAAACAGCTAATTCTCACATGCTGCTCTGTAATGCTGTTATAGTGGGCAAAGCATCTGGAAATATGGTGTATAAAAGCATTTATTCTGTGTCCTGACATTTTGTTTATGGTGTTGAACAGCTTCACAGACTAGAAAAAGTTAACTGATGGCAGGTGCGTGCTGTGCAGAGCAAACACAACCCCAGTAGTGATGCTTGCCATGTCCTCATTACGTTATTGAGTGCACAAAAATGTATTGAAAACCCCCTGAGACCTGCCGACTTTACTGTCTTTCAAAGGCTTTAGCAGATTTAGTTTTAGAGGTAGAGTGAAGGTACAGATATCATATTAAACCAGAAAACCTAAAAAATCCATAGGATCAATCTATCCATCCATGTCATGCTAGCTTGTTGGGAACGCTCAAAAATTAGTCTAAATTTTGGGGAGGAAAAACTGGCATGGCCATTTTCAAAGGGTTCCCTTGACCTCTGACCTCAATGTGAATGAAAATGGGTTCTATGGGTAGCCACGAGTCTCCCCTTTACTTTTACTTTATGATAATCATATGTAGTTTAGGGCAAAAACTAGGGCTGTCCCGAAAGTTTCGGTGGGAAATATTCAAAGGTATTCAAAGGGGCGTGGTGCGGCGCAGCACAGCAGGCTGACATGTTCATCTGTCTGTTTGTCTCCATCTCCAAATGTGTTATTTTTGCCTATTCTAAAATGGTGTATTAGAATATTTCTGCATATTGGGGTCCCTGAACAGTCTTGAATTACATAAAATTGGGTATCACTGTAAAGCTGAGACTCTTGTGGATTCAATGAGCCCATTTGTATTCATGTGTGATGATGTTAGTCCCCATAGTTGCCATTTCATTGTAGTGAGACCATTTTATTGAAACTTGACCTCACTATATAAAATGACCTGTGGTGACCTCTAGGATAATCACAGCCTCATGGAACTTTACAGCCACAAACTAGAGACCTAGAGCATTCAGAGGATGGATGGCTTTCCTAGGTAGATAAGACAAAAAAGGGTCTATTGTGGGTCTCAGAGGGTTGAAACCTACAGAAAGCGTACTGAGAACACATATACGTATGTAGAGATGTGTCCATCTCTTGTGATCGACTCCTGACAGGATCCAGACTCAAACACAGAGATTATTTTACACACAACGAGTCTGAGTTAAATGTGTCACAATAAGGCTGTCTTGCTTACGAGCTGACAATCCACAGCAACAAGCTTCATTAAATTATTTCTGACTACATTACCCATTTTTACACAAAAACAACATGACCCATTAAATGATCCATCTAATTCATATAGTAGACGTTGACAGATATGTCTGCTTGTATTCTCAGTGGTTGGTGACCCTGCCACTGTTTATATACCTTTCATTTGATATCGACACAGCCATGCGTTCTATCAAAATGATAAAACGATACTCACACGCAGTCACAATACAATAGAGGAACACGCAGTGTCCTGGTATAGTAAGCTCTTACAAGTGCAGCAACTGCCTGCTAATTAGCAACTAAGCTAACCTCAGTTAACGCCGCCGCTAGCTAACGCTCTGTTGCTAAGCTAACGTACCTTGTTTCAACACTGGGACCGGAGGAAAGTCGAGGAGAATTATATTCCTTCGGTATCTATCGATACAGCCGCTACTCCGGACACAGCATGATAACACACCAGTTTATTCCCGACTCTCAAAGCCGTTTCATTACTGTGGTAATGCAACAGAGGCTGCTAAGCTAGCTAGCCGGAGCTCTCCCTGCTTAGATAACAGCTGGATGTTTACTTCCTGTTTGTGGCCGCTCCGCGAGTGACGTCACTCCGAAGCGTTTCCTGGCATGTTTTATGATACTGTATATTATTTCATTTTATGTTTTTATTTGTTATCACTTCATTTGCTTTTATATATTTTACCTATATGAGCCTATCTGTTGAATTTTTAAATATTACTGTTTATTTGTCGGATGGTATCAAACATATTAGTGCTTTATCGCCAACTACTGGGCTAGTGTGGTCTAGGAAATAAAGAATCCACTCACTTGTCCTGTTTCCCCATTGCTGTGCCGTCAACAGTGCTGGAGTAAGTGCTCAGATCGTTTACTTAAGTAAAAGTAGCAATACTACAGTGTAGAAATACTCTGTAACAAGTAAAAGTACTGCATTCAAAAGTTTACCTCAGTCGAAGTACAAAAGCATTAGCATCTACTTGAAGTACCAAAAGTAAAAGTAAGCTATTCATTATGCAGAATGGTCTATTTCAAAATAATGTATATTATATTACTGGATTATAATTATTGTGCATGTGTCACTAATGTTGCAGCTGGTAAAGGTGTATGGAGGACAGAACCTGCCAAAAATAAAAGAATAAATAAAAAAAATGACTTGATAAATAAATAAATAAATATGCCATTAAAAGTAGCAAAAATAATATTAAAATAAATGTAGTAATTAATGAATTGATAAAATATGACACAAATTGATATTTCTGTTTTAATTAGCTTTTTTTTTTTTATTTACCTTTGTATTAATTCCCTTATTTATTTACTCTTCTAATTAATTTCCACTTTAATTTATTTTTGCTTTTATTTTTTAAATTTATTTTATATATATTTCTAAATTTATTTATTTTATTCAAATATGATAATAATATATAATAATATAGTCATATATTTATTTATATTTATTGAGTCCTCCATGGTACAAAACCTAAAATAATAAAGCTTTTAAAGGAACAGTGTGTAGGATAGTGGCATCTAGTGGATAGGTTGCAGATTGCAACCAACTGATACCCCTCCACTCACCACTCCCTTTCCAAGCGTGTCGGAGAACTACGGTGACCTTCAGGTAACATAAAAACGCTAAAAGCTCTCTCTAGGTCCAGTTTAGTTTGTCCGTTCTGGGTTACTGTAGAAACATGGAGGTGCAACATGGCAGACTCTATAAATTTATAGATATAAACGACTCATCCTGAGCTAACGAAAACACAATAATTCTTAGTTTCAGGTGATTATACACTTAAACATAGTTATGAATATTATATTCCATTTCTGCTAATGAGTCCCCCTAAATCTTACACAGTGGATCTTTAAAACTATTTGACTCACAGTCTCGTGACATGTTTATAGCTAATAATGTTATAGATGTGCACCTGCAAAGTTGAACAAGTCTCCCACAGAATTAGTTTGAGAAACTTGCAACCCTGCCCAGTGGTCAACCACTACCAATAAATTCTTCACTTATTGCAAAACCCTGTCTTTGAAAATGTAAAATAATATAGAAATGCATGTTTGCATAGAGCTTTTAGGATGTCAGGTAGGACACCGACTTTAACCCTATGTGGTTCTCCAGTGTCCTTAGATTGACTGCATCCAGGCCTGCTGTTTTACAGAATTCCTGTCCCATTAATGCATGTTACTAACTTGGTTTCTTCCCTGGAGTCTTTGTGCTTTCTCATCCCGCAGGTATCCATGGATTGGGGTTACACCTGGATGCCCAAGCAAAGTGTCTCGAGATAACTGCTGTTATGATTTGATGCTATATAAATAAATTTAGTTCAAATAAATTGAATTGAACTTCGATCTTGATCTTCATATATTATATGAATAATATAGTTAAAATGCATCTCCCCCTAAAAAAAATAGTATTAATAACATAAGTGTAAAACAAATGATTTCAACAACAGCACACGTGTTTCACTTTGGGCCATATTTACAGACCTGAGCTACTTCTATCCTTCAGAAAATATAAGTTAATGTCTTAAGACGACACATCTTATTATCAGGCTTTAGTTTTGTTCACCTCATGGCACCTCATGTTTTTACTGGAAGATATTACATAACATTTTGGCATGAAAAATATGTAAACGTGGCTCAATAGAGGAGAAAGTTTCCATCACACATTACCTTAAATCAACTCTCTTTATCATGTATTCACGCCATCTGTTGCCTTCTCACTGCTACTGTGAACACTGCAGGTAAAAATAGCCTCTACTGATAGTTTAAGAGGGGTCTGTGCTTTGACCAGTTGAAATAACAAATAATAAAAAAAACTTACAAACTCTAAATACAACTTAAGATGCTATCCAAAGAGTATAGAAGCAAAAAGACAAAACTCCGGTGTTGTTTTTATAACACCTGCCATTTTGGACTGAAAACATTTATTATATTTATAATATTTTATTGTTCAACACAGGCCATTTTGGTAGATTATGAGAATAGAATAGAAATAATTTAGTTTTACTTTTGTACGGCCATTTTTAGGCGGATGTTTTACTTGTGTTCGTTAGTCGCTTTCAGTCCAAAATGGCGGAACCATAGCTCTGCTGCTGGGCGCTGATGTTACAATGGAATGAACAATTGACCTTCACTTCTTGGCAATATACCTGCCATTTTAAGTTAATGTTGTGATTGCCTTGTAAATTCAAACACTTTAATATCCATTTTTACATGCAAAAAAATGTACACAATGAATTACTTCCATAATCTTATTCATAGGGTTCTTTCATATACATCTAATGTCAGGTTAACGGTGCTAAATTCCAAATTGAGAGCATATCTATGATTGAGGGATTGCCTCCTCACAGCTCTCAACATGGCTAATGGTGTTATCCGCGCTAACAGTGCAAACAACGGCAACAATGCTGACAGAGCTAACAGTGTTAACCGGAGGGTGGGCGCTACGCTTCCACGACAACACCGTGGGTCGGGACGGCATTATCATCTGTAACCGCCGTATGAGCACAGTGCAGAGCGGCAGCCATTAGCTAGCCAGTGTGGCACGCACACTGAGACTCGCATGCACTCGCACATGCGGCCGGACCGGAAATGTTAACAAAGCAAGGAGAAGCACTGATTTCTTTTTTTTATGCCTCTGCTGTGGCGACAGCCATGGCCGGAGGCATTATGTTTTCGGATTGTCTGTCCGTCCGTCCGTCCGTCCGTCCGTCCGGTCCTTTCTCGTGAACATGATATCTCAGGAAAGCCTGGAGGGAGTAGTAGGTAGAATTGGAGCAAATATGATTAAAAAAAGTAATTTTTATAAAACGGTCATTATATCTTGACAGTAGTGCATGAGACTCTGGGCGTTGTTTGTGAGTGGGCAGCCATGTTGAGATTAGTTGAGGAAATACCAAGCACCGCCCACCAGCCGGAGCAAAACAGCTTTTACAGCTAAACAGTATACAACAAGATGTTTCTGAAAACATTTGAGCTGTTTTATTCTATAATGTTATGTCATATTATTCTGTGTGAGTGTTTTTGTCTTGTTCTGTTTTTATTCTTACACTGACACATTGTAAGTTCGTTTGTGGACCCCAGGAAGGATAACTGCTGCAAGGCTGTAGCTAATGGGGATCTTAATAAACTAAACCAAACTAAACTAAACTAAACTAAACTAAACTAAACTAAACTAAACTAAAAAACATTCTACCTACTACCACTTTAATTGTATTTGATCTGATGATATGACAGGACATACATGTAGTAATAAGTATGAGCAAACTAATTTATCAAGGCAAGGTTTAATGTAACTGTGAAGCCCTGCAAATGTTACACATTTAGCAAGTCAAATGTTACCAACACAACTGGTGCAATATGTCACCTGATGAGTTGGATGATTCTAAAAACTAAATCAAATCATGATACACTCAGAGAAAGCCACACCGACATACAGACATAAAACCATCGCCAGAGTAAATTTTGCCCAGGAGCTAAGGACCTCCATGACCTGGAAACCCTGAAACCCACAACACGCCTCCTCTGTTTACCCCGCCCCAGCCTGACCCAGTCACATGCACTTTCAGGTAAATAAAAACCTCACGAGAAACACTATCGTTGGTTCTGCTCAGCAGTTGTAGTGGAGCCTTCTCTGGGGATCCACACAAGCAAGCCTCTGTGCTCTGCTTACAACAGGCCTTCTCCTTCCTCACACGACTCACAGAAGCAGGTAGATATGCACCTCTGACTCTTCTTTCATGCAAAACAGCAAATGCAAGCTGAGCAATGATAAGTAGTTTTTTTTTGTATTAAAGTTACAGTAATATGGATGAATTATTCAGCATAAACCTGTGTGTTGTTTAGAATGACATGGAATTACATAGAATTCTTGCAGGCTAGCTAACACTATAGTAGCTGTAATCCAGCGTGACTGGGTTTGCTTGATTTTTCATTCCACGTTTATTAAAAGGCAAAGATGGTACTTTATGTTATAGTAATGGTGGTATTATATCACTCATCTCACTCATCTTCTACCGCTTATCTGGGGTCGGGTCACGGGGGCAACAGCTCCAGCAGGGGACCCCAAACTTACCTTTCCTGAGTCACATTAACCAGCTCTTACTGGGGGATCCCGAGGCGTTCCCAGGCCAGTGTGGAGATATAATCTCTCCACCTAGTCCTGGGTCTTCCCTGGGCCTCCTCCCAGCTGGTCGTGCCTGGAACACCTCATAGGGAGGCGCCCAGGGGGCATCCTTACTAGATGCCCGAACCACCTCAGCTGGCTCCAGGTGGTATTATATATATACATATATATATATATATATATATATATATATATATATATATATATATATATATATATATACAGGTATATATAATAATAATAATAATAATAATATGGTTTTACTCTTGCTGACTAAATGTAACAAACAGCAACAGTACATGTAGGATCACCATAACAAAAAGTAACCACACTCGAGCTGATGTCCGTATTTTACAACCTTTGCACCAAGAATCACCTCCACACCAGTGTAACCTGGGTAACAGGATAATATTCTCCTACTGGAGTAATATTTACCCAGGATCATGCTTCATGCAAAAAGCAGCACATGAAATGAGCCATGCAGTTAGATAAACTGCAAGAATAGGGATCATGTTGTCATGTGTCCAAGGGTGCAGGTGTTACGTCCGTGTCTGACTCCCACAGCAAGGCTAAGGGAACAAGAGTCTTTCAGAGTCCTGTGACACACATAGGCATGCTAACTGTCTACGTGTCATACAATCAGGATTTAGAATTGTATATTTTAAATACACGTTAGTCTGTTTTACTATCTGACCTCTTTGGCCCAGGATGCGTTTGTTGTGTGCTTTGGGTCTCTTTTTGGCCCTGCTACATCTGTCTACCTCTCTGCTGCTGGGAGCCTTCAACATCAAGTCATTTGGAGACAAGAAAGCCTCCAACACAACTCTGATGAACATCATCAGCACGGTCAGAAATTGTATTTTTATGCAATATTCTTCTTTTTCTTAGACTGTATCTCATCACACATACCCCCACTTGAATTATAAAGATGATATATTTTGAAGGGTGCTGAGTAACTAACATACAACAAAGTTGAGCCTACATTTGGCCTCCCTTCAATTGTAATAAATTGGTAGCATTAGAAATATAAGCATGTCGTTAGATCTCCTTAGAATACTGTATTGTTCAGAGGATTTTGGAGATTAAAGGGGACCCACATGATGTAGATTAAAGCTTGGGTAGGTAACATTGGAGAGACCTGCAAGAGTAAAGGCCTTTACACACTGGGGGTGTTTTTTTCAACACGCCACTTTGTCATGCCCCTTGGCGTCACTTTAGGTTTAGGCAACAAAACCACTTAGTTAGGTTTAGGGGAAAAAAAGCATGTTTGGGCTTAAAGTGGCAGTAGGCATAATGTTTTTGGCATCATTGGCAAAAATTTCATAATAACATTTCAGCATATTGTAATTCAAGTGTTCTGAGAGAAAACTAGACTTCTGCACCTCCTCATGGCTCTATTATCAGGCTGTAGAAAATCTAGACCGTGATGGGAGACTTTGGCCAATCACAGGTCATTTCAGTGAGAGGAATCACTCGCGAACTCCGATCAAACGGTCAAACTAGGCAGCGCTGATCAAACATGAATTAATATTCTGTTACTGTAATGGATGTTTTCAGAAACATCTTGTAGTGTTATGTTTAGCTGTAAAATGAGAAAGTTTGCTCTGGCTGGTGGGCCGTGTTTGGTATGTTGGTTGTTTCAACTGACTATTGATTCATATTTGATCAGCGCTCCCTAGTTTGACCGTTTGATCAGAGTTCGTGAGTGATTGACAACTGCCTCCGTTGAACTAACAGCCATTAGGAACGCTCTCTCTCTGAAATGACCTGTGATTGGCCAAAGTGTCCCGTCATGTGCTAGATTTTCTAAGGCCTGAAAACACAGCCATGAGGAGGTGCAGAAGTCTAGTTATCTCTCAGAACACTTGAATTACAATATGCTGAAAGGTTATTATGGAATTTTTGCCGAATGATGCCAAAAACATTCTGCCTAGTGCCACTTTAAATGGTACATTCCCGTTTGTAATGTAGGATTCTGTTTGTGCTGTCTAAGCCCCAGCTCATTTAACCCTGATGACATCACTAAGACGTCATAGGGGTTGTTTTCCCCTCCAGAGCCACAGAAGACATTATAGAGCTATTTTCACAGGTCGTGGGAGTACTTCCCATGACTTCTGAACTTTTATGTGTAGAATTTAGTGGAGTACCCTTTACTACCTAAAACAATAATGAGCACAGATTATGTAATTATACTGGAAAAAGAGATGTTTTGTTGGTTCATCTCTTTTATTTCTATTTCTGTTTGCTTTAGGAGAACCATACTTGAATCGACAACACTAGAAACTGTCCACTAATATAATAAGACACCAGTGCCACAAGAACTTTCATCAGATATGTGTTGTTTTGTGTTTTTCACTTTCAGATTGTCCATCGCTATGACATCATTCTGATCCAGGAAGTCCGAGACAACGATCTGTCAGCAACCAAAAAACTCATGGAGCATGTCAACAAGTTAGACTAACCACACAGCAAACACAGTATTATTATTACACACAGAATATGGTGACTTTTTGTAGAAGATTGGTTGGACAGCTCATAAACTCACATTATGATTTCAGATAAACAATATGATGCTCTTCATCTATATCTATGTGTGTTTTTTTCCCAGAGGTTCTCCTCAGTTCAGGTACATCGTCAGTGAGCCTCTGGGTCGCAGCACCTATAAAGAGAGATATCTTTTCCTCTACAGGTAATCAGAGAGAAGCCATTACAACAGTTAAACTATCTTTTGTTTCTCATTTAATGATTGAAATGTAGTGGAGTAGAAGCATTAAGTAACAGAAAATGGAAACCCTCAAGTACTTCAAAATTGTACTGAAGCATAGTACTTGAGTACATGTACTTAGTTACTTTCCACCACTGTTTTTAATGAGAGATGGTTCAATATACAGTAGATATTAGCATTTTCATGCCATTGAATGCAATTTCTTTCAATTTTAAAGGCACTTAACCAGTGAGTTGACCAGTGTGTAGGATTTAGTGGCATCTAGTGGTGAGGTTGCAGATTGCAACCAACTGAATAGCCTACCCCTCTGCTCATCCCACTCCTACAAGCGTGTTGGAGAAAATACGGTGGACTTCAGGTAACTTAAACATGTGAGAGAACCTCTGTGCTACTATAGAAACATGGCGGAGCAACATGATGGACTCCGTGAAGAGGACCCGCTCCCTATGTAGAAAACACAACTCTTAGTTTCAGGTGATTATACACTAATGAAAACATAGTTATGAATATTATATTCCATTTCTGCCAATAGATCCCCCTAAATCCTAAACACTGGACCTTTAAAGCAGGAGTTCTCAAACTTTTTGGGGACCCCTTACAGAGGAGAAAATTTTCCAAGGACCCCCCTCATAATCATAACACTGATTAAGCATAATGCTTACTACCATTTGTACTCTTAGATGCCATTGGAACTATTTGTATTCTAAAACTTTTCAACCTAAATACTTAAATATAAGTTTGGGTTTAGCGTCGCTGGACGATGTTGACTGACTCAAATATTCCCCAATGCTCGCCAGCTAGCTAGCTGGCTAATAAGTCAAGCTAAGCAGCAGCAGGAACGGTTCGTTGCTCCCTGAGTGAAGTGACTGATTCATGACAGATTAACGTGATGTGTCACAATCATATCAGAGTTTCTATTGGCCCAAAGCTAACATGGGTGGGAGTTTTGGACACAATATGCTTGTTTTATTGGTGTAAAAGCCCAAGAAGACACAAGACTGATAAATGACTTTTGCTCCAGTAATGCTGCAAATAGCTGACTATGAGAAAGAGTCGATGAACTTTACACACTGTTTGAAAACTTCTTCAAAAGTAAAGCTTTACAGGCAATGACAGATGTGATTGAGTGGTAATTTTCCTCTCCAGGGAGCAGACGGTGTCCGTGGCTAAAAACTACACCTACGATGATGGCTGTGAGCCTTGTGGGACAGACACCTTCAGCAGAGAGCCCTTCGTCGTCATGTTCACCTCCAAACAAACAGGTAGGACCTGGAAGCCTCATACACCATTTGTAGCTATACCGATGAAAAGTACTGCACTGCAATTCGTATATATCCCACAAAATCAATTTATATGCAATCCACATAATCGTTAACTGAGAAGTATAAAGAGCAACAAATGCAGCGTATGGAGGAGGTACCCCGTGTGAAACCAGAAGTCAACGTTGATTTATTTGTCGCGTAACTGCTCTAAATTACATCACTTCCAGAGCTATTTCAACCCAAACCACGATCTTTTCCCAAACTTAACTAAGTAGTTTTGTGCCCTATACCTAACTAAGTCAATCTTTTCCTAAACCTAAGTGGTTTTGTTCCCTAAACCTAACTATGTCAATATTTTCCTAAACCTAACTAAGTGGTTTTGTTGCCTAAACCTAACAAAGCTGTTTCCTGTGAAGACGGAAGTTTATTTTGAAAAGACTATATACATGTAATGAGGGGAAATGGACATGCTTCACACGTTGTCGGACATTTGTAGGAAAATGCATGAAAAAGGAGGAATACATTTTCGGAAGATATCATACGAACCGTTTCATTGCTTTTTGTTATATGATTTATGTCTACCATATCCAAAACTCTCAACATGTCTCATCTCCTTCAAGCATTTCTCTCTTGATTCACTCCTTCCTCCCTCCTGTTTTCCAGCTGTGAGGAACTTTGTTCTGATCCCCCAGCACACCTCCCCAGACTATGCTGTGAAGGAAGCGGATGCTCTCTATGATGTGGTGACTGATGTCCGCAAACGCTGGAGCACCAATGTGAATATTCTCCACAAAAACACCCACTCACAAAACCAAATATTTAGTAGAACTGTTAAAAAAAAAAAATGTAAAATATGAGATGGAGAGAGGTAGAACCATTTCAATTCTACCGGCAGGACATCGTGCTGCTGGGCGACTTCAACACAGGCTGCAATTATGTATCGGGACCCGACTGGCAGAAGATCCGCCTCTTCACGGACAAGAGTTTCCACTGGCTGATCACCAACGAGGCCGACACCACAGTGTCACACACTAACTGCCCTTATGACAGGTGGACACGCGCAGACACTGTCATGGACACTTGCATTAACACACAATGACACGCATGCACAAACTCTTAATTCCCCCCCTCTTCCTGTATTTGCAGGATTGTGGTAACTACTGACATGATGAAGGGAGTGGTGCAGGGCAGTGCTGAGGTCTACAACTACATGGTGGACTTGCATCTCAGCCACAGTCTGGTAAAAACAACTTTAATTCTCCTCTATAATATAATTCACTTCAGTTGCAAGGTACAAAGCCGCTGAGTCTATTGAGAGTAACTTATCACCGGCTGAAGATCTTGTTTCTGCTTGACCTTTTATGTTTTCACCTTGCAGCAGTGATGTAGAAGTGTAGTGAGGGCATGGTCAGTGCACAGTGACGAAGTGAAGAAATGTACGTAGTCACCGTGACGTCACCCATTGGTTTGTGGACTGCGGTTTTGAAGCCTCGAGTTTGGCACTTTGGTCGTCGCCATCTTGATATCTGGCTGTCGCCATGTTGTTTTTTTGCAACAAGAAGTGACACAAGAGGGTGGAGCTAAGTACAACTGAATGCTGAACAGAGACGCATAGTCCCTCCCCTTCCGGTGGACCCCATGGGACCTTATTTCAGAAAAAAATATATACGGTAGTCAACGGCGAGAGAAACATTTTTTGGAAATTGCGCCACAAATCACATATAATACACAGATAATTTTCCAAGTCAAGAAAGTCACATTTTTTCATAGTATCATTTAGTTTTGTGTGGAACCGCTCAGTGTCTCTCGTCTCGCACAATATACGTCACCAACACTAGCTAGCTAGCAAACTCAGCTATGTTCCACGCACAAATGAAACGTTATCTTACCTGATGTGTTTTATCCAGCGACTCCTGGTCTTTTTATCAGCCGGGAAGCGTGTAGTCTTTCTAATTATATACTGTATTTTCATAGCCTACTTCAAGCAGTTTTCAACAAAAAGCTTTCAAGACTTTCTTGACTTTAAAGATTATGTTTTAAATTGACAAACATGATATGTGTGATTCTTGGTGAAGTTCAAACGGGATCAAAAAATTATTGGTCGTTCACCATTGACTACCGTTCATATTTCTTCCGAAATAAGGTCCCATGGTGGTCCACCGGAAGGGACTGGACTTTGCCTCTCTATAAGACATGGTAGCGACCTGTCAATCACAATGCCCTAAAGTATACCCTGCTTTATGGTCTATTTGACTCGAAATGGGACCATAATTTACTAAATGAACATCATGCTGTATTGAAGAAGACTTGAAACTAGCGATTGAGACCATAAAACTCATGTTTACAATGTTTACTGAGGTAATAAATCAAGTGAGAAGTAGGCTCATTTTCTCATAGACTTCTATACAATCGGACTTCTTTTTGCAACCAGAGGAGTTGCCCCCTGCTGGCTATTAGAAAGTATGCAAGTTTAAGACACTTCCGCATTGGCTTCACTTCTCAGACCTGGAGATAGCCCACTGAGTGAAATACGTATTTTGATGACCTATATTGAGTTTTACAGTAGCCTACATAAAAAAACATATTGTACAAAGAAAACACCTGATTTCTGTTTAACTGAGGCAATCTGTATGCCAAGCTGGACTAACAACTTGTACAATGGGGAACCCACTACAACGTTTTCTCTATCTCTCTCAGGCATTGGCTGTCAGTGACCATTACCCTGTGGAGGTGAAGCTGCTGGCTGCTGCTGCCTGAATCATGACACCTGCAACCAGTCCACAGACTTCCAAGCTGAATCTGAATTATGATTACTCAGTGGGGGAATTCTTTGCAACCATGCAGCATTGAATTTACAAGATCAAATTAAACAAATCTGCCAAATGATTTCATTGCAAACTCGCTTCTTGGAACACGTCCAGTGGCGGCTGGTGGAAATGTTTCTAGGTAGGGCTGTGCCACATCCAATCAATTTCAGCAAACATCCCGGTATGATTTAACGCAAAAAAGTGAAGGTATCAAAAACACATTACTACTTTGCAGTTAAATAATCAACAATTATTTTATTCCATCAAGAGCAGTAAAGAATGCTTAGAAAAACACAACAGTATAACATGTACTCAGTGGTGGAAAGTAACTAAGTACATTTACTCAAGTACTGTACTTAAGTACAATTTTGAGGTACTTATACTTTACTTGAGTATTTCCATGTTCTGATACT